>OY855907.1:25757317-26157317 GCA_963693305.1 Meandrina meandrites | reverse complement strand
ACGCCTTTCATCGTCTTAAACAGCGCTTTCGGAAGCCACGTAACACATGCGTGGTTGAAAGACATCGTAGATGGAATCTTTCCAACTTCCGACCATTCCTCTTTATTCCTGTCGTAATATTCCACGATCCCATTACTGTAAGTTCCTCCGAACACGAAAATCTTATTCTTTGCCATGCCGACGGCGGCGTTTGAGCGAGGAACGCACAGTTTCGCCGTGAGTAAGCTCCACACATTTGTCGTGGGGTCGTAAAGCTCGCAATTCTGAAGCGGTTGAAGATAATCGCCCTTGCCTCCCACCACAAGGATTTTATTGCCCATCACAGTGGCACTGGCGCAAGAACGTTTCTTGCGCATGGATGAAACGTATTCCCATTGGTCGTTGCTAGGGTCGTACCGCTCCACGCTATCAAGCCCCAGCTGTCGAAGTCCATAGTGGCCCCCAATCGCGTAAACGAGTCCATTTAATGACACTGCACATAAGCCCCTTCGCGAGGAGTCCATCGGGGCCACATCTTCCCACGAGTTGTCTGCTGGTTTGAAACGCGTCACGCCATGTTCCTTAAGAAGGTATATGTTGTCTTCTACCGTCACGGCCGCCATTGGAAGGCTGGTAAAAGTTGACAGTACCTCAGACCAAATGTTTTCTTGCGGGTCGAATTTTTCAATCGTTAAGCGGTCATCTACCCAGCCGATGGCGAACACCATACCTTCACAGATTGTTACTGTCCTAACCTCATTAAAGCTCGGCAATCTAGCCAAGTCGAACCAGGTTTCTGTTGCGGGAATAAAGCAGGAAGCGCAACCGTTTTTGCTCAGTAACACAACACCCTCCGTGAAACCTCGTAGACTGAGCGCTGCCGTGACCAAACCTTTGCAGTCGTTACTGCGTGTCACGAACTCGTCACGGTCGATGACTTCGGTGATGAATTGAAAAGACATGGCCGACAAGCGGACGTGGCGGAAAAGTTCCGCAAACAAATGCTCTCTTCTTTCCGTATCATGCTTCACCCACGACCTTATTCCATCAAAAACCTCTTCTTCGCCGTTTTGCTTTTTGATAACAAGCCTCTCGCGGCAAATAAGCTCTTTCACGACAGAGAAATCCGAAGACAAAAACTCCTCTTTTCTCCAAATGTTGCAAATGTATTCTGTTGCGGCTTCATGTAGTAATTGGTGACTATATCTTTCGGCAAAAATTTGAACCGCCAAACAGTTCGACGGCTTCAGGCGTGCCATCAGAAACTCGCCACAAGTCTCTTTTAGGCTCGCGATATCAAAATAGTCGGCGATTGCCAACAGCTCCTTGACATTCTCTTCAAAAATTCCAATTTCCCCGGTGTAAATATAGTTCAAAAGCTCCTCAATAGTTCTAGAGTCTGGATGAAATTCTGGTACGTCCACTTTGAATTCATCGCCTGATTTTTCTCCAGTTAATTCGCTCGTGAACGTTGCTTTGAAAACAGGAGAGCTTGCTGCTAGCACAACTTTGTGAGCGGGAAGCCTGCAATCGTCGACAACGAGAAACACGTCGCAAAATGTTTGCGACTTTCGAAACGAATTCAGTGTGTGAAGCATGTCCTGCCGCAGTTGATATTTTCTTCTGCTTAAACTTGTTGTTGACTCCATAGACACGATAAGAAGGTTTACGAAATTCGCTGAAACCTGTCGAACGCACTCGATTTCATTGCAAATCACGCAAACAACAAATTCAGTCAAATGAGTCAGCGGTAGACTCAATGAACCGGAAACTTCATGTTTAAGGTGGTACTTGCCGGAAAGATGGGTGTAAAATGAGGCCATTTTAAAATAATTTATCAACTTTGTGTGAGTTCCTGATAACACTACCCCAAGGTAATTTTTACCGTAGAATCCGAATTTGAAGTCAGAAATGTCAATTTCCCATCAGAAAGGTGTGAAAATTAACACCTAAAAATGTCACGCAAATAAATAGTTATGTGATTTTCTCCCTAGCTTTTCTTTTAAAACCTTTCTGCTAATACTTGTAAAAAAAGGATTCTTGTCTGACTTAGCCGCCATCCAAATGAGAATCAAACAAAAAATAATTGAACCTTTCTAAACCAAACACGTGACATACCGTAATATCGATCCGAAGCAACGATACATGGCGGCTAAGTCAGGGAACACTCTGCCAAATTTCAGAAGAATTCAATAAAACCCGTGGAAGTATTTTTATTTTCACGCCACACGTGCCGAGAATCCGTCAAATTTTGCTTGTTTATACGTCCTCGTACGCACAATTCTTGTCCGCCATGTTTGTTTTCTGTTGTCTACGTTGCATTTCTGCATTGGCTTCTGGGAAGAACAATTAACTCAGTGCAGAATACCCCGCCACTTGAACTAAATTCCACGTAGCAGGCTACGCGGTAAGCAGAAAATAATTAATTTTAATAAAAATTAAATTAATTCAATGGACAAATGAATTCAAAATGGCGCAGCAATGCTATGTGCTTGCTACGCGGTACGGTACGCCGTGATAATAAACAAAGACAGAGTATTGTGCATTTCTCTTAAGCGTCAAAGCCTAAGCAATATAAATTTAAAATGGCGCAGCAATGCTATAACCTGCTATGTGCTGGCTACGCGGTACGCCGTAATAATAAACAAGCCAGGGTATTGTGCATTTCTCGTTATTTAAGCATGAAAGCCTAAGTAATATTCGACACAAGAGTCTGTTACGTTTGTATGTTTTTCAAGGAGTAGGTAATTTGACAAACGAAACACTCACATTTTACACGACCTTCACTGAACGCAAAATTTGTCGTAATAAAAACGTGAAAACCTCAACATCATCTTTTATATCTTTGCGTGTTATTCCCATTTTTCTTAAATTTTGTTTTGCGTCATCTTTAAACCTGTCCCCGGTAGGGGCAGGATCTCTTATGCGTTAAAAATTGGTTCGAAGCACACTAAGCGGAATTCTACTTGATGCTTTCTCATATATTTCGAGCGGAGTTTGTGTAATATTAGACTGTTCGCAGCCTCTCAATTTTTCAACGCAAAAAGGCAAACGGTGCGAGCGCGCGTGGGGAGGGGGGGGGGGCGGTAAGCGAACTAAAGATAGACACCCCCTTACTTCTTCTGTTTTGCGCTGGCGTCCAGTTCTCTCGCCGTTCTCACCGCTCGCTCATCGATCGAAAAAACACGAAAAAATAGAGGGCTGTGAACAGTCTAGTGTAATATAACTACGGAGAGCCGTACAAACGGCAGAAATCCTCGTAAAATTCAAAAGAATTGTTTATCCATGTTATCTCGTATATGTAGTATTTGTTTGACATCGGTGAAATTTTAATTATGCTAATTAAAGAATAATTTCAATAATGACGTCACAAAATATCCGCCTTTATAAAGTTACATGACCAACATCAAAAAATGTCTGGATACGTAGCTAAAGTGAAACACCATTCCGCCTCTCCGCTCGTTCCGTTTTGGTTTATCGTCAACTCTTTGATGTTTCACTGACAATAATTTTGCGGTTTCTATCCATTTGAAGATCATTTTCTACGTGTTGTGAGTATGTTAATGGGAACAACTGCGGTCCAAGAAGCATACGAAGTTATGCAGTATCCGTCCTCCTCCTTTTAAAAAACACCAGGAAAATTCTCTTCCTAGAGACTGGGCAGATATGCGAAAGCCAATACATGAAAGAAAGGCGATGAGGCGTTGACAAGTTTTTAGAGCCTGAGTTAACATGAAAGATAAAATGTATCACAGCATTCAATAGAAGACTTTATAATATAGATAGGAGTCTGCGCGCGCTCTGATTGGCTAAAAACCTATGTTTTATCAGAGTATAAAACATAGAAAAATCATGTTTTATTGTTTTTCGTCAGCTTTCTTCGCGCCTCGTTGGCTATAACCACTCGAATCCAACAGGGGCGAATGGAATATTTGTTTTTATTAAATTGCTTTTTACTGAAGTATAAATCCACTGGACATTTCATTTTGATGTAATCGAAGTGATAGTATGAAGAGGCGGGAAAATTTGTGGCGCGGTGTTCACTCCTTGAGTTTAATGAAACACGCAACGACAGCGAGCGAGAGAGTTTTCTTTCGAAGATTTTCCTCGACAATCTCCTCTTAAATCGTCTATTCATGCTGGAAAATTGCGACAACAATTAAGGTTTACGGGAAGATCCGAAGCAATAGCTTTTCTGGAAATTATACGCCTTGTGCAAGACAAGCGAAGCAAGTGTTTACATATTGTACTTGTTTACGGCTCCACGGCTGTCATCTAGACTACTGCTGAAACGAAATTGCACTCAGAGTCGGTGAAGTTTATTGAAGTTCAAAAGGACAAGATAAAGATTGAAAGGTAACAAACTTACGTCGAACAATGAATGAAATTGTGTCAGTTTTCTGGTCTTCCGGTAAACTATTTGCTGCTTTTCATCTTCGTTCAATCGCTCGTTGTACATTTACAAGTATTTTAATTTAACTTTCCACTCGCGGCGTCTAAAATCTATATCATAAAGCAAAGAAAGAAGCCTAAGCCATGTTTTATACTGTCATAAAATACTCCGGACATTTGAGAACACTCGAGAAATGTAGAAAACATTCGCCTGCGGCTCATGTTTTCTACATTTCCTCGTGTTCTCAAATGCCCGTCGTGTTTTATGACAGTATAAAACATGGCTTAGGCTTCTTTATTTGTTAAATAATACACCCGGAGATGTGACAAGTTTATTTCCAACATTTTTACGTCATTTTAATAATTAAATATTGAAACGCTTGCAGATTCTTGCGACCAGAAATTGCAAGAGCAATCTGCGGAATTTCGAAACGTTCCTGTCGGCTTTTCTGTCGCTTCTCTTTTTCCGTTTTTCCCACTTCACTGTCCTCTTGTTTCTACACAGCGCCTTTATCGTTCATTTCTTTGCGTCAATGCCGTTCGTTTCCTTGGTGATGGGAGATTAAAAGACGTAAGTGTGATTTCAGTCGGAAACAAACACCTACTGACTTGAGCCCGCGGTATTCAAAACAAGGGACTGTTGCTAAGCAACAGACGTATCAAAATGGCGGCAACAAGACCCGACAAAGTTCGGAATGTTCGTGTTATTTCTAATAGCCAATAACAATCAGTAATGCTTCCGGCACTTCAATGAAAATTAACCGAAAACGGCGCTTGACCTTCTGCCATTACTTTCTCCTGATAGGTTTTCCTTTGCCGCCCCTTCCTTTCGGTTTTCCTTTATTCTGTCGCTGCATGTTCATCTCCTTTCTGTGCCGAGCCTTCAGTATTTGCTCTTTGGATTTCAGTTCGTTTCCACGCGGTTTAGCTCCTTTGCCGGCAAAACCTTTTCCTTTGGGAGGGAACTTCTTGCCGCCTTTGCCTGTAGCAAGGAAACAACACATAAAGAATGCGATAGAGTGGGACTCGTTAATCAGTGAATTTTTAGTAGAATTTTGTTAAAATTTCACGTTACTACCAATCAAAGGCGACGGAAAGAAACTACTTTGAAAGCTCATAGCGTGTGGAGCGGTAATTTTTTTGGGAATGTTGGTTGGTACAAACTGCCGGGAAATTCTATAACTTTTGACAAAATCTTCATCTTTTCCACTTCTAGTTTTTCTCGAGCGCCATCTCTTTCGGGTGTTTTGCTGATCTTGCGAAAATAATTTACGCTATTATATGGTCCGGCATCCCGACTGGTTCTTTTTGTCATCCCAGATTTCACATAGTTAGAACCCCTTTTGTCTTTATAAAGCTGAAATTAAAGTGGCTAATAAGCTTTTTCGCCCATTCTGTGACACATTCTTATGTTGTAGGTTAAACAGATTTGACCTGAAAACCAATTTAACCTACAACATATAAAGATTGGCGCGAACCCTAGAGGACTTTTTTTTTTTGCAATACCATTCTGTGGGGAGGGGGGGGGGGGGGCAGTGATTTCATAGAGAGGATAGATATTAGAGTGAGGGGAGTGGGGCGGGGGATTTGATTTAAATCAAGTGAATATGGTAGAGAGATATATCCCTCAAATAGTTTCTTCCAGTTTGAATCGTTAAAACCTCTGCGAAACCTGGTCAACCTAGAAGAGGTTGACGCAACAAATGGTTGGCGCAAAATAACACCTGGAGAAAAAAACAAAAATAAAACACCTGGAGGAGAAGTTGTGTGTTACCTTTCTTGCCCTTTCTATGCCCTGGCCTCGTTCCATTCTCCTCTCGATCTTCTGATCCGGGAAGGTCCATCTTATTTCTTCGTAACCAGTCTTGATAACTGAGTTGTAACAGTCAAGGAAAACAGTGATCCGAATACTATAATTAGTATCTACAAGGCTTTATCAACTGGCTGCATTCTAAAGCATCACTTTTACCAGCGAAATATTCACAATCATTAATCACAAAAAAGGTTCAAGATTCTTCAGTGGTTAGTAGTTAAAGTAAACTTTCAAGCATTACGTAACAGTCGGAAAAACAAGCCGCAGCGTAACGGATTCCGGATCGGCCAGTCCTCTAGTGTAGCACTGAGTTAATCTTTTTTCTGAGGCTAGCGGCATTGCTCCTGTTGTTTGTTCTATTGTTTTCTTGACGTTTAAGACCTTAAAAAAGCTGCTTCCCAACCCAAATTCAAACAAGGTGGGGGCTGGTGGTGGTGGTGGGGGGGGGGGGGGGGGGGGGAGGGGTGTAGAAACAATGTTCCTGTTGTTTGTTCTATTGATTTCCTAAAGTGCAGTAAGCCATTGATTGTGTGACGACCGTGACTAGTCTATTGTTTATGAATCTTTTATGAAACCAGTGGCTATAATGTCTAAAGGATACATGTTTTTCTTGTATGTTGCAGGGATCCGCACGCCACTTTCTGTTCTGATTCTCTTCACGTTGCCGTCTTCTCCAACATAATTTTTCCTCTTACGATCCCTGAAAAAATGATTCAATCACCAATGAATCAAGCAGTCAGTCAGTCATGGGCTCCAGACGAACGAACGAACGAACGAACGAACGAACGAACGAACGAACGAACGAACGAACGAACGAACGAACGAACGAACGAACGAACGAACGAACGAACGAACGAACGAACGAACGAACGAACGAACGAACGAACGAACGAACGAACGAACGAACGAACGAACGAACGAACGAACGAACGAACGAACGAACGAACGAACGAACGAACGAACGAACGAACGAACGAACGAACGAACGAACGAACGAACGAACGAACGAACGAACGAACGAACGAACGAACGAACGAACGAACGAACGAACGAACGAACGAACGAACGAACGAACGAACGAACGAACGAACGAACGAACGAACGAACGAACGAACGAACGAACGAACGAACGAACGAACGAACGAAATGAAATAGCTATACTGGGGTTCTTTATAACAGAGTTCTTTTCCATGCGATTTACTGCACCCCTGGCTGGACTGAAAAATATCGTTCATTTTTTCCGACTACTTCGTTGTAAAGGGGTGTTGTTATATCGGCGATTCACTGCCAGTACACCTCAAATGGACGCATAGTCCACGTTAGGCGTTAATGGTCGCTAATGGAAAATAAACAGCATTTAAGTTTTCGTACCATTTTTTAATCGCCTTTGCTTGTCTCATTCCTTCTTCTTCGTCAGCTTGAATGTCCATCACAGCACCTGAAACATCCTTCTCAAACGACTTCAAGCCGAGTCTAAAAAAAAAAATAGACCCAAACAAATGAAGCAAGAGACAATGAAACGATATGAACATTGCCCATACTCGTGGCAACTGAATTAACATCATTTGCACTTCATTTATCGAGCTTGAAATGTACCGTGTTTCCGTTCTGTCGCCACGCACGACGCTTTCGACATTGCCGATCCTAGAAACCTAAAATGTATGGCCGACCTCGCTACCAGTCTCCTGTAGCTCAGCGGTTAAAGCATCCGACCAGTATACGGTAGGTCATGGGTTCGACTCCCATCGGGGACTGGGACATTTTTTTCTTTAGGGGGGGGGGGGGGGGGAGCAGGTGGGGGAGGCATTTTTTTCTTTGTCCCACGCTCGCGACAACCGAATTTACGACATTCTAAAATATTTAATTTCGCACTACAATATCGGTTGGTGTTCTCACAGGTTGGTAAAGAAGAACCGGCAAAAAAACAAACGTCGTGAAGACGCTGTCATTACCTGCTACCTGAAAGCTTATAAAAATAGAACAAGAAATAGCGTAAATTTATTGTTTATTGACTTGATTGAACGACACCTAAACTTACCCCAGGCCTTTCTCGCCATAATGATCCGAGGCGGTATGCGGAATATAGTTCTCGTCTCTGAAATTCTTCATGGAAGGACCTTAGTGAAGAACAGAACACTTAACATGTCAATGTCAGCGAAATGATGGACATTTATTTCCGGTAAATTAAGGTAGACAAACAGTAAAGAGATTTTAAACAAGTACCGTCAGGGTCCGACTTGGATTTTTTCCTTTTGTTTTTTTGACTTGGATCGAACACGGTGGCAAAAACTCCCTAAAATATAAGCATAACATTGAGGGTTGTTAGCAGGGGGTTTAACCCCGAATATATACTGTAATAATTTGCTCAAACTGTAATAAATATATAGTTAGTCACTGGAGTTAGGTCAACTCTATATCTTCACAGCAATTCCTTTCAGTAATTCCACATTAAAAAAGCTGGAAAATTTCAGAGTCCGAACGGACTTTGTCTTTTGGAAACGATCGACCTACTTATACATGTTTCCAGAAGCATGTTTCCGTAATTGTTTCCTCGTTTTGCCATGCTTCCATGCCGCGCGGAAACACAAAATGTTTCTGCCGTGTAGCAGAAGCAAATTCTGCTTCTTGGAAACAACGCTTCCCGTGTGGCAAAACTGGGGAACATTGGGGAAACATGCGTGCGCTACGGGTGTTTCTGGAAACAATTTTCCTCGTTTTGCCTGGCCTTTATCGTCGTTTGTTGAATACCGGTCTATTTTTGCACATTATTGCTGCGTTTCCAATTTCTATGTTAGGAAGCTTCCTGCAATCAAGCTAATACCAGTATCGCGTTTCACTAGTTTTTAGGCTCCATCCCCTGCCCGTGATTTCGCCTTCGCTTACGTGAATTTCATCAGTGGATGCGCTGTTGTCCTGTTCTTCACGTCCGGTAACACCACTTCTCCCCTGGACAGTCGCGGATTCGTCCTGTTTGTGCCTTTGTGCTCTCTGAATCACACCGCTGTGGCGTTTCCTGTGAATGAATCACAGTAAAAGAATTAAGCACAAGTGGAGTTAGAGTCAAGAATTCGAACAAAGAAGTTGTTAAATTCATCTTTTCTACGATCTGGGAGTTCATTTTTAGCTGTTCTTAAATCCGTCTAAATACCTTTAGTTTAATATTTTAGTGTATTTTTAAGTGTATTTTCTCTCTCCTGTTTTATTATATATTCTTATTGTCCTAATTAAGTCCTTTGTATTTTGTAGTTTTGTCACTTACATATTTTTATCACTTTTAGCATTCTCATGAATTAGTTTTACCCAAATATATAAATTTCAGACACTTCAACTATTCTAAGCTCGAAATTCAAATTCACCTAGCTGAGTACCACACATCTATTTTAATGGTGGTTCTGAGAATTTGTTGGTCCAATTCCCCTTGTTGATGGTCTTCTCGATTCTCGCCACCTGTACGATTGATAATCTATCGATGTTGTATGGAGAATTTAGACGCACCTTTTTGACATCATGATCGACTGCGCTGTAGATTTTGACGTAGAACCAATCTCGAAAATTGTCTGCAGTGGAGAAACAAAAAAATAAATTAACAACTTTTCGACCATACATCATTTCGCTTCCATCTTTTCACCGGTAACTATTAGCTTCAAATCGATTACATTTTCATGGTATACGCCACAGAACCAAGTGCAGGCGAGTGGTTCAACTGCAAAGGTTTGGGCATTATATGACGTCTTTTCAGGATCTTTAGATGCAGGGAATGGTAAAAAGTAACTAAAAATGGTCATTTTTTTACGAGACGAGAAAGTTATTAACCAGGGTTCGTCCAAAAAACAACCATTTTCCCAGGACTTTTCAAGCACCAAATTGAATTTTCAAGGACCACCTAACAATAATTTAATTTCACAGATGGTATATAAATGCACATTCCCAGTCCAAGCTAACATGTTTCTGAGGCTTCAAGTGTTTGTTCCATCTCCTTCTCTACATTTATCAGTTCACTTGTCTTTTCTCTTTAATAGCTGCTTTTACACCCGTGTTTTACAGTGTTTGAAGTCGCTTTACTCAGGAAAAGAATACCAAAGTCTATACAAAGAAATCTGTTTTCGACCCCACTACATTCAAAGTTGAAGAAAATTCAAGGGCTTTTCAAGGAAAAATGGAATTCAAGGACTTTTTAAGGACTCCCCCTAAAATTCAAGGACTTTTCAAGACTGTGCGAACCCTGGGTACTTGTTTCCCAACGTATATCGAAAAGAATCTTCTACCTGTCTGGGCCTGAAATTCCTCACACCATCCAAGATATCAACTCTTGTAGCTGCGGCCTCTTTGGAAGATGTACCGTCAGACTCTACACGGAGGAAAAAAACTGAATCAATGCCACTGGCATAAACCCAAATTGATTCCAAGACTGGTACTACGGCAGAAGGGCAAAATGTATTGGCCAGTATGTACACTTGCAGAGCTAGTCTTCTACAGCGTCACAATTTGGGTTCATTTACACTCACAGTGCACTGGGTGCACGTGGATGAGCATTTATTCAGAAAGAGATCCGCGCGTGGTCCTCTGCATCCTAATGTATTTTTCTACCGGCATAATTATAGGGTCGCCCACTACCTCTCGGAACGAGTTATTTCATTGGTTCCTAAAACAATACATAACAGGCTATAACAATGCCCCTAGCCCTGAATAACAATAGAGGTAGTGTTTACAGCGGGCGAATGAAAATAGAGGTTCCAGGGAGGTAGTGTCTTACTGTAATTATATGGAACAGATTTGTTCTCCCTAGAAATGGAACAGAAATTCAAAAACTCGCTGATGGAAAAAGGCATTATTGTTTTACACCAGGAGTAGGCCTCTCATTGTCCTCAGTGGGCGTATGGTTGAGTGGGCGTGCACATGAACGCGCCGCGCGCGAAAGTATACCTCGCGTGACGAATCGCAAAAGTCATGTCAGTCATGTGCAAAAGACAAGAGCTCTGGGATCGAGAATGACACTGAATAAACGAGAGTCAACAGCAGGAGACTTACTGAATAGCGGATGAACTGGAAGAGTGGCTGTGTCGATTTGTTTGGATCTTTTGACAGATTCAGAGGAAGCGCTTTGCCTGGATTTTATGTACTGTTTGTAGCCATTAGCTGCCACTTGACGGAGAGAAATCTGTAAAAAAAAAAAACATATACGAAAACAATTAATTTTCAAGCTAAATACCCCTAGGAAGTCAGCGTTCAATTTACTGTACCATATGTATTGATTATTTTATTATTTTTCCACGTTTTGATGCGGTGCTCAGCGGTAGTGCGTCAAAAGTGTATTTAAAAGGTGATAGATTCTACTCCTGTTGGGGGCGGTCTGAATTTCTTTTTCCGAGTATGGTTGTGTCATTTCAGACTAAAAACCGTCATCTTTATTCAAAAGCAACAACAACCAAACCAGGCTAAAATGACAATGTCGTTCTTGTTTTTCATAAAGGCTGGTTTTCACAAATCTAGTTTACACTAGATCGTAAGCAACGGAGTCATAAGCGAAATCGGAACTCTGCTTCCGACTCGGTCGGTTTGATTTTCGCCAGATCGTAACACTCTCCGTCGCCAGTGAAAGCAGCCTTAAAGGAGTTAAGTACGTGTAGGGGGGTACGCTTCTTTGAATAAGCATCGATACAGATCTCAAGTTTGTCGAATAATGCGCAGTGCTGTTGTTCATGAATACAGCGCTAATTCTAGGGCGGTCCTAATAACCGAGGGGGTTTTTTATTTGAGTAAATACGAACGAGCTAACCATCAGGACTCCCACCCCGACCACTCACACCAAGCCGCAATATCGCTGTTACAGTGATTTTTGATTGCACAGCAGGTACGACACATACCAGATCATGTGACCGGTCATGCGCTGTTTTCAGAAAGTTCTCTTCGTCATCCACAAGTAGCTGAGGAACCGAGCCTATTAGCCCGTCTTCTTGAGCCTGCGAGTCCTTTCGAGACAGTTTCAGCGGTCGACCAAGGAAAAGATGAAGATCCACCATATGGGCCAACTGTGGGAAAACAAAAAATAATTAGTTTCGTCTGCAACGCAGGCTAGTCCTGAATAGTATCGGCAGAGTTTTATGACCAAGAACGCCATGTGAAAAAGTGATACGAAACAGCACTTATAAACAAAACATTCTCAAACTCATTACATTGTAAAAATTCATCAAGTTAAAACAAAGAAAATCATAACCGTGAAGGAAGTTTAGATACACGATCTTAATAAGCATAGATTTTAACGATTTTATTTCTCCGTTTAATCCTTTGTTTTTGTTTTGATTGAGTTGATAAATCAAACACGAGAGACAGTGGGTACTTACCATTTACACCGAAATTCCGGAAACTCCGGATGGAAGTTCAAATGGTACGCGCCATTCTGTTCGGAAAGCTTTAGAAATTATGGACTTCTGGACGGGGTAATACGCACTTTTCACTCTTTTAAGCCTTTTTAGCAGTTTTGGCCCTCCTTCGTAACTTTTCCTTCTCCGATAAGGTTAGGTTAAATAGTTTAATTTTTACGCATAAAATTTTAAACCGGATGGTTTTCTTAAATGGTAATCACCCAGTGTTTCATCGGCTATTCAAACACGTCGAATTTCGTTAAAAATACTCCGCTGCGCGTCGTATTTTCAACTCTCTTCTCGGTGTTTGGATATCCCAATGAAGCACTGTCTCTCGTGTTTGATACATTACTTTTAAAGTCCACTTTATTTCTTTTGAATGAAAGCTATCTGACGTTTGTTTTAAAACAAGCTCCCCAGCCCCCTCTAGAAATAGAGTTTTACGCCAACAGTGTGTATCTTGAAACACTGTATGTATATAAATAGATAGGACCTGCTACTTGCGAATACAGGTCCTTTGCTATATATAGAAGATTTTAAATTATACTGTACCACCTTTATAACATCTATAAACAAGCAGAACGCGCTACAAGCTGGGCGAAAGCGTTTGTCATTTGTGCGAACAATTTAAACCCAGTGCGTGTCCAAAAAGACCCAGAGCAAAAGTAATGCCATTGACTATTGTGCCGGCAAATCCCACGGAAATCATCATTGCCATTCATTCTTGTTGTAAAGCAAAGTTCCGCGCCTTGTTGGAGTTTATTTACACAATAAACACTTATGATGTTGGAAGAGCGTTACAATCTTCGTAATATTCTCGTGACTTGCAAACTTTACAAAAACAGTGTGGTCTTTATTCTGTCGATTAGCCATTGATAATGATGTGTGCCCATTGATTGCTTCAATATCTCCTATATTTTCTTTTACACCGTATAAAATAGGTTGTTTACAACGACATTTATCGTTTCAGATTATTCAAATATCGGGGGTGGAAGCGTAATCATTGGACTTTGGATATTCATGATTCCTGTCTTGTTTTACCTCAATGATTCGTGATTCATTTAAAAAATTCATTCGATATTTATGATTTATTTGTCATTGTTTTCATCCAGTTTTGAAAATAACTTCACTGTGTGTAACATACCTAATCACGGTGAAGTTAATAGGTAAGGGATGACGATTTGAATCAAGTTTTCAGTGATTTTCTGTAGGGGGGTCTGGGGGCATGCTCCCCCAGAAAATTTTGAAAATTAGACGCTCGGAAATGCTATTTTCGGCCATTTCTGTGATATAACTGTTAAGAAGTTTTGTTATTTTTCATTCTTTATTCACACGCCTTCAATGTTGATGGAAGCATATTCATTTGTTATTCATGATTCCTTTAGCCATCTCTCGTTACTCATGAGTCCCAAATTTAAACACGAAGATTCATGATTCCTACCAATTTTACAGCTATGATTCATGATTCGCAACGAAAGCAAACTTTTCGGCTAAAAAATTACAACTTACAAATAAGGGCCAATTCGCACTAGCGGACAAATTTTGTAACAATTGGTAGATTTCATCACTTGTGTGTCACTTGTTACAGAAAACAAGTGCGAATACGTTTTTTGAGACCCAGAACTTGTCAAACAATTCAGGAAAACAAAGAAGCAGTTGTCTTATGATTGGTCCGCGTTGCACGCGTGATACATTTTGTCAAACAATCGCAAAAACAAGTGCGAAAGACTTGTTGGACAAGTGCAAATTTTGTCAAAACGGACAAATCTTCAAAGGGGCCGATGTCCTGCCTCAAGGCAGGACAAGTCATGACAAGTCGCATTCCAACGCCCCTCATAATACCAGATAACAATACGTTGTTGATTGGCTATTGTGTTTGGTCTGGATTGTACTAAGAAACAACAGGCAAAATTTGTGTGCCGAAGTGAGGTCGTGGAAGGATGGTAATACCGGGGTTGGAACAAATGAATGCGGAGGGAGCCAGTTTGTGCCGATAAATGGAGGGGAAAAGAAATAGTTTACTTGCCACATTTTCCCCGCAGGTCAGCACAAAAACATCACTTCACGCGCACTTCAAATGCAAATCGTTTTAAAATATTTCACCACGTGGACCTGCCTGATTATTTGATGTTTGCACAAGACGACCGTGCCGAGAAATGTACCAGGATGCCAGAAGCACGAGCAGAACTATTGTAATAATAATTACACCTTTTGTTTTCTTCAAAATGTCTCTGACCTGTCGCGACAATTTTGTTTTTGTCAAAAATGTTATGACATTTAAAACTTGTCCGCTAGTGCGAATCGGCCCTAAGGCTAATTTCTGAAAATAAAATGCAAATTATCTGCTGGCAATGTCATGCAAAACTTCACATAGGTATTCGTGAAAACACTCAACTTTGGTCTGATTTACATTACAATTACAGATGGAAACTATGAAGAATTACAAATAAGATTGTAATTCTTTCTCAAGATTGTAATTACTGCAATCCCCCTAACATTTTCCCACAATTTCGCTTGCTCTAAACGTAATACTTACTCTAAACAAGGAAAAAGTCTTCAATTGTTGTACTGAACATAAAAAGAACTCGAAATTATGATTAATAGCTTAGACAACAAAATTTTATACAACAAGAATTTTGAGGCGCAAATTTTCTCGTTCATTGAGTCTACCGCTGACTCATTTGACTGAATTTGTTGTTTGCGTTATTTGAAAAAGACTTTATCTGCCATCGAGTACGAGTGCGTTCGACAAGTTTCAGCGAATTCGTAAACCTTTTTGTCGTGACTATGGAATCATCAACAAGTTTAAGCAGAAGAAAATATCAACAGCGGCAGGATATGCTTCACACATTGAATGCGTTTCGAAAGTCGCAAACATTTTGCGACGTGTTTCTCGTTGTCGACGATTGCAGGCTTCCCGCTCACAAAGTTGTACTAGCAGCAAGCTCCCCTGTTTTCAAAGCAAAGTTCACGAGCGAATTAACTGGAGAAAAATCGGGCGATGAATTCGAAGTGGACGTACCGGAGTTTCATCCAGATTCTAGAACTATTGAGGAGCTTTTGAACTATGTTTACACCGGGGAAATTGGAATTTCCGAAGAGAATGTCGAGGAGCTGTTGGCAATCGCCGACTATTTTGATATCCCGAGCCTGAAAGAGACTTGTGCCGAGTTTCTGATGATATGCCTAAAGCCGTCGAACTGTTTAGCGGTTCAAATTTTCGCCGAAAGGTACGGTCACGATTTACTACATGAAGCTGCAACAGAATACATTTGCAATCATCTTGCAGCCATTTGGAGAACAGAGGAGTTTTTGTCTTCGAATTTCTCCGACGTGAAAGAGCTTATTTGCGGCGAGAGGCTTGTTATCAAAACGCAAAAAGGTGAAGAAGAGGTTTTTGATGGAATAAGGTCGTGGGTAAACCATGACGCGAAAACAAGAGAGCATTTCCTTGCGGAACTTTTCCGCCACGTCCGCTTGTCGGCCATGTCTCTTCAATTCATCACCGAAGTCATCGACCGTGACGAGTTCGTGACGCGAAGTAACGACTGCAAAAGTTTGGTCACGGCAGCGCTCAGTCCCCCGGATGAAGAGCGTGACGAGCCACGAGGTGTCACGGAGGGTATCGTGTTACTGAGCAAAAACGGTTACGCTTCCTGCTTTGTTCCCGCAACAGAAACCTGGTTCGACTTGGCTAGATTGCCAAGTTTTAATGAGGTTAGGACAGTAACAATCTGTGAAGGTATGGTGTTCGCCATCGGCTGGGAAGATGACCGCTTAACGATTGAAAAATTCGACCCGCAAAAAAACATTTGGTCTGAGGTACTGTCAACTCTTACCAGCCTTCCAATGGCGGCCGTGACGGTAGAAGACAACATATACCTTCTTAAGGAACATGGCGTGACGCGTTTCAAACCAGCAGACAACTCGTGGGAAGATGTGGCCCCGATGGACTCCTCGCGAAGGGGCTTATGTGCGGTGTCATTAAATGGGCTCGTTTACGCGATCGGGGGCCGCGATGGACTTCGACCGCTGGGGTTGGATAGCGTGGAGCGGTACGACCCCAGCAACGACCAATGGGAATATGTTTCATCCATGGACGAGAAACGCTGTTTCGCCAGTGCCACTGTGATGGGCAATAAAATCTTCGTGTTGGGAGGCACGGACGATCATCTTCAACCGCTTCGGAATTGCGAGCTGTACGACCCCACAACAGATGTGTGGAGCTTGCTCACGGCAGAATTGTGCGTCCCTCGCTCAAACGCCGCCATCGGCAAGGCAAAAAATAAGATTTTCGTGTTCGGAGGAATTTTTAGTAATGGGATCGTGGAATATTACGACAGGAATAAAGAGGAGTGGTCGGAAGTTGGAAAGATTCCATCTACGATGCCTTTCAACCACGCATGTGTCACGTGGCTTCCGAAAGCGCTGTTTAAGTCAATGAAAGGCGTTAAGCTTCATTGTGACCAACAAAACGACTGAATATAAGACAGTTTTAATGTATTTTACTTAATTTGCTGTAAAGAACTATGGGTTACCGTTATACAAGATTACAGCCACTAGCTTACCATGAATTATACACCCAACTGCCAATTATTACCAAAAGAAGTGTTTTACATACAACCATACATCGAGCAGCCTACCCCCATGAGCTAATAGAGAGATTAAGCATGACGTTTGTTTTCCCCGTGAAGGACAAAAATTCCTCTCTTGTCGTCTGCGGTTTGGCGTTTGTACGCGGAAATGAGTAGGCTTGTGTTTGTCGTGAATGTGTGATTTTTACCTATTTTTCTGAGGGATTAATTTTAGAATTCGATAAAAAGGTAACCAAATGAAAGGCAAGCTCGGGTTTGCCGTTTAACGTCATACTTAATCTCTCTAATATTTGTAAGCACCCCGGGGAAGTAATAGAACTTATTAGTCTTGTCAGCTAGGGTGTTAGACGTGAATGTCTCTACACTGTCCTATATCAGTTATAATAGCCTGCGTAGCTGGCGGGATTTCGCGAGCGAGTGCATTTTTAGCGGTCTTGGCCGCCAAGCAGCGAGGGGTGAGGAGTCGAGTTGAGTTATAACTGATAAGTTTAACAGTGATACATTTTTGTAAGGTTTATTGCTATTTATACCTCGTCACTCCCCACAAGAGAATAAGCAGTCCCGCTACGTCCAGCTCTTGCAACTCGACCTGCGGAAAACAAAGGCATAACAGATTGCTCAATATAATATATTAGTAAAATTCTACATGTGTGCAAAATGCAAATGCGACAAGCTACTCGTATAATATCAGCCGCAAGTATACGAGATCGCTCGAGTGAGCTAGCTGTTAGACTTTATATAAATTCAGAAATAATTGGAAATCGTTCAATTGGACTTACTTAAGTGAGACTTCTACTAAAACAATAAGATCATTTGCTGTAAATGGAACACGAGTCCGGCCTGAATCACTTACCTACTCGATGAATAAAAAGCTTTGGTTTTGCTGGGAAGTTATAGTTGATCACATTGTCCAACATCGGGATGTCAATTCCGCGAGCCTAATGACGAACAGAGATAAAAAGTATTTAACAGAAATATTACAGTGCTATAACAAATTTCTAAACGTCTTTCGTTTGAACTGGCCAATCAAAGTGTAAGAACTGTACGAAGTAACCAGAGCTGTCAAGTTCTACGTTCGCTCTCTGATAATTGTCAACTCTCCCTGCCTCACGTGTTGCGTTTTGGTTGGCCAGTTGAAACACAAACTATCAAACGCTTAAATCGACAAGATATCAAAAAATTGTTTAAGGTTAATTTATCAAAACTTTGCCAAGTCGCAATGGTTCGCCGCGAAGGAACAGCCTCCATATATCTTTATCTCTGCCAGCTATTCTATGTTTTGAAATAAACCCCAACCCCTCCCCTCTCCCCATCGTCTTTTAAGTACCACCCCCTCCCTCAAAAGGTCTTGAATAGAAACAAAGTCAACTCTCTCTAAGACGGGCGCCGGTTCGGGACCGGCTCCAACTGTCCGTCTGATACCCCATTCACACCAAAGGTTAAACACGTTTAAAAGCTGTTTAGTTAAACACGGTTTGAAATTGTTTTCTTCATAGAAGTTGCTAACTGACGTTTGTCGACTTCAAATTTAGCACAGTGAAATCACAAGTTTGCGCTTACTCGAACCCTATGCAAAATTTAGTGTTTCAGTCTTTTGCTGCTGATTTTCAATTTGTTTAACCTGGCTTAACTAAGCATGTCTTGTTGGTGTGAATGGGGTATTAGAGAGTGTCCATCTTATAGGGAGTTTAGTTAAACTTAACTGACTGAAAACGTCAGGGACGTCACCAAAACCAGGTGTTTGTTAAGAGAGGGTTGACTGTTAGAGTAAGTCATTATCAACAGGGAATCTTCACTCACAGCAACATCAGTAACCACCATTACGTTCGTTTTCTTGTGTTGAAACTTGCCAATGTTGATCTTCCTTGCTGTAAGGGGCAAAAAAAAAGAAAAGAAAAGAAAAAGCTAGTTTTATTTAGCTTGCGTCGCAGAGTCTAAACCGCCGGTATATATACCGAAGATTTTGTGACACGTCCGGCTGCAACGCACGCTAGTTTTGTATAACCATAAATACAGTAAGATGCCAGTTGTACGCCCTGAACTAATGCCATTTCTTAATGCGGGGGTGGGGCTTGTAAGTGGAGTATTAAAACAACTGTTTAACAATGAGCTGGAAAGAAACGACCCATAATAAAGGCTCTGATGATCGGTATATAGTAAGAAGGTCACTCTGAAGAAATATTCTGTTCGACGCAACACAACAGTTAGACATGTCAGACAAAAGACATTCGAGTTCACTAACCTGTTTGATCCAGTGTGCTGTACACAAAAGAACTTTCTATTCCAGCGACGTCCAGCACCTAACATACAGAGGATGTAAAAAAAAAAAGAAAATCAGTGATTTTTAAATTAAGAATGATCAACAAAGGCTATTATGAAGATGGAATCAATGTAACTGCATTGGGGCAGGACGTGAACAATCCTCTTAAGGTGGTTGAGAATGAAGGAATCGTAACAAAGGGTGGCTAAGGATATTGTACGCATGGACAAAATAATTTTGCTCGAAAATTGGTCTATTCTGCTTGTTACTACTGGGGCAAACTGAAGTTAAATTGATGAAAATAATAGTGGAAACAGACAGTTAAAAAAAAAAACAAAGGAAAGCCATTGCGGTGTTATTTTGAGTTTTAGATTTTCTCGCGCGCCGCCATTTTGGATTTTATTACGTCACAGACTCACCCATTTTGTCTCACAGACGAATGAGGTATTTTCTATGATAATAGAGACAATCATATGACGTCATGTGATCCAAAATGGCTGATACTTGTTTCAGTAAAATGCTTTTCCTATTCATTGTATAACGTTTACTGTGTAGACAGTATTCTAAATAAGTTCACAATTTGCTCCAAGCAAACAAGTCTGCCAAAACCCGGGGAAACTCGCATAATGAACGGGACAGCTCGTCAAAAGATTTGAATTAAACCCCTAAGCCCTGACCCTGGCTATTAGAATGCAACAAGATAGAAATCAAACCAACGTGAATCTAGGCTGTTTATTTCTACGTGTTTACCTCTTTCAAGTATTCCACATGGTGCTTTGTAGCCGTGAAGACAAGCGTCTGCTCTGATGGTTTGATCAAGTTTTGAAGAATGTGCAACAACACAGCTGAAAAAAAGACAACGTTTCAACAACAAGCAAGATATTGTCAATGATTTGTATCCAACCAGGGGTTTACCTCGGTGTAAGAACTTGTGAAAATTGTCTTTGTTTTGGAGCAGTTGTTTTCTTGCTCTATATTGTGTGAAGTCACAGGTTCTTATACCAGTGAGCCTTGACCAGTTAGGAACAACATTCAAACCTCTTTTATACAGACAACAAAGGAGCAGAGCTGTATAAAAGTGTTCGTATTATAGGGGTCTGTGCAGATTGCATGAACTCTGGTTTCTCTGTCTGTATTACGGGGGTGAGGTTTTGACTGTCTGTTATGGGCATACGTAAGGTGATAATTTGCAGCATTGGGTTATATTACCCCAACTCCCTCTAAACTGGGCATCTCCCTAAGACAAAGAGTTAGTGTGTCAGGCTAGAGTTTACTGCATTGCCTTGACGAACCACCAGATTTCAGCAATAATATTAAACAAAACGTGAAAATTCGGTAGGAGAATGTATCGAACTAACCGAGCTTGGGAATGTTTTGTCTCACCTGGTTTGTCATCTGACCTCAGTGAAAAGAAAGCGAGCTTCAATAAGAAAAGAAAAATATCAAAAATTACAAAATCGAAAAAATATCATGACTAAATTTAAGGTATATCACAGACTTACAATTTAACTACATGGCTTGAAGCAGATGAAAAAAGGGTCAACAATTAAAATTGACCAATTGTTGGAGAATATTGGATTGGGTAAAGTTTCTTTGTCACCTGTACCACCTGTAATTGGCCGTGACGAGAACAGGCCTTTGTTCCGCTTCTGACGCCATCAGCTTTGACCAAAAAAGCCATTACTTATACTCAACTTTTGCTCATGCCCAAGCAAAATGTCATAGTTTTATGTGATGCTAGTAGAAAGAAAGGCATGCTTTCATGTTACATGTTACATGTACAAATGCCATTTTGAATGGGTTGGAGCCCCAGGGGAGGTACACTGTACATTTTTGGGTGGGGGGGGGGGGGGGTGCCGCTGGGACTCTGAAACCCTTACCCTATACCAGACCATGTTCAGCTGATTTTGCAACCCTATACTAGACTAGACAGCAAAAATCCCTACCCTATCCCATACTTGGTATTTTTAGAACTGTAGCACTATTTAGGAAAGCTTCTTTCTCTTCCGAGTTTCTATTCCTATTCTGGACTTAATTCTTCATACCACTCATTAGTTTCCCGGCCAATGATAACATATTCTAGACCAAAACTCTCTGATTTCAATACCCTATCCCAGACTAAACTACTTGAAAACCATACAAATCACAGTGGTACACACTCGGACATATAGCTCATAATAAAGGGGTTGGTGCTTAGCTTGTAACTGACCACAAAATGTCAAAAATGTGATTTTTTCTGAAGTGTCCGGGTATCATTGGATTAAACAAGCTAACTTGAGACCTAGCTGGGAGAATATGATTATCAGCCCTGCTCATTCTTTTCTGTGTGGACCCCGCTGCCCTTCGTCTGTACTGACAAGAACTCAGGCTAATATTCTTGTGAAAAGTGGGGAACACCCATCTGGCTTACCTTTAACTGCTCACTTAGTTTGGAGTCAACATCCAGTCTTATAAGAACAGGATCAGTTAAGCCTATTACAGATACAAATTAAATAGTCAGTCATTTCCAATTGGAAATCCAGGGATCTGATTGGTTCTCCCATTATTTTCTATTTCTGACAGAACACCATCTGCATGCCTTGTGCTGCTCTTAAAAAGATAAAATTATTTGTGATTCTCTTATTAAAAATCCATAAAACTGTAGGTTTTCGATTGCAGCAATATAATCTTTAGTGTGTCTACTTGTTAAAACAATAATTCAGCTGCCCTTCTTTGACTATTCCCTCATAGAAAACTTGGGCTTGTACTTGTACTTGTACTCAATTATTGATGAGCAATAGAAAACTATAGCTTGAAACCTAATTATATTGATATAGGTACCTGCTTTAGTAAAATCCACCAACAACTTTGGAAGAGTTGCAGAAAACAGGAGAGTTTGTCTGAAAGGAGAAAATAGCATGAATTATTTAGTACTTAAAACAGGAGACTGCAGAGCTGTGCAGGGCTGACTGGAGAGATTCACCAAGTTCAGATCGGAAACCAGCAATTGGGAACCAGGTGATTCATGACAGAATACCCACCAGTGCTCATGTGCATGTGGGTAAGACTATAAAATAAAAACTGAAAGACTATAAAATAAAAATCATTTTTTAGTTACCTGGAGTCTGGCAAACGGTTAATGATTTCATGAAGCTGCTGAGCAAATCCCATCTCGAAGAGCCTGTGAAAAATTGAGAAAGTTTGGCACATATTCAAAAGGACTTTAAAAAATACCCACATAGTGAGAAGAACATATTTTTTTTCACAACATATTAATGTACCTGTCAGCCTCATCAAATACAACATATTCCACTGCTGTTAGTTTCAGATCCATTTCCATCATGACGTGAAGAAACCGTCCTGGAGTGGCCACAATTCTACATACAAACAACAATAACAAAATTTCACTTTAGACTGATTGCAAGTGTTATGCAATTTATAAAATATTATTTATTATCAGTTACCGTATTTTCTCAATTAGACGCCTGATCCTGATTAAATACCGGCCTCGTATAAATGCCGGGTAAAAACGGTTGTTTTTTAAATAAATGACGGGGGTGTTTAATCGAGGGCCCTGGCATTTAT
Source organism: Meandrina meandrites (assembly GCA_963693305.1). Taxonomy (NCBI): domain Eukaryota; kingdom Metazoa; phylum Cnidaria; class Anthozoa; order Scleractinia; family Meandrinidae; genus Meandrina; species Meandrina meandrites. The sequence goes on along the minus strand of OY855907.1, from coordinate 26,134,352 downwards.
TTGCGTTTGAACCCACAAGTTAATTTTCCCATATTAAATAGAACTACGACGACATACTAGTACACTATAGTATTTTGATAATCTCAACTAAACGTTTATGCAGAACTTAAAACTTTGTACCCATACTTGCTCCTAATTTTTTTTAGATATTCTTTGTGTTCTGTTTGCTGCATATCCTGATTGCAACATTTGTGTGCTGTGTATATGATGTTGTAATTTTCGGTAATAATTATCCTCAAAGACTCTGACTCAGGGACAGTTTGCCCGGGCGGTACAAAGGGAAAACTCGTTCAGCATTGACAAACTGCCCTCGTCTCGGAGGATGGGTGATAATAAATCAATTTGAAAAAATGACAGAAAGTTGCACTTCATAAATAAACGCTGGACCCCGATGAAACGCCGGCTTCAAGTAAACGCCGGGTGCACAAGGCCAATTTTGAAATAAACGCCGGGGGTGTTTAATTGAGAAAATACGGTATTATTAATATTATTAGTGGATACCACACAAGTGAATAGTGCTTTTCTGCATGTGCTGATTGGTTAACTTGGAGGTGATTAGCAAAGCACTATTCACCCCCGAGCAGTCAAAGGGAAACAAAATGGTTTCGCGTGTCGCATTGGGTACCGAAAGTAATGGTTTGGTCTGCTAGTTAGTCAACTTGTGTGGTACACTGTATACAGCTATTTCAAGAAAGGTTGTCGCAAAAAAACCATCAAAGTGCAGGTGACAAGACCGAAAGGTGGTCTGGGTATTCACTGGAATTTTGCACATTGGCCAAGAGGAAATGTACAAGTTTGTATTTTTGCATGTGGAGAATTTGTTTTTCCTCTCAGGGGTTTATCTGTTATCTGTAGCTTTACTTTTACTGTGACCACATGTCTTTGAGTGTGGAAAATTCTTCTGAACTTCAGAGGGGCTAAACGTACTTTGTTTCTACATATGTCTGAAAAGAAAGAAAACCTGAAATTCGCACTTATTTTGTTTTTATATCTCATTAGTATTCAACACATGCAGTAGCTCAATACGTCAACCCATACTACCTTTCGGGATTGGCTTGTGCAGTTTTGTGCTTTTTTCCGATAATGTCTCTCAAAATAGCTGTATACATGTACTAAAACAATTATTCACCGAAGTGGAGGTGAAAGTGGTGGATATTAAATTTTTCCTTGCTGCTTTGCGGCTTGGTAAATATCCACCACTATTCACCTCCACTTCTGTGAATAACTGTTTACTATTATCATTAATATAATTATCAATATAATTTAATAATAAAATAAATAATTTAATAATAACTCACATATCTGGATTTCCATGCAGTGCTGCAAACTGACCTTCCAAACTGAAATCAGTAATTATTAAAACAAATTTTATTTAATACCTAAAAACTGTACATGTACAATTATATGTACCGGAAATATTCACAAGTGCTGTATTACAGAAAAACAAACTGAGCTCAGAAAGTCCTTTTCTCCACCAGGACAGCTGTTATGAAAATTGTGCTAGCAATGTTTTTGACTAACCAGCTAGCATCCCATCCAAGATTAGTGATAATAATCCTAAGCCTTGTTCCTACACACTAAAGAAATTGGATTGGAGTAAGCTGACTCTTGACGGGTCTCTTTGATCTGCCAGACTTAACCTTTTTATCACCCCTTGAAACCATGAATATGACGCACAGTACTGGCCTAATGGTTAATGCCCTGGACTCTGGAATGAGCAGTCTGGCTTCATTCCCTGGCCTGGGTCATTGTGTTGAAGTTCTTGGGGAAGACACCTTACTCTCCTAGTGCCTCTCTCTATCCAGACTCGTTGAGATTATGAAAATCAATGAGCCAGATGATCTAATGCCTGGGTACTAAGCTACGAACGTTCCATGAACACACGTTCTTGTCATCATGCAAAAAAAAAAACTGTGTTTAATGGAGAAATACATAACAACAAATACTAGAAAAACATCAATCGTATGTCAAAGTTGAAAACGATGTCCGTCTTGATTTTTTTATGGTAATTATAAATGTTCATGAAAAAAATGGACCAAAGCAAGTCTGGGAAATAATTTGAGAAACCTGGATAATCGAGGACTGGATAATCAAGGTTTGACTGTACTGGCAAACTTAATCCTGGGAGTAGCCCTGCAATGGACCAGGGGAGGGGAGGGGGAGAGAGAAGATGGCCTGATGCACCACTACAGGATCAGATAAAAAGACTTTACCTATGCGGCATTAGATAAGTTCAAAGTTATTTGCCAAATATAAAAGTGATGCCAAAGCAGAGTAACTGCAACTTAAAAGTTGCATACACATGTCTTTCCCCATGCCCTTCTACACATACCTGTCTCCTCCAAGGACCACAGCAGCCTTTAAACCTGTGAACCTACCAAGCTGAAATTTACAATTGAAATCAATGTAAATGTAAAACCTGGAAGATGACTTGAATACAGCTGAAAATTAATTTTGTTTCTTGTTGCCTTTCTTCAGCCATGTTGTATTTTTTAAATGGAGACATACAATCATGTAGTGCAAATGCATGTTCGTGCAAATAATATTCTGTGGTAAACATGTACATGTAACTAGTAGCAAATTTGTTTCAATTTGGTTTCAAAATTTTCAAACCAGTTTGATTTTCAAATTTTCCCCTTTGTCTAATTTATAAAGAACATTAAATTTATCATAATCCAAAACAAATAATAATAATGATAATAATAATAATGATAATAATAATAATAAAATAATAATAATGATAATAATAATTATTTTGTTTATAAATTATTCATAAAACTCAAACTTGTTTTTAAACCAAAAATGTCACATTACTATCAATTGATGGCATACTGTAAATTAACACAAATTAGTTACGCACTGGTCAGTCATTTTAGTACTATATTTGGCTCATAAGCCTAAATATTGCATGTCAAATGTACATCCCTTGTCTAGATCGAGCTGTGCTCGTGATCAACAGTTTACTACTGACAATGTCTAAGAATTATTAATACTTAAATCATATATAAATTGTTTTTTTTTCATATCATGTATATGCTGAGGTTCAGTTTTGTCCGTGGTTCATACTGATCATAGTTTTGAACCAAGGATAAAATTGAACCACAACATGTCCTGAGTATAGCTGAGCTGGAGTGCAAATGCTAGTAGAATAATAGAACTGTTACGGTACATTCATGTGCTAGGTATTTAATTTATAAATGTTGTTTTACCTCTTTTGTGAATTTTAGAGTCTGGAGGGCCAACTCCCTAGTGGGTGACAGAATCAATCCCCGAGCACCAACCTAAAATGTTATATCTACTAGATTAATGTCTGTTAATTTTAAACTTTTTTATCACAATCTTATTTATGGAATAACTCTTGCCAAGGGAGCTACTGAATAGATGCTTTGTATCAGATTACAGTTCATTTCTTTTACAATAATATAGTTCTTTTTAAACATTAAGCAAATTGAAGTGTTGGAGGGTAGCTAGGCATCATAAATGTAGCAAAAGAAGAGGGCAGCATAGCAAGAAATTAGTCACTACGTACTTGAAATAAAAAGGTTTATACAAAAAAACAAAGGTGTAGTAAGAAAAAAAAACATGTAGGTCATTGGAGATTGCAGCTAGCATAGCCAGATAAAAAAGCTTGGATGAAACATTTATATTGGGACCATACATACACCTTATTCCAAAACAGACCATAGAAAATACATTTTTATTTTGTTAATTGGCCCTCTTTGCCTTGTTTTAAGCCAAACATTCTTTTGAATTCAGCAGTCATGCAATTGAGGCAATGAGGACCAGTTAACATGAAGACAAAAGAATAGACAGTGTATTTTCCACCATTCTGGAATAAGGTGTATTTGATCAGAATTTTCTCATATCATTTATCTCTCATAACCTCACTGAGACTAATCAGAGTGCTCACTGGTAGTGCAAAATTTGTTGCATTTTTTAAATTTTGTTTGAACAAAGTTGAAGTACATGTATATGGCCTTGCTCCCGCAAGCCTTCTCTAGCTCAGTGATACATGTAGAGTATACAACTGTTGTGTGGAACGACAAACATGTACATAGATCTGTATATAATGTACATGTAGGTTTGAAGTTCCTGTTGGATTTTGTTCTGTGCATGTGTCACTTGTGTCATCATTGGCTGGCTGACATCTTTGTCATGTCTCAACCAAGCTAAATTTATTTTTGCAACCAGGAAGTGTTTAATTAATAATAATTATATATACTTTCATTATTTTGTTTGTTTAATCAAGTCTTACCTTTGCTGAATGGGTCTTAAGTCTTTCAAACATTGGTATCAAGAAGGCGGCTGTTTTACCAGAGCCTGACAAAAAAGTGAAAAACAAAATAATATTTCAATATAATATTAATTATACAGTACAATAATTATTAGTAAACTATGTACAGGCTGTAGCACAAAAATATTGCTCATGATAAAATATTTTAAATACCTGTGCGTGCCATGGCTACCACATCTTTCCCATCCATAATCACTGGTATTGTCTGCCGACAAATAATGTATTATGATTATTTTACACTGATTATTTCTCGACATGGCAAGGCTGTGCTCTAAGAAAAATTACAAGGAGCCCAAAGGTTCCAAACTATGAGATCCAGGGCGCCCAGCATAAAGCTTAATATATGAAAGAAATAAGATTATCTCAGGGATTTCAATAGAATTTGAAGTAGGCAGCTGGTTAGAATAGAGTAGCCGACTGCATCAACAAGGTTTGAAAGGATCTTTCTCTAGTTACTTCAGTTTAGGGGAAATAGTAGCTGCCTTCTCCGAGCAAAGTAGCCAACACTTTTCGTCGACCATCAGTGCTTATTGAAAGTACTGTTATCTGGTCGCCCAAAGGCAAAAGTTAGTCATGTGAGGCACCCAGGCACAGCAACCGTTTTTGTATACTTTAGAAAATGTGCTGATTGTTGATGTGTGAAGGAAAGTTTCAACCGTAAAATTCCAGTTATAAGCCCTGGGCTTATACAACTGCGTAAGGGGTTTTGGGTGGGCTTATAAGAGGAGGGGCTTATATCTGGGGGGGCTTATAAGCGGAATAAAAAAATGTTTCGAAACGAGTTAAAAAGTCAAAATAAAGCAACATTTAGCCCTGCAATCACACTTCATTTGTAATTATTATGCTGTCCATGACTATTTTTCTGTACTTGCCTTTCTCTGAATAGGTGTGGGAAGTCTGTAACCTTTTTTCATGACTCCTTTGAACACTGGAAAACTCAAACCTGAAGATAAATGCAATCCCATAACACTTAATAACAACCTCTATTTGACTACATGTACCATTAGTTTTTAATTACTAATTAATATTAAGTCATATTCAAACATAATCCATTTTAACAAACAAAGCCTGCTTGCTACATGTACATGGCAACATTACATGCCTGGTAACTCATGGAAGGTCAAAGTTTAAGGGTGTGACACTCACATCCATTAACCATATTTAACAGCTTGCCTTGTAAGTTTAAACCTTCTTACTACTTAACTAAAAAATACCAAAATTTATGACAAAAAAGTAAAGTTTTATACAGCTGATTTGATCTGCTGAAAGTTTACTTTGTTAATGGACTCAAGACAGTGTGAATGGAATATGTTTTAAAAATACCCATTGATTGAAATCCTCCAGACTTCTTTTTTTTCTTGTTATGCTCAGTGATGAGTCCTCTGGTGTCGAGTGTTGTATCATCATCAGCATCATCATCCTCTTGCCTAAAATGTTCATCTTCTTCATGATTATACAGTCCGCCAGTTTCTACCTGATACACATACATAATGTTAATTATGTTCCAAAAAGGGCAAGTTCAAGGTCAAAGTGTGTGTAACGCTACCCAGTGGATAAGTGTTGAAAAACAAACTGTCTGCGTCAACCACTGGATACCATTTTATCTGGTGGATTGCATTACCCGCCCTTTGAATGTTCAACTCAGGCCAGATTATAAGGACAGTTCAAAAAATTATGTTACAAGTTATTTGTGGTTGATACTAGGGTTAGGTTGGGGTAAAATACAGATTATTTAGTGCATAGCTACTGTGTTTACTTTGGTAGTGGCTTGGATAATGTTAGTTTGCCAAACATCTGATATCATAGTTTGACCCAGATTAGCTTTGAAATGAACCAATTTAAAAGGTTGTTGATGTGGGATTTAAAAGGTTGTTGATTTGTATACTACAAAAGAAAGCCATGCGTACTATCACTTTTTCCCAATTTGATAGTCCTTCCAGCCCTTTGTTCTTCAAGTTATCAAATTCTTTGATCTTGTCACATTTTATATTGCTATATTCATGTATAAATTTCATAACGAGCTCCTTCCTATTGCCTTTCATTCTTTTTTTACTAGAGTAACTAATATTCATAATTATAATACTAGGCTTGCAGCAAAACAATCTTATTATCTTCCTTCCGTAAGAACTAATTATGGCAAGTTTAACATTAGGTTTCAAGGCCCCTCTATTTGGAACTCCATTGATGATCATATAAAGTTATCATCTGCATCAATGTTTAAGAAAAAAATGCAAGTTGAGTATCTCGAAAGATACTAGCTAGCGCCTGTATTGATCAACTCTAAGGCTGTTTTGCTTTATTTTTTTCCTTGATTATTTTCCTCTTTTTTCTAATATGTTTTTGTCTTTTTTTTCATTTTGCTCACTGTAATGTTCTGTAATGTTCTGAAATGTTCTGTGTTGTTGTGTGCTTTACCGACCTAAATTTGTATCACATAATTGTAACACTGGCTGCCTGCCCTTTTTAACTCTACAGTTATTTCAGGCAGCCAGACCCCTAATTACTTATTATTTATACTATATATATTTTCTTTCTTGTAATTTATTAGGGTAAATAAAGTTGTTGTTGTTGTTGTTGTTGGATGTACATGTATTATCCACTAGCTTTCAATTGACTTTTTTTCATTGCTGTTGTATGTGTTTTTTAATCTTAAAAATGACAACGTCACCAGGGATCTGTGTTACATGTACACTGTATGTACTGTGCCAATTAAATAGAAATATCCACCCACCCCCAACCAAACAAATTGGTTGAAACTCACAAAACACAAGAGATGCATTCCTGCTTTTTCACTTACAATACCTTGGCTACTAAACCAAGAAAGCAGTGTATACAAGGGCAATTTAATTCAAAGATTAAGTATGCACTGGACAGTACAGTTTCGTTCTATTTTTCTAATCTTCAATCCTCGAATTACAGTGAGATTTTATTTCCAAAAGAAATGGACTTCTGTTCCATTTTCTGTTCTTCATTTTTGTCATGTGTCCCAGGGTGGGGGGATTTACTCATCTAATATGACCTTACAGGGGGGCATTTAAACACCACATTTGGCCCAGGGGGTGGGAAATTGATCAACCAAATTGTCAAAAGTTCATGACAAAAGCTTACAGTTTGCCCAGGTGCCCGGGGTGAAAGTTGATGTTTCAATTTGTAGATCGGCACATTTTTTTTGGCAACTTAATTAGACAGCTTATAATTTCTTTCCTTGACACAAATAATCATTTTATGAGCATGTTGTGGTTTAAATTTAGCTTTTAATTGGTTTAATTTTTGTCAAACTAGTTTGAATTTTGTTCCCTTTTATTTCACATTATATGATAACAAATATAAAACAACGAAAACTAGATTTCAAACTGGTTTGATAAATTTTAAGCTAAACATAAATTCAAACCACAACAAGTGCATGTACATGCAGGGTTCAAGCTAATTAACATGGTTGCCACATATTTATCAAACACAGTCAAGCAATTAATCAAATAGCGCTTTCAGTAAAATTATATTTGATCATAAAATTCCGATGTTTACCCTGCCAATCAATCTTGTTGTAATAAAATATCAACATATAGTACACGTAAGCGTTTAGGAAAAGTTAAGTACATGATCTGAAAATAACTAAACAGATGAAAAACTTTATAGGGAGATACTCATTCAAGGGTAAATGTATCGTACTTAGGAGATGGCATTTTTTGAATGATCCTCTATGTTATAATTATCCGTTAAGGTAGAAAACAACAATACCTCATCAAATTCGTCAGTTTCCTTGTCTTTTGCCTTCTTTCTTCTAAAATTCTGCGGTGTGGTTTTCCCACCTTTCTTGCCCTTTTTCTGTTTCAAATTTTTACTAGGTTTACCTTTTGATGATGCAGGTAACTTTTTCTTTGCCATGATGTATGACAATATTTAAAGATAAATTATGATTTTCCGCTAAAATGTGAAAATAAACCATTCAAAAAGGGTAAAATTACTGTAACACTGAACTTCTGTTCACTTCGTCCGCCATTTTACCATGCTTCAGAAGCCTGCAGTAAGAATGAACAGCGGTTGCGTCATCTTACTTGCGATCTGATTGGGCAATGTCATGACGACGTAGCATTAGGTAACCAATCAGAGCTTCGCACTGGACGCGGCAAGTCTAAACACGCGGGTAAAATTTGTTTTGCTCACCTCCGTCATTCACTAAAGAAGAAACGCTTTTGAGTGGTAGGGTACCATTTGTATTGCAACCTAGCCGAGCAAGTCCTTGTTACAGCTCTTGAAAGGAAATGGAGGGATGTATATCGACTGTGCAAGTTACCCCACCGATGGAGGACAATCCGGCCTTCACGCAGAATCTCTTGTGGGCACCAAAGAAGAAGCGCTTGCATCGAAGGGTGATTACGCCAGATCTTCTATCTGCCGCAAGGACCGGCGCAACAGCACGTCCGCATTCGAAAATCAGAAAGCGCCTAATATACCCCAGTCCGGAAGAAAGTGAAAGAAAGGACGAAGAAGAAGTTTCAAGCAATATGCCTGAGTGCAAAATGCAGTCTAATAATGAAGAGAAACTTTCTATGCGGACGCCGGATTGTTCTGGAGACAAGCGAAATGGAAGCAGTTTTCACCGCGACCTCTCGAAGGCAGCCAACGTACGTGTCGAGCAGTTAAAAACCAACCAGGGAAGAGTCAGAAATGTGGATCCTCAACGCATCAAGAGAAAGCTGGCTTTAAGCAGCTTTCGCTGAAAAAAAGGTAAACACTTTCTACAGACACTGAACATTGCGGAGAAGGATATAGCCACATGCAGTATACAATTGTCAATTTGAAACTTTTGACGCAGTTTGAAACTGCGATATTTTGAAAGCTATGCAATTTAACGGCAATTAATTTATAAGAAAAAGCGTTCCGAGAGCGTGCATCAGTACTTGTTGATTTGTATTCAATTTAAGCTGTTCTAAACAGCTCGGCTAATGCAGAATTTGTGATTATTTATGTGAGCTGGACTTGCACATTGGAAGATGCAATGATTTCATCTGCAGAATTAATTACGCAGCTTTGCTTGCAAGAATGGACAACGAATCATTCCCAAATGATTACTGGACAATGGACAGACAAAAAAGGTCAATTGTATGAAAGGTTAAGTCTAAAAACAAATATCTACATGTAAATCCTTTAAGTTATTGAGAAATGAGAAGTAAATTATTTAAAATATCTTGTAAAACTTTTGTTCTTTTTCTTTATTTTCCCTTTTTATACAAGGAAAATCTAAACCGGCATAATTATAATCACCACATCACTGACTTTAAATCTTGGTTACCATTGACAAGCTTCTTGGTTACAGTAGCATAAACAAGCTTTTGAACAACCAGGCCTAAACCTGGACATGGAAAAATTTTAATTATTTTGGCCTGAAATAGAGCAGGGGGTTTGATAACTGAGAAGAACAACGCACTCTCCCTACCCCACCAAAAACCAGTGTTGCAGCAGCTCTCATAACTTCTCTTTGGTGTAGAAGCTGCTATTGCTTTGGGAGCCAGGGGCATTCCTGTCGCTTCTATTCTTTTCACCGAGGGCAGTGAGCCATTCATGTGAGGTCTTGTGAGGAGCTGCTACCCGACCACCCCAAAATAACTTAACATGCAGCACCCTCCCCCTGGAGAGGCCTTATTTGCACCCCCACCCCCCATCTATGCAATGTGCATTGTGCCATATGTTAACCAGAGGCCAGACTGAATTCTAGAGGGAAGGGAGCATTCTTAGCTAAACAGTCTGCTAAATAGGGGAAAGGAACCTTCAATTTGGATTATTACTCAGGAAGTTGAAGGAACACTTCACGACTAGAAAAGCATTACGGTTAATTTGCAATGATTTAACAACGGCAATGCAACTGAGCCGCAATAGGTTACTGCTTGTAGCAACATCCAGTTGTACCTTTACTGCTGTCATTGAACAAGATTACTTAAAGCAAATGTCAGTTTATACAAACATAACTTTATCTACAGCAGTCACTAAAATTCATGTCTCTTTATTTCAAACTTGTACTTTATCTACATTCTGCACTTCTGAAACCTAAATGAAAATTATTGAAAATTATGTACTTTTCATATTTTCTTTGAACAAAGACCAAGTACAACTACATAACCTTTTCATGTGAAGACATAAAAATACATTTACAAATATTTAGTTATAAGAAGAAACTTATTATAAGCTAATTGCCTAATCTCCTGACTAGCTTGATTTTGCTAACACCCACTCTTCCCTGATAGTGTAGTCTTTGAACCTCTTTAGGTTGTTACCAGAAATATAATAAAAAGTATGCCAAAAATGTGTAACAGTTATATGAATTATAGTCAATTATATAAAAAGTAAAGTGTATGAGGCATGCAGAAATTCAAACAGGTAGCCAAAAATGGCACACAGTGCTACAATTAGCAAAAACATAACTCTATGGTTATAAAGGACACTACAGATTGGAGCTAAACTTTAAATCACTGTTCTACCATGCAACTCTTAGAGAATGAAAGAATTGCTCCAGGTACAATATCTAGCCCCTAGGGCATGCCTGGTTGTCTGTGTGAAGTCTGACAATACACTATTCCTGTCCCATCAATTGAAATTATTGAAAATACTAGTCTGAAAAATGTAGCATTTATACAACAGAAGGCTGCTAAAAAATATTGTTGCCTACTGACTGAAATGCCTCGGATTGCCAAAAAAAGAATAAAGCAAATATTGGAAGATGGTTGCGCAAGCAACAAGTTAATAACAAACTAGTAAAAAGTATGAATTTTTGTGAAGGTCTCAATTACATTAATTTTAGGGGTGTGTTTAAAACACAAAATGGCGCAATAGAGCACTGCCCTAACCAACAAATAAAAGCTAACTGCAAGCAAACTGGAGTGAAAGCTAACTACAAGCAAACCGGAGTAAAACCTAACTGCAAGCATTAAGGTGATTCCACTGAAAAAGAAGGAGTATTTAAAATTTTCTAAGACTTGGTCCAGTTCATAACTTTGTTATGAGCCTTACAAAAATGCAATAAAAAATGGTCACCGTGCTCATTTTTGTGCAATCTGGATGGCTATTATAGTAAACATATGGCCCACGAGGTTCATACTAGGAACCCTCATAATCCGAAAAGGGAACTATCATTTCTAGAAGAAATCATTTCTAGCGTTAAAATATCGAAGCAGTTCAATGAAATAGACTTTAATCTTACATAATAAACTATTTTAATTAAACTGGAATTAAGATTATGAAAGAAATTAAGGATTTTGCTGCGTGCATGCGTAAGCAGCACTAGCTCAAAACGTACTTTCTAAAGCATTCAAATAAAAATATCTCAAAGTAGAGTATTTAACTTTTCTTTAAATTTATGCATTAAAAAATGGAGGTCACCGTGCTCGTTTAGAAGAAAATGACCATTTATTTCTCTTCTGAGCTTAACCTAAAAGAAAAGCCGTAATGTTGTGTGCGCGCGCTAGTGCACGCGCTAAATGACGCGAAAACTCGTGCGCAGCAAGGATGCGCAATGCAATTCAGTGGAATCACCTTAAGTTTCATTTTGTTTCGGGTTTTAGTACATACCTATATAACTCTGGCTCTTATCTTTAATACCATTTCACCATTTTGTGTTTTAAACAAGCCCTAATTTTAGAATTTACTACCAATCTTTACTTTTTTAAACATTTAGTCAGCAAGCAACTCGACTCGACTGGGCCCTCGCTCAATAAGCAAGTGAGCATGAAAATTTTCATGCCTAGTGGGAAAAACTACTCATCAAGTATTATCCCGGACAGCTGGATGGCACACATTTTTCGAGCCCAGTCTTGTCCTTCAGCATGCCAATATATGTTACACTACGTCAAAAGTGAATGAGCCAACTGGCTGTGACAATTCAGTGTAACATGGTCTAACAACATGGCAAGGATAAAACAAACATGTATATCCTAATATGTACAAAATCTGAATTTCAAAAATAGCTCTATCTTATTAAAACCTAGAATTAGATAGTAAATTTGCTAAAAGGTTTAACGCTAAGAATAAGGTTAAAAATGTTTGTTGTCTTAGAGCTTCCATTTTACAGTCAAACGCCTCAAGCCATAGCACCCGACAAAGTTTTTGACAAGTCTTTTATTACTGCGATTAGTGTTTTATGGCTTCCAGCTGCTTTAAACTACTAATCAGATACCTTGAAAAATGGAAGGTGGGGTATCAGCCATTGCATGATTCGTCATCAAACGTCAGAGCTTGAAAGGTTTTCAAACAACGTTTCGCACGAGCGATTATGCGAAGTTCAACTGGCGATAAATAAATTTTATGCTGACAACAATTTGGTCAGAGATTTTTGTGAGACCTTACTTTCAATTTCACGTCTCAGTCTGGGTTTATAAAACTGGTTGAAACTGAATGTTTCACTGATCGTTCGTATGAACCGTTATACAACAGGAAGCCATCAAACTAATCAAAAACTTGTCAAAAAGATGTCAAAAACTTAGTTGGGTGGCTACGGTTCGAGGCGCTTCACTGTAACACTTTCTAACAAAATTTCAAAATATATTGCAATCAGGGATTCTTTGCCCATGCCATTCTTCACCCATTCGGCACATACAAATTATACAATGTAATTTGGTACATTTTAAATGCTGCATTGGTCAAAAATTAATTAAGTTTCCATCCCTATAAGTCTACATTGCATACCCTGTTCTTTCTTCTGTTCTTAAAGCTGCATCCACACATCAAGCAAATTTTATGTGTCAATTTTTCTGTGAGAAATAATTATCCGCTCAATCATGTACATGGCACACAAAATGATATCAAAATGTTAAAAACTTGTTTCCATACACACCAGAAATAACTCTCAACAGCAGAGACATGCATGACTGTTGACAACATGGCAAAACCACTGCATGCCAACTTCTGAATATAATTTAATATGTCTTTTTTCTGTGACGAGTCATGTACACAAGCAAACTTTTACATGTGGCAATTTTTATTTGTCACATAAAAACTGCCGCACCAGTTTTTCAGCAAATGCATTTGTCACATAAAAGTTGGGAAAATTTCCTCATGTACACAAGCAAATAAAAATGGTCACAGAAAAGTTGTCAGGTAAAATTTGCTTGGATGGATGTGGCTTAAAAGAGTCAGACAAGTTATACGTGACATTAAAGAAAATTAAAAACTGTTTTGGTCACAGTGAACTTAATCTTGAGTAGTGCTAATACTAATTTATTATTATTAACTAGTATTTCTATAACATCCATCATGTTGCTACTAATCAGAAGTATTGCCAATGAAAGTGCGTACATGAACAGAACCCAAATTTTCTTGTTCTGACTTTTTCGTGTAGTTGTTCCCGCTTTTCCTTTACTAACTCAGTCTTTTTCCAGAACAGATACATGTTCAACAGGCTTGAAAGAAGTTTCCACAGGACTAGCAGCTCTTAAATTTTGCTTCCACAGGACATTTCCATACATTTACTTGCCTTGCAAATGTAGTAATTTTATCATTCAATTAGTTGGCAGATGACAAGTGTGTACAATATCTGAGCCAGCGAGCCATGCAACCCATGCAAGTCATGCAAGCCAGAAATCCCTAATCCCAATGAAAAGGCTAACCGCAAGCTGCCTAAATGATCTGTAGGCTAACCAGAAAGCTTTTTAGGCTAACCAATGTGTTATTTAGGCTCAACTGCAATGGCTCACATGACTTGCATGACTTGCGAGCCATGTGAACTGTGTGAGCAAGAAATCCCTAATCACAATATAAAAGCTAACTGCAAGCTAACCAGAGTGTAGTATTTACATGACTTAGTCTAATCAATGTGTTTTTAAGTGCTTCGCAGGTCTGCCTTGCATGGCTTACTGGCTCGCACATTGTGCATCTCCACAGATGACCAGCCTGTGCTCTTGCCTATCTGAGTATGGAAAATTAATTGCCTGGCATGAAAATCTTTTTGTCATGGATGACTGGATGGGTCTTTTTTTGAGTATTGTTCAACCTACAGCTGTAACCAATCTATATTATGTAACTTTGCCTTTTATTGCCTCCAATTAGCAGCACTGGCAAGATAAATATTATTAGTTTCAAAAGGTTTCACATTATTTTGTAGACGATTGTAGAAACAAAGTTGTGGCCACGAGAAAAATGTGGCAAAACTCTAAAAACTAATTAAAAGTAACTCATCTTTTCCAGAATAGGGATTCTTATTCTTCTTAACAGACTAATGAACCTTTCTTGATGGAGTCCTCTAATCGCGATGACCACCTAACAAAAAAAGTACTTGAAGTCAGACTGACATTGCAAATTCATTAGTTTTCAGTACACATCTTGACATCACCCAGATAATAACATTACTGAGACAATTTAAAATTGAAAATAATAATATAGAGCAATTTTCAATTGAGTGTCTTAAAACCAAATCCAAAGGATACGGACAATCCAGTGAGCCAATCAAATCTTGAAGCAAATACTTGTAGGGTAGTTAGTAGTTGCAACAAGAGTGGAAAACGTGTGTGAGCAAGGCACAATGTGTTTCAAGCCAATGACTAAGTAAAGTTTTTTTTTTTTAATTTTAATACACCACAATACCTACAGTTACTGTGCATTACATAGTAAAATAAAAGCAAAATTACGCAACTAAATAATATCCTCAACTTAAACAAAAGAGCTAGCTTACAAGACTAATACAATGCATCAAAAAAAACAGGAGCTAATTTACAGAACTAATACTACACTTACAAAAGAAGGACTTAATTACAACTGAACTAATATAACACCTTACTTTAACAACAGAGCGAGTAGGAATATACAGTCAAAGTAAAATGACAAAGATAAATATACCTAAATACAGTCGGCTCAAATGAAAAGGATAAATAAAACAGACAAAAAAAGTGTTGGAAAGCACCTTAACCTGGTTCCTTTATTTTGATAGTGGTGCAAAAGCTATCGCATCGCTTATGCAGAGAGTGGTCCACTTTGCTTCATATTTTTTAAAGCTAGAGTTTTTAATAGCCATTTGTCTTTCACATTTGACTCTACTTTCCAGTAAGGCAAGAAAGACCTAAGTATATATAAGTGCAAAACCAACCCGAATGCAAACAACTTCAGTAGTTGTAGCAGTAGTAGCAGCAGCAGCACTAAAATCTATGCAGCTTCCTATGAAGGTGAGGTTTTTGCAGCTTTGTATGTTGCTCTCTGGCTAGTAGGTGCTGCACAAGGGCACCTACCTACTAAAAATCCTATTGAAAGCCTAATCTGATACTCTCACCTTGTTCTATCCATTTCACTTTCAGCAGCGAAGAAGTAAGTTCTTGATGATGGCTGAGAAGAAACAGCACTGAAGCAAAACTTCTTTCCACTTTGGTCTCCCATTTGTATTGTATAGTCAAGCAGCTTAGCCACGCCCAGTGCAACGGTGTTGGACATATCTGAATAATAGTACATAAAGCCATTCTTGAGGACAAAGTAACGGCGCCTCCAAGTCTTGATGTTGTGTCCTTGTTTATATAGGTAGCCATGGCAATCAGGGTCTCTGATTGACAGAGCAGGAATGCTAACATTGTGGACATTGCCTTCCGAAAGATTGAATGGATTGGACTAGATGGGAAAAAGAACAGAAAAGATCATTTAAGTTCAAGTTCAGAGGAAGAGAATATAACACAATACCTCACCAGCTATGCTGTTGGTTTCTCCACAGGATTTTTTTGGTGGTCATGCATGTTACATGGCACAAACAATAGAATGTTTTTCTATCAGAAAAAATGTTCCCAGCCGGCTCCTTCCATGCAACATGGTTGCCATGCAAAACCTCTCTAATGATCAAAACATGCAATTTATCTACCTGTACAGCTATGTGTGTAGAAGTATTAATAATTCAACAGTAAAGTTCATCTGAATTTAACTCATTCACAACTTGGGAAACTTTATGCATGAATGAATTCAAGTCTTCTTTATAAGCTCTAGAAATCTGATTAGTGACAATTAGCCAGCACCCATTTATACTATGAGAGGTAAGTGTCTTCAGCCCTTGAACATAATGCCCTTACCCCAGCCTGCCCTCAAACCGACTCTGCTTGAATTATGGAGTCCAGTGCACTAACCAAAATGCCATTATGAATCTCGCCAAAATAATCACAGTAACCTTAATACTGAGAGAGTCACATGTGGACTGAAAAACCAGAACCAAGTACCAGAACCAAAATACATACACTGGTTGAGGACCCCTTGATTGCGTCCATCATGGCCATAATCCACTTCTTCATGTCTGAATCACCTCCCGCGCACATGTAGTATGTCCGCGCACCACCTTTGGTTAACTTGAAGCAGTGGTTCTTGCTCATTTCTGGTGCTTTTGAGACAGAGTAGTTTGCCAGGATGATAACGCCACAGGGGACCTTGTCCTTGGACTGCTTGTAGTAGTACAGGCAGTTATCACCTCGAAGTACAAACCTGGAAAAGCAGGCGTAACAAGTTGATATTGTTAAACTAGGGGCACTTACCATTTGACACCAGCATACCAACTGGTAGGCCAGACTGGTATATTCGAGAACAGAATTTTATCATAAGTAAGATTTGTCTAGTCAAATCAGTGTATGGAAAAAAGTGGTGGATTTATGCAAAAATCTTGTGAAAAAGGTCCATTTCACATTCAAAACCAACAGACTGACCGGCCTGTTCTGACTAATGGTAAGCACCCTGGGATAAGCTCTGGCTTGATGGGCCACTTGGCTCAAAAGCAAAATTTACGTTGGTCTTTGTGAAATTTAAATAATGTAAATTCTAGCTGCTCTCCTGCGCTTTACAGGGCATCTGATAGGGTGCGGAAAAAAATAACAAATTATGCGGAAATTTTCAGGAACATTATGCGGAAGAAAGTGTTGATTATGCGGAAAACACGTCGGATTATGCGGAAAATTTTCAGCTCGCTTCACTCGCCAAAACTCAATTATGTGATGTTCAATGAAAATAACACAACCGTTATTTTGTTGGCTGAAGTTGATTTTCTTATGCATAAACAATACAATTGAAGGTGCTATGTGATCTACTACAACATTGCATGTTGAACAAGTTAACAATCCATTATCTACATAGAAAACTCCAGGATACTGGTTCACTCAATCCTTTGCTGATATTAGACTTTCAACAAAGTCCTTCGTCTTCATTATGGCACGTCGCTCACAGGCCACTTTGCGGCCTCAAGCTCGCTTCACTTAATTCGTCGCTCATCTAGCCCATGAGGTCAACTTGTGGCAAGTGTACAGCAAAGAGGGGATCCTTCTTCTTGGTTTCTTTGATGACAAATTTATCCATATACTATAGGTAACCACAGAAGAATTTTCGATAGACCGAATGAGCGAAAGAAGCGAAAGAAGATAACTGGTGTCCAGGCCCATCACGAAAAGACGCGTGGAACGCCTGGAGGTAAAAAATTGCTCACGATCGAAGCGCCCAGTTTTCGTCGCTATTTTAGGAGAAAAACTGTATCAAAATAATCAATTTCTTCGAAATTTATGTTTGTGAGGATGGTAAACAGCTGCTTAATCATTAATATGAAACAAATTTCTCTGTTTTATGCGGAAAATGTTCTCAAGATGCGGAAGATGCGGAAGTAAACGAATTATGCGGATCCGCACCACTGCATCCTGTCAGATGCCCTGGCTTTAGGAGCAAGAAAATCAAAATTTCAAAAATTTTCCGCTCCCCTCCCCCACCCCCCATTTTCTTTACAACCAAAGCAGTGAATTAGTTTACACACTGAATTTTGACCATACTCAATGAGAGCATATAAAAAGTACTTGCAAGCTTCGAAAGAATTTAACTGGTACTTTCTGGTAAGAATCATTAATAGTAATTCAACATGAAGTGTGGTACAAAAAACTGAGTGATAAACTGATGGCCTTCTAGCATTTCACTAATTAGAGAGCTTAAGCACAGACGTTTTTGAGCCACGGACGGCAACCGGAAGGCTAATGTTTAAAGTTGTAGCGAACTTTTACCTCCAAAAATAAGTTAGAAAGCTTTCATTTTAGCACTTACAACTTGAATTTGTGAACAAAAAGCTGACAATATGCGCTAAAGATGAGAAGGCTCCATTTCCGGCTGCAGTCCGTGGCTCAAAAACGCCTGTGCTTAAGTTCTCTATTAGCTATTATAAAACCCCAACACTCTCTAATAACTATTATACTTATTAAGCCCCCCTCAAACCCATGTGAAATAAATAAGCCCTTGTGTGGCTCAGTAAAAGATTATTATTAATTATGACTCCAGTAAGTGACAGATTCTCCAATTTACACTAACAGACATCTTCTATGAGCACAAAGTGAGAGTTGTTGTTATTGTAAATGTCTCACCATCTCTTTCGCCAGTTTTTGGGTGTTAGGCCAGAACCACCCATCTTTAACAAGTGTCCTCTGATGTAATCTACAACAGCAACAAAACAAGCAAGCTTTGGTAGAATTAAGTCTGGTCTCAACAAAACTACTGCAACTCAGGTTTAATGCACACTGCACCCTGTTACTCCGGTTAGCCCAAATAGCACTCCGGTTAGCCTGAATTACACTCTGGGCAGCATGCTTACAGTTAGCTGTCAACAATGGTAATGGCGGGGCTCGAAATTGCGACCAATATGATCGTATTTGCAACTAAATTTTTTCCTTTGCAACTGAAACTTTCTTTTCAGTTGCAAGTTTGTGACTAGTTTTTGCCTAAATTAATGAAATAAGAATTCTAATTGTTTTTGTCTAAATTAACTTTGTGGTTAATAGAACGATTTCGCATAACTCGTTTTTTATATGCTAATGAGTACCATTAAATGCTAATCAGGAAGAACAATAGAAATATTCGGTTTGCGTTCATGCTAACGTGCGTATTAATGTCCCAGATATGCCAAACAACACCAGACAAAAGATGCCGTTCTTAAACTCTTTATTTTAATATTATTATTGCTGAACAGGGTGAGAGAAAATAAATCTGTCTGTCTAACAGGCCAATCTGGCGAGAAAACCAAAATATGCTTGTAGAACTTTAAAGTACAAAAAAAATCATATAACAAGTGCTAAAAAAAGAAAAAAAAAACACTTTTGAAAGCTGTGCTTTGAATGCTCGGTTTTAAGTTTCGGCTATCCACAGTGTGTGTGTAGGACATGCATGCCTACAATATTAGAGCAGCACAGAATTTGTAAACAGCTGTACACTTATTTCATCGCACGTTATTCTCTATTGTTCTTCCTCATTAGCATTAAACGGGACTCATTAGCATATAAAAGTTGAGTTATGCGAAATCGTTCTAATATCCTGCCAAATTTATCTACAACAGCATAAAAGATTCACTTGTTCAGGTGCAATTACAGCGGTCTCTTTATAAACATGTATCTCTGGTTGAAATATAGCCACTCCCACTCGCAAACAAACATGGCAGTTCGTTCCTTTCACACGTGTCCCTGGCAAAAGCTTCAAATGTAGTTAATGACGATTCTCTGGCTGTAGTTGCTAAATTATATGCCAGATTTAAAGCAATAGGTAAAGCTTAATAATGAAATCAATGGTTGCAGGAATGGACATATTTTCTGGATGTTGCAATTATTCAGGATTATTACAAATATACCGCATTGATTTAGTTTGGAGATGCTCCAAGATTTTCTTCTTTCTTGAAGCTGGACATCTTTCAGTTTGGCCACAAACATAATTTAGTTTGAATGGAATTAAACATTTGAAAATTATTTAGTAAACAGTGTGCAATCTTCCATGATCGATAACACTTCGGCACACATTGTCCTGTAATTCACAAATTGATTTTAGACATAATTTAAATCTTAATAAAAGCTGTTGAAACAATTACAGTGCAGCTACTATTACCGGGGTCACCCAGACAAAGTTAACCAATCACAAAGCAGAATGGAAACAATAGATTTCAACACTTTTAACTTCAGCCAATAAAATGCCGAGTACAGAACAATGAAATTCCAACTTGTTCGTTCGCCACTAAAACAGATCGATATAAATTTTGGCTGTAAGGCACTGAGTTTTCAATTAATTTCAATTGTATCCCTTTTGAACTTGAGTAGATGTGACAGCAACATTTTGAAGGTAAATATTAGCGATGATTATGAAAGAGAACTCCGAAACAGGGAAAGTAAGTTGAAATTTCATTGTTCTGTACTCGGCATTTTATTGGCTGAAGTTAAAAATGTTGAAATCTATTGTTTCACCTGAAATCTATTGTAATTGGTTAAATTTTAAGTACAACTCTGTAAAGGTTTTACCAATGATGCCAAAATGTGTTCACATGGCAACAACAAAAGTGGTAGGGTTCAGTGCCACCTTAACTTTATGAAAAAATGATGTAGCTCTGAATCCTACCTACAGATTCCTTTTGTCAGTCAAAATCATCAAACACAAAATTTCACCAAGTATTTTTTTGAGTTATTAGCCTCAAACAATCTAGAATAGGGTACCGTAAAGTTCCGTGTATAAGCCGCACCCATAGATAAGCCGCATGCCCGATTTGGAAGCTCAAATTTTGAAAAAAAATAAACACAATCAAAGTTTGAAGTTTCTTTGAACTTCTATTTGTATACGAACAAGGGCAAACAAGCACGATTTCAAGACACTGTACACGGCGGTTGTGGCAAACTTTTATACAAACGAAGTCTTTAAATGGCGAAATTTCACTTATCATACCTTAATTTCTGTTTGTATTCACCAGATCTTATCTGTTGATACCACTTTTTCAAGATTATCACTTCAAAACACTCCATGAAGTTGAAATTCCGACAAATTCATACGTGTTTCAAATGAAATTGAACGAATGCTTAGCGGCCAAGCTTTCAAACGTGGAGAGGAATCTGGGTCTCGGCAAAACATCAAAATGGATGAATTTACTTTTGATTCGGCTGTACCATGTTTAACAAGATATTTGGAGACCCCCAGCAGGGGAAAAAATTCACACTGAACAGGAGTTTGACAATTTGATGGATAAATTTGAAGTGAAAGTCACGAAAAGCAGCGAAACGGTCGGCCATTTGGCTCGCACATACAGTTTGTAGACACGAACACTGTACAAACGGCTCCTTTAGGAGTCACCACTCGCATAAAAGGCAATGAACAACATCAACATGCTTTCAGTTTGTGCAGTGCTCCAAGCTCAAGTTTTTCAGAAGTCGCCTTTTGGCGACTTCCTTTTGTAAAATGGTCGCCACTAGGAAAATTTTGGTCGCCACAAAGCAAAGCGTTTTTAAAGCAGGACACCTGATGTCGCCTTACATGAAGTAATACCGCTGACCATTATGAGCCGAATTAAAATCGTTCGAACAACGTTCCAACGTAGTTATTTTCGTTTGCATTGAAGAGTTTTTTTGTTGAACTGTTCCAATTATCATGCAGAAAAGTAAATAAAAGATTAAAGATACAGGTAAGAAAGATAAACATGCAAAACAAGTTTAATTCTTGTACAGTACACTAAAATAATAGAAAGGAAATGTGGTTTGCAAACTTTATAGGCGGCTCCATGATCGAAGGCATCAAACAACACAATTAGGAATCTGAGCAATGAGGTATCCTTAATTCAAACAGATAAGTAAGATTGGCGATTGAAATAGTTGTAATGAAAAATTTTGTGGTCAAATTTCTTTGGCTTAGTGAGTGAACTTGAACTGCAAAAAAAAAACGTTGATGCATAGCCAGCACTTTGCCTTACACTGGTCGTCAAATTGGCGACCTGTGTGGAAAGTTTAGTCACCAAATTTTTTTTCCACTCGCCATGGCGACCAAAATGGTCGCAGCTTGAAGCGCTGTTGTGTGTATCTTAATTCATCTTAAGACGTTCTAATAAATATTAATTCAGCCTTTAAGAACTCCAACCACAGATGTTTCCGTAGATAAGCCGCACCCCCAATTTTTGACTTAAATTTTGACAAAAAAGGTGCGGCTTATACATGGAACCTTACGGTATCTTTGACCTCTTGTGACGTTGCCATGATAACAAATTTTGACATCACAATAACCTCACATTGTTCATTGATAAAACTTAAAACTTGTACAAATTTGTGCTAAAAGGTTTCCTAAACATTATTGGTGTAGCTGCAAGAGAACACTAAAGACGGCCACATCAAATTCTGACTACCTTATTATAGGAAATTAAGTAAACGCTTCATGAAATTAGACACTGTTATTAACTTCATGAAGTTAATTTAACCTGTTAATTTTTGTGAGCATTAATTTCCAAACCCTTAATTTAGTGGAGCATTAATCTCCGTGCCATTAATTAAGTGGAGCGTTAATTTGGATTTTTTTTTAATATTGTCTTATCAGGGTGGAGGTCCAACGGTATTGTTGGCGATGAAGAAGAAGTTGCAAGATTAGTTTGGGTTTTAGATTTTGCTAACTTGTTAACAGTGTGCTACTAACAATAAATTTGCTCCTGTTGTCTCTACAAGTTTCTTTTCTTTATGTGGTCGCATTAATTTCCTTCATTTTGAAATTTTAGCACCTCTTTCGCGTTAATTTCCTTTATTGGAAAGTAATTTTTCTTTCACTTCGCGTTAAATTAAGTCACGTTAATTTCCAATACCTTAATTAACACGAGTGTTAATTTCCTATAATAAGGAAAACTGTTACAAGTACTCACCCTCTTTTCGAGATTTTCCATCGGTATTATCACCTTTGCTATAATTTTCCTTGAAGTCATGTTCTGAAACAGTGGACGAGTCTGATGACAAGCGATCCCTGTCAATCTCTAGAAGCCAGGACTTTCTTCTAGAAGCTCCAAAATTGCCAGGATCAAACGTACCCTCGTCGTCATCATCACCATAATCAGAAGGCGTGTCAGAATCGATACCATCATCCGAGTAAGCCGGTGATGCTGGACGGCCATTTGAGCTGCCTTCAGTGTCCACGGAATCAAGGCTTTTGTTCTCAGAAATTCCACTTTCATCAGTTGTAACTTCAATGTCAGGTATAGACATGCATGCCTTCGCAACTTCCTTGTCTAGCTCATCCATGGAATCTGACTTGTCAATGGATGATTCCTCGCCATTGTTTGATTCCTCAACTTTTGTTTCTGTCTGTGATCCCGCAGTGCCAACTGGTGCTTCTGACTCAACATCCTGTCCAGGGTTGGGTGGCCCATCTGGTGTTTCACTTGGGTCCATAGCTTTACTCTCAATTTTTGCATCTTCAGTAGTTGGTACTTGAATATTATCTGATTCAACTGATTCAGGGTTTTCCACTTTTGCGTCCTGTACTTCAACAACATCCACATCAGTTCCTTGGCAGCCACCATGTACAACATCTACTACGTCTGTGTCATTTCCGTCAGTATTTTCTACCAAAGTTTCTTTGTTATTTGAGTCCACAGAGACTGCATTTAAATCTGCATCTGTCTCGCACACAGTTGTATTTTCACCAGTTTCTTGAACAGATGGAACATTACATTCTTCATCCTTCACAACTTTACTCACAACTACATGTAATTCATCATCTACTCTTGTCTCTGTGGTGTCTGCGACATTGGCCTGAGAGACAACCTCTCCTGCAGTTTCATTCTCAAGTGACTGAACCTCTTGGGTGTCAACATTTAGTTGTTTTCCATCACTTTCCTCTGCAATTGTTTTTTCGCTGTTTGATTGTTTTATCTCCATAACCGCACTGGACAGCTGCTTTTCTAAGCCTGCCAGATCTTCCATAGCCTTTGATAATCTCTTAGCAACATCTGTTTCTGATGTACTGGGATCATTATCACTTGGGAGCTCTTCTTTATTATCTGCCGAAACTGCACAGTCAACACCATGTTCTTTTTCATCAGGTAAAATCTCTTTATTGTTAGCCACTGGTATTTCACTATTCTTGAAACGCTTTTCCGTATTTTCAGTGTCATGGCTTAGATCTTCAGTTCTATCAACTTCACTTTTCACATCAGAATTTGGTTGAAAAACATCAGTTGTGACACTCAGTTCATCAGATTTACCTTCATCACTAACTGGATTTGGCAAGACATCCTCACTACCTTCTACTGGTACTTCTGTGGCACTATGCACAGGGTTATCATCAGAGTTTAACTGGCGTGTAGCAGCACTAGATCCTGCAGAATCAGCTTTCTCTGTATTCCCGCTGTTGTTGAGCTCTATAGCCTGTGATATGATAGGATCGGAAGACTGCCCGACTGTTGTTTCACTATGATCACATGGTCCATTTGGGGTACTTTTCTGCTCCGTTTCTATTGTTTCACTTCCGTCATTTGTTTCGGTCTGATGATCTGCCTGCAGTTCAACAGAACTGCTGCTGATGTCTTTCAGCTGTGAAACAGAAGGATCAGTAGAAGTATTTATTTCAGTTTGATCATGTGTTCCGCTCACAGTATCCTTCTGTTCATCTGCACTGCTGTCTTTTGAAAAAACAGAAGCTGCTATAGCTTCATTTGTTGTTCCATTTTGTGTATCTTCCTGTTCAATACGGAGTTCAGGATTGTTGGCAATCTCCATAAAAGAGTCGAACAATTCGTCAGCAGTGGCATCATCAGTGGGCGGACATTCTTGCGGGCATTTTTCCTGTTGATTAGCCACCTGGCTCATTTCACAGCTAGTATCATAACTTGTTTCTTCAGACATTGTGCTCTTACAATCAATTTACGAAGCTGCCGTAAAATTGTACAAACGCTTGCTTGGGATCCTATCCAAAAAAAAGAAATCACTTAGAGACTGTTAGAATAACCCAAGATATATAGGGGTAAGAGGTTCTCCAGAACAAGATTTTCCCACTGAAAACTATTACCTGAATACTGCAAAGACCTTACAATTTAACCGAGCACAAGGGCCGTTCTGGAAGAATATCAACTCAGTCAAGGGCTTGGCAGTTTTACCAATCACTAAGTGTAGCAAATAAGGTCTACAGCTATTTCGAGAAACGTTGTCAGAAAAAAGCACAAAACTGCACAAGCCAATCCCTAAAGGTAGTATGGGTAGACGTATTGAGCTACTGCACGTGTTGAATACTAATGAGATATAACAACAAATAAACATGAATTTCAGGTTTTCTTTCTTTTCAGACATGTAGAAACAAGGTACGTTTAGACCCTCTGAAGTTTAGAAGAATTTTTCCTCACTCAAAGACATGCGACAGTAAAAGTAAAGCTACAGATATAGGCCTCCTGAGAGGAAAAACATATTCTCCACGTGCAAAAATAACTTGTAAATTTCCTCTAGGCCAATATGCAAAATTCCAGTGAATACCCAGACCACCTTTCGGTCTTGTCGCGTGCACTTTGAGGTTTTTTCCGACAACCTTTGTCGAAATAGCTGTATACAGAAAAGTGAAAGTGTTGATAACCTCCCAGTATAGTCACAAGAAAGCATAGGTAAAGGTAAAGTCTGCATACAAGCCTAGTGGCCCATCAGGCAGGAGCTTATCCTGGTTTCCGTAGCATGAAGCAACTAGGAGTATTTCTACACCCCCCTGGATGGGATGCTTGTCCATTGCAGGGTTACCCCCAGCAGTAAATTCGCCGGTACCCATTTATACACCTGGGTGGAGAGAGGCACTATGAGAGTTACTAAACCACTACATGTAGTTCTTTTTTTTAACTTTCACCATGTTAAATAATCCTTGCACAGGATGAGGTGTCTTATAATATGTTATAAGTCCTTCACTTCTTTACATTCTGGGCCATTTTCAGTCTCACCCTCAAAATGAGCCTCTCTATCGGTATTTCCGAAGAAATTGAAGATGCGAAGATCATTGTGGAATAAAAATGACCACAATTTGCGGGATCAAATTGAACACTCAGATATAAAACTGTCAAAACTCATAAACACTACGGAAAATATCCGTAGTTTCTGAATTTTGGCATTTGCGATTTTGACAACAGTAGGTTACTGTCACTGCCACAAAGCCACATGAAGTCATTACAAGGCTGACAACGACAAAAATACTACACTGATGATGTCATCATTAATGATATAAATGATGTCAAAAAACAGAAGATTTGCAAAAAAACTGAGACAAAAACGAAGATAATGGCATGGGTACCTATACAGAGGCTCCAAAATGCTTAATGCTGATGCTATAAAATGTTTTGTTCATTTCAAAATGAGAAATTGATTGAATCAAGACAATACGACCCTACAATGATGTGTTGATCAGCGTCAGCAATTAGCGCGTCTATGAATCCGATGAATGAGTGATTTTGATTTTCGAACGAAGAAAGAGTTAAACATTAACCACAAAACCCGCTCAGCCATTTCCTGTACGTAGACTTCAAAGATCTCGCAATAGTAAGTTACTAGCTATCTAGACGAGACAAATTCCACGTTCCAATTTGTGAAAAGAAAAAAACAACAAGTCGGCAGTGAGACTCCAGCTGCGAAAACAGACCCACAACCTTTAGTTATGCAAATATGAAAGAGTTTTGACAGAACAAGAAACATTTGAAGTATAACTTAGTTTCCGCCATTTTAACTTCTAAATAAACACACTCACTTGAAATGACAATACTTTAGGTATGAAGTTCTTCTTTGCTGAAGAAATCGGGCGTTTTGAACGGGTTTACGCTGAAAATATTCACTTAACCAGTTACGCTAATAATCGGCTTGATTTTTTATTGATGAACCTCTGCAGAGTAGACCGAAAAATTTGCTTTGGTATTGCGAAAGCAATGACACAGGTTTTGCAGATGATTACCATAAAAAATATCATATTCTACACCAATTAATGAGGAAAAAGCAGGCAAATTTATGACGTTACCGGAGGAAGAGTAGAAAATTAACGAGGAGCGTAATTTCATTGACATCGTGTGATCAAAATAAGCCAGGGTGAAATCTTACCTTCTTCGTTCAGCGTCACCTTTGGATGATCTCAAGCATGCTTGGTCGAAATCACGCTCCTACGTTCTTTAAACAATGTCAGTCACAATCAAAGTTTTACCTTTGCATGGATGGGCATCTGAATAAAGATTAGCTCTTGGCAAACAATTTTCAACGTCGATCGCCTGCCCTTGAAAACAGCGCAGCTTTTCTCAGCATACGGGAAGTCAAGGCTGAAGCGTACGCTTTCGTGCTCCGACCTGTCAATCACTTGTAAGGTAAACAAAGCCGCGGGCGAGTCGCGGGAAAATTTTCATGTTTTGTTTTTATCTTGAACTTTCGTTTTTGTTCAGTTAATTGGCAACCAGAGAAAACACTATAAGATTACGCTTACGTTGGCATAGCTTAGTGAAAGGCATTCGCGCGGCTGGTGGGAGGTGCCCGGAGGGGGGGGGGGGGGTTTGAAGCACGGGCAAAATTTATTGGTCAATATTTCAAGCAGCCGGGAGCTAGTCTTCTTCACGGCCAGTACAGATGACCATTCATCCCGGGCCATCCATTCAACGATATAACTTTGATTGTGACTGACATCGCTTAAAGAACGTAGCAGCGAGTCGACCGAGCATGCAAGAGATCATTGAAAGGTGAAGCTGAACTAAACGTAGAAGGTAAGGCCATAACGGGTTTGGCAGGATAAGGAACTCTAACTACATGACATAGAGAAACATTAACACAATCCAAAAAAATAGGTTGGCACATGCCTCCACACCAAAAATTCCAAGAAGTGCGTGTAATACACGAAGTATAAAAATTGTTCTAAATCCACCAGTTAGCCCCGATTATCCGGTCACGTGTATTCCGCGTACAAATATGTTATTTGCCGGCTAGGAGGTCCGTATCGTGAAAAACTGTGACCGAGGTCTTGAAAATGCTGCCCGAGGCCGCAGGCCGAGGGCAGCATTTTCAAGACCGAGGTCACAGTTTTTCATGATACGGACCGACCCAAAGCCGGTAAATAACTTATTTATTTTTTTCTTACTTGGTTAAAAAAAAATCTAAAAAGATTGTCTTGCAAAATGTAATTGTATAAAACGCGCGCATCCAATGTGCATGTTGAATCGATCACTAAGCTACGGCTAAAGTGAAGAATGATTTGTTTTCCGCCAAACAAAATAAATTCGCTACACTGAACAGTACTCACGGAAAAGGTCATCAGAGAAAAAAAGAGAAAAGTAACTTTAATAATAAAAAGAAGCACAGTGTAGCAGCAAAAGAGAGCATAAAAAAATCTCGAGTCACGAAAGTGAAATTGAATGAAGTTTGTATAGTTTGGTCGTCTGCACACGGCACAATTTTGCGAGAGTTAATTTGACTGTTTTTAATCAAAACATCTCATTTTCTTGAATGGTGATAGGCAGTATTCGGATTTGGGGAAAAGTAGCAGAAAGGCAAAGCGTTTAAAAGGATAAATCGAGTCTGTAAACCAGCGACTTGCAGTAAACCGCATTACGGCGTGAAAATCAGTGCGAATGCATAAAAAACGATCGACAAACTATAACTTGATTTTGTCAATAAATACAAAAAAATACCTGCCTATTGGAGAACTTCAAGGCCTTTAATTCCGTTACTAAGTTAGCTTTTGAAAGAATCAATCGGGTATGTATGCCGGCGACTTGCAGGTAAGTGCAATGGCGTTAAAATCAGTGCGAATGCACAAACAACGATCGACAAACATCCGCCATAAAACTTGTACAACTTGATTTTGTCAATAAAGAGAATCAATACTCGCCTTTTGGTGAACTTCAAGGCCTTTAATTCCACTGCTTACTTTTCCTTTCACATTTACAACGGTTGGTGAGCAATTACATTAATTTTGGAGAGCAAAACTTTCATGGGTTCATTCGTCGAAAACACTCCGAGCTAGCCGGGCGGAATCGCTCCGTGAGCGGGCCGGATGGGAGAATACCGCCCGCTCCCGGATCCAATCAGATTGCAGGATTTGTAGAATACCGCCCGCTTCCGCCCGCTCACGAACTGAGAAAAAAATAATTGAAGTTACCAGTTTCCTACCGGGGCCGGAAGAGCAGGAAGGATGCACGCAGACTCCTAGATCCTTCCTGCGTAAGGAAATTGAAGACGTCTTTGCGCAGGCTGCAATTTTGTTTAAACCTGGATCAGCAAAAGTCTTATAATTAAGATACTTAAGAATATTTAAGAATATTTAAAAAAAACAAAGACTAGATGTTTGTTTGCCCGATATTTCGGCCTGTATATCGACAGGTACACTGAATTCACAAATAATAACTCACGGCTAGATTTCTTTTATTTTTTATGTTACTTCCATGGAAAAGGCATAGCATACGTTAACTGAAATTAAAAATAAAAACAAATAAACTCAAACCCCCTAGACTGCGAGCAGTCGACCCTAATTCAAGCGTGAAGCGAGAATAAAAAACGTTAGTGTTAAAATTCCGCCCCCGCCATTTTGCGATCCAATGAGCTCTTTTTGGCTTCACGCTTGATAAAGCCCCACCACTCCCCGGCCTACCAAGCCGGCCATCTCTAAAAAATAAAGCATAAGAGTTTTTATCAAAAACTAGTCATTGTATATTGCAATTCCCTATAGTTTTGAGTGGTTTACATATACAGCTAACGCGCGCTCATCTTATACGTATACCCATATATGTCCAGTGAAAAAGTGAAATGAAAACCATCGATACCTTACATCTCCACCCAGGGGGTGGGAGATACTCCCTATAGGTCTCCCGATAGTGGACTAGACTGGCCGCGAGAGGCGTTGGCCTAAAGGGGGGCCTTTGTTTCAGGCTGGAGGAATAGTTAAAAAAGGCAGGGATTTCACGGGTTGGCCAAGGAGAGAAACTGTCATTTTGTTATTTAGAAAGACCAGGTGAAAGGCGGTACCATATCCCCCCACCCACCCAGGGTACTCGCACAATCACCAGCCGACCCCAGGCTCCTCAAGAGCAAGGGGTTCAGCCATTGAAGTGGAAGATGGCGAGCACTGGTCGTTGAAAACGTACGAAGTTTGCTATCATGCTTTGTACTTTCAAAACTAGATTAAGCCTTCGTCGACTACTGGCGATCAGGAGTCTTCGAACTAGTACGATCGCGCTTCAAAGCACACAAACGAAAGAAACAAGTCGCCAGCGATTGGTCATTCTAGGCACCGGTTGGGGTAGCTACAGTGTTCTCAAACAAATCGACAAGAAGTTGTTTGATGTTATCGTCGTCAGCCCTCGAAACCACTTTCTCTTTACGCCGTTACTATGTAGTACAACTGTTGGCACGTTGGAATTTCGAAGCATCATAGAGCCAATTAGAAACACTGGATTTCGAGACGAACACCATTTTCAGCTCGCCGAGGCTGTGGAGTTGCTTCCAGAGAAACACACGATTGTTTGCAAGAGTACTCTGAACGATGATCGATACGATTTGAAATACGATAAATTAGTCATTGGAGTAGGCGCCGTTAGCAACACCTTTGGAGTCCCGGGTGTTTACGAACATGCGTTATTTCTCAAAGAGATTGCAGATGCAAGGAAGATCAGGAATCAAATTCTCCAAAACTTTGAACTGGCTATGCAACCTGGCGTTGCTGAAGAGGAAAAGAAGCGCCTGCTACACTTTGTTATAGTAGGAGGGGGTCCGACGGGGGTGGAGTTTGGTGCAGAGCTATATGACTTCGTGAAACAGGATGTCACAAGGTTGTACGTACATGAGAAGAGCAATGTCAGTGTGACATTGATTGAAGCGAGGCAGATTCTGCCGTCTTTTGACGAAAAGCTCAGAGCTTTTGCAGAAAGAAAGATGCGACAAAGAGACCAGTTTGAACTTGTGCAGAGCAGTGTGACAGAAGTGCATGCCGACCACATCCAGCTACAAGATGGGACAATAATCCCCTGTGGATTGGTTGTATGGTCTACCGGGCTCGCTCCAAGACAATTTACTGGTATGCAAACAATGTAATATTGTCTAAGACCCTGTTCATTTGCTGCTCCTCTAATGTGCCAATTAAACATTAAAAAAAAAATGAATCAATTTGGTTTGGCGTCTTGAGCCCAGGTCAAATGCTGCTTTGACTTGCTGTAGTAGTTTTATAAATACCCTGTCTGTCTGAATCAGCCATCTCTCCAAAGTCAAACTGAAAGGAGTTAGATCTGGCACATGAGTGGAGAATCATTTCAACTGCGTTGGTTCTCACTTTAGGGAAAAGTATTTAAAAATGCAGACAAGCAAAAACAACAAAGGTGTAGTCTAAGAATGGTAAAATCTTTGGTTCTGAGATTTTAAGACTATATTTTAAGGTAATATAGTGTGCCTTGACTAAAGCTTTGCCAAGATTCATTATTTCTTTGGACCATTTTACATTTGTAAAATAAAATGAGGTCGCATAGTCTGTCTGTGACAGGCGATTACAGCAAAGGATTTCAAGGCTGCTATTCTGGAATGGCAACTGATTCATATGAGGTTCTTAAAGTTTGGCAAGTTATTAAATAGTAGCAAAATGTTATTATGGCATATCCAAAAAACAACAGTACACAGAATGTTGTGGATTAAAAGTGGCATGGGTTATCTGCTGTACACAGAATGCTGAACGCAGAACGCCAATCACAAAACAAAATCACTGAAACAAGCAATTTAACCACTACCATTAATGAGAGCTTACCATAAACAAGCTAACCTGGGCGATAATCAGGCTAACTGGAGTGCTATTCAGGCTACCCGGAGTGTACCATGCACTCAGGTTAGCCTAAAAAGCACTCCGGTTAGCCTAAAAAAAGGCCCAGGTTAGCCTGTTTATGGTTAGCTCTCAATAGTGGTAATGGGTTTTGCTTGTTTCTGTGATTTTGTTTTGTGTTCGGCATTCGGCGTTAAGCATTCTGTGTTCGGCATTCTGCGTTCAGTGTTTAGCAAATTACCCCTGCCGGGTTAAAAGGAAGAAAGAATCCAGAAAGAACTCTCTACCTAAAAAAAAAAAAAAAAAAAAAAAAACAGAAAATATTGCAAAGCTGAAATGATCCTTAATCCCTCATACTGTGTTAATAATCCAGCCAACACTCATGCCTACAACTGTAGCTCAAAACCTTCAATCTCAGATATAAGCTCACCAATTTCTCATACCAGCTGGCAAATTTGAGCTGTTACTGTCCATGTAAGCAATGGAAGAATATTTATTGTCCAATTTTTTTGTGAAAGCAAAAAGTAGTGGTGAGTCACTCCCGAAATAAGAAAAACACCTCTTTTACTTTGATATAATTTATAGTAGTTACTCTGGTTAATAATAACCAAATTATAATTTTTTATTTAATAATTTATACTTACCAAATTTGTTTTAAAAAGGTGGGCAATGAAAGGGAAAAGTGGCAGGTTTAAGGCATGTGACTACCGCAGTCAAATGCCTTCCTCTAGCAGGGAATGTAAATGTTGGAAAATCCGAAAATGCAGAGGGGAGGGGGAGTCACAGGGGTGGTAGACTAGTTAACACTTTACCCACCCACCCTGTTTTAGCCTTTAAATAATTATTTTTTTATTATTATTTGAAGCTTCAGTTGATCTTCCAAAGAACAAGAACAGTCAGCTACTGGTTGATCCATATCTTAGAGTGAAAGGAATCAGCAATGGCTCAATATTTGCCATTGGAGACTGCTCCTTTATTGAAACCAGCCCCTACCCCTGCACTGCCCAAGTTGCAGAACGTGAGGGCAGTTATGTGGCAAAGTCCCTGGGACTGATAGCAAATGGCGAAGGCTCTGAGGTGAAGCCTTTCTCATGGAAGAACATCGGTATGTTGGCTTACCTTGGAGATTATCAGGGATTGGCTGATTTTCCTACAAGCAAGTTGCAGGGCTTCAAGTCGTGGATTCTTTGGAGGTCGGTGTACTTCACCAAGTTGGGCAGCTGGAGGTCAAGATTTCAGGTGCCATTTGACTGGATGAGGACATTTATCTGGGGGAGAGATGTTTCTCAATTTTAAATGTCTCAGTGAGTGGATGAAGAACACTGCATATACCCAATTTATGGACCAAACATTCATTGGTGAAAGAATATTAGTAGAAGACTCTTGGCATGTGTGTCGTTAGAAATCTGCAAATGTGATTGATTCTCTCATGATTGCCTATTCACTCGGATAGACTGTAACCTTGAACACATTTCCCTTGATAGTGAAAATCATTATTTTTAGACTGTTACTCTTAATCTGTCTACCACAACTGTGTCTCATTGGCGATTCCCATACAAAACTAGGGCCCATGTCTAATTGCTAATTATTACTGAGCCAGTATATTTACCTACATCCAGAAGAAGCACAATTGGTCAACAAGATCTATATTAACTGACAATGCAGGGGCGTAGTGAAGGGAGGCTCCTGGGGTGCCCGTGACCCCCCCCCCCCCCCCCCTTCGTGAGATAATTTTTTAAGTAAACAACATACAAGCCTTATAATTCAGGTGGCAAAAATGCGCAAATCTGAAGAATCAACATGTCATTAATCTTTTGTATTGCCAGGTAGTTAGTTTATACATACTCCATTTTCAGGACCCAACATCTGCAGTGGACCATGTAAGTGTGACACAGTGTAACCATGGGTGTCACACAGTGTGACCCCCCCTCCCCCCCCCCCCCCTCCCTTGGAAAATCTTAGCTACGCCCCTGCAATGAATAATTAAGTAATGATTTTCCGTGTCAATGGTTGCTTAGTTTCATCGGTCAAACAATAGCTTTTGGCACTTTGACCTGAAAAATGATACATAATTTCCAATATATTGCATAAAAAATTCAGCTTTAGCACGATATATAAACAATCCAATTATTTCATCCAAATTCTATGACCACATCCATCAAATATTATCTAACTTATATATGTATGCAAGTCAAAAAGCAGCAAGGCTATTTAACCATATGGTACCCAGGCCCAGAATAGGAATAAGTTCTGGCAAAATGTATGTATACTGATGTATATTATTTTATGGAATATTACTACTTAAAATAATAATTAACATGTACAGTCTTTGAAATTTACCTACCATATATGTTAAATGGTCTCAACCTGTTGTTTCTCGGTTTTTCTAGGATCTAGCCACATATTTTCAGTTGGGAAATATTTCTAGGTCACTGTTGCAAGCTTTCTCCCTAGTGTTGTCGTTTACATATATAAACAATAGCCTCCATTTGGCGTGAAAATAATTATTATGCTGATATTTCACAGTGAACAGTGATCTTTTGGAACAAATAATGCCTGAGGAAAACTATAAGTGCATATTTTTTAGGCCAAATGGAATTAATTGTGTTTATTATTTCTCAAAGGCCGCTCATTTTGGGAGCTTTCGAACGTCGAAGTAATTCTGTCGGTGTTCCAAAATATTGTTAGTTTATTCAAAATGTTCAGCTCTATTCAAATTTATTCGGAATGACAACTGGACAAACGAACGCAAATCGCAAAGTTCGAAAACTGGGGAACATCATTTGGGGAATATTTAACAAGCGCGAGTGAAATATTTGTTTTATTAAGAACGGCCAAAAGAATTGCAATATTCCCGGGAATATTTGAGCTCCCCAGCTGTTTTCGTCAACGCGTATCGGCTACGATATTTGTGGTCAATGGTATATAATCTCATATGCCATTGCCTGTTAACCAATCAAAAGTCAGGGATTGTAATATACCCTGCTGATGTTCCCCAGTTTTGGCTACATCACGTGACGTGTGAAGACCAATCGCGCGCGCGAAAAATGTTTGATTGATTTAAGTGAAATTATATTGGCTGCCCATCACTGACTATTCCGTATTTAAAGATTTTAAGAAGTACCATGATAATACAAGAAGAGGGCTGTTTTTTTTTTCAAAAAGCTATCTCCGGGAATATCTCCTTGTTTGAGTCATTCAAACTTGCCCTGCATGGCATACAAACGTCCGTAACCTTTCCGACTTCAAGGGTTGTGAACGATTTTTGAAGTGTTCTTTTTGGCAGTATCGAGATATTTTGCTACGTGACCGATCTGAAAAAAGCCCTTCGAAGAATCTATTGAGTAGCACTTCCATTTAAAACTTATAGTATCGCTAAATTAATTAATTTAAATACCAATGATCAAATTCTTTCGCACCCTCGGAGAAGTCGGGGCGAAAACCGGACAGATATCATAGCGCCGTGCAAGAACACACGAAAGTGACTCTAAAATTACTGTTTGCCAATTGGGCAGAATACAAAGGATTTTTTCTGCTTAATCAGCAGTCAGCATTCGCAGAGCCGTTTGGAAATGGTCTGTAGAGACTCATTTCCCAGGGGCTCTTCCACTTTTCTTGAAAACTTTCGCCGCTACGATTTCTGCCCGGTTTTCTTCGTTTCGCCCCGACTAACTGCCCCTGGGTCTCCGAGGATGATTCTTTCGTCCGAAGAATCAAAAGTAGAACCACATTGCAGGTCCCGCGCAGCAAGATTTCGAGTGGGGGGGCTCAAGCGTGAGCGAGGTTTTTTTTTTTTTTTTTGGGGGGGGGGGGGGAGCGGAGGCATGCTACCCTGGGAAAATTAGGGTTTTAGTTACACTCAGATATCGGAAGGTGGATTTAAAATTAACAAACAGTGTATTAAAGCGCAAACAAAACGGATGCTAACGTACCAGGATCTGCAAGAGATTATTGCAATTCATTGCGCTCGCCTTCGAGCTGGCATTATTTAGATTTGCTACACCGCGTTGATGAATCCCAAAAAGGACGGAATGGCTCTCCGCGATCGTTCTGGTCGTGTTGCTGTACAAGCATACTAAACATTTAGAACCAGACCTATAGATTTACTATCAAATCCTGCTTGAAACAATATATACTATACATACTTCAGCTTAAAGCCCCGGCCAAATGCTCACAACCTTTCAACTCAACATATCGCAACATTGTTGGGTCATATTGTAAGATGTTGTGAAGGAACTGGCCAAACGCACGCAACATTTCAACGCAACATATCGCAACATTGTTGGGCACAACATGACCCAACATGTTGCATACGTTTGGCCACCCTGTTGCAACATGTTGATTAGCGCAAACCGAACAAGTGCGCGTGCTCCGGCACAACAATGTTGCATTAACGTGGCCAAACAAGTACAACATCATGCAACATTCAAAATGTTGCAAGAAAATATGACCATTGTCAAACTTGACCCAACAACACGCAACATGTTGTAACAGGGTGGCCAAAGGTGCGCAACATGTTGTGCCCAACAATGTTGCAATATGTTACTTTGAAATGTTGCAAGCGTTTGGCCGGGGCTTAACGTTGTAAACGGTATTTCTCTTTCTGTTATTGCTACAATCTGCAAATTCGTCAGTGTTGTCAAAAACCATTCTTCGCGACTGTTTATCATTTTCAAGTTACTAAATCTGTCTTACGTCATTGTTGGGCAAAATGTTTATTCTTCGGGCAGTGGAAACTGAATGGTCATTCATCAGATGCACTCGATACATGATTAACCAATATGGAACTCAAAAACAAAATTTATCACCAGCTTCTGGAAAGGGAATCAAATGAAATACTTTAAGTAATTGTTCGTTTCATAATAATAATAATATCTTCCCTTTATTTATTTCTTAACTTGCTTATTTACCTAAGTTCTTATTATTTTTCTTTTTATTGTAAAAAAGTGGGGGGGCTAAAGCCCCCCCAGCCCCTCCCTCTGCGCGGGCCCTGCATTGTAGAGCAGTATTAGGTGAGAGTGCTACCATAAACGCATAAGGGATTGAGCCCCTCACGGGTTTCTGTTACAACTCAATAACTTTCATTTGAAAAGTCACACAAGGGTTTCATCTACATAGGTAAAAATAAGAACCACCGCAACAGTACAGAATAATAAACTATTCCATTCAGAAGTGTTTTCCCCTAGCCCCAAAAACAATAGCAGCTGCTACACTAGGAGACCAGTAGAATTACAAGCTTACGAGAGCTGCTACACAACTGACTCAGTTATCACTTGAATTTTGCGACAACTTGGAAGTTCATCCACTTACTGTGGCTCTAGAAAGAAACGTCCTACAATTAACCCTAGCAAATGCTGAACTTTTCAAAAAGAACAATAACGCAAGAAAATGACGTTTCGGTGTCATCCTGTTTTACGTTAGAACACAGTTTAAGTGTGAAGACGAAAATGAATAATGTTAGCTAGCTAATTGAACAGTGTCAAGAAATGGTCTCCATTCCTTGATGAATAGCATTTCATAAATCCGCCATTTCAACTTCCCTTTGTATTATTTTCAGGTTGTCAAATTGTTGGTGCATATTTGGTCGGTCAAGGTTGTGACTTTCTCAAGGAAGTTACTGAAACTGAAAAATAAAGCTGATCTCACTAATATGTGATAACTCGCAACTGAGTGTCAACTTGGAAATAACAAAGTGACTTAACTGAACGCTAGCGTCAGAATGACACTCAACATATCCCTCCAAAATGCTGGTTCATCTCCAACTTCGATAATAATATCTTTGTTCCCCGACGCGGCACAAAAGCTTCTTTAGAAACTTGGACACTTTCGCCTTTATCCACAGTACTAGTTACTGAGAGATGCTATCCGGTTACACCCAGTGGTTTTTTAAGTAATCGTTTGCCTATAAGAAAACTGCGATGTTAAAAGTCTGGTCGCGTAATACAAGCAAACCTTGACATATGTGGGACGTTCAGTAGTTCTTTCGCTCAGGTGGTGCATAAACTACAAGTCGCATAGCCACGCCTTCCAGCATACAACCGGATGAGGTCATGATTGTTTGGTTTTCCTATAAACTACTAAGAAGGGATAAATCACAAATGTCGGAACTACTGTAATGTCTGCTAAACAAAAAGGAATCATCTAAATATGAACTCACCGATTTTGGTGATAAATTTGTGGCTGATACTTTGCTTTTGCTTGTCGGCGACATCGGCATGGCAACCCCAGAATGGTGTCGAGAATTGGGGTTCTGCTCCTCGAATTTGGCATACGTCCAAAGTAAACTTTTACCAAAGACCATTCTTTGGCTCCTCGCATGAAGTGCGAACGACAGCCTCGGCAGTGCCACTCCAGAATGGTATTGGAAGCAGGCGTAATATTCCACAGAATTGGAACACGCGTAGACTAAACCTTTACCAAAGATCCTTTTATGGCCCCAAACATGAAGTGAAAACGACAGCCCCGGCAGTGCCACTCCAGAATGGTATTGGAAGCAGGCGTAATATTCCAAAAAATTGGAACACACCTAGATTAAACCTTTACCACAGATCATTCTATGGCCCCAAACATGGAGTGAAAACGACAGCCAGGGCAGCGCAACTCCAGAATGGTATTGGAAACAGGCGTAATCCTCAAAACTGGATCACGCCTGAATCAAGCCTTTACCAAAGACCATTTTATGGCCCCAAAGTTAAAAAGAAAACGACGGCCAGGCCAGCCCGACTCCAGAATGATATTGGGAACGGTGGTAATTTTCCTCCCAATTGGAACACTCAAAACACCAATCCTCACCAAAGACCATTCTATGGCCCGAACTATAGACTTGGAAAGACAACCTCGCCATCGTGGTTCCATAATGATCTTGGGAATGGACGTAATGTTCCTCGAAATTGGAACTTGCCCAAAGCAAATCCTTATCAAAAACCATTCTATGGCCCTAAACTTGAAGCACAAGCGACAGCCCGGACAGTGCAGTTCCAGAATACTTTTGGGAGGGAAAATAATACTCCTCCAAATTGGAATGCTCCAAACACAAACCGTTACCAAAAATCGTTTTATGGCCGCAGCCATAGAAAGACAACCACTCAATCACGGCTCCAGAATGACATTGGAAAGAGACCCAATGCTCCTCGAAATTGGATCCCTGCAAAAACAAACCTTTACCAGATGCCCTTATATGACGCGAATGATGAAATGGAAAAGTTGGCATCTCTAAAAGGTCAAACAATAATGCGCAGTAATGTGGAAAACACTCCTTTTGGGAGACCTATCGCACGCCGAATAGTGAACTGGTTGTCTACAGCTCAACGCAATCGAATACCGCAGACTGGGGAGGTGATCAGAAGTCCCCTTCGTTCGTTCGTCGCAACGCCAGAAATCGACAGCTGGACAACAGGCCTTACAGACCCGCGAGTAACAAGTAACTATAAGCTGCAAGAATATTCCATAGGCCGAAATTTGGAACCCTTACCAAGTCAAAGTCCAAGTGATGTATATAACACCGGGGACGTAACACTTAAAACAGTTTTTTCAAAGGTGAGCTCAAGTGAAAGTAACTTGATTCCCGAGAGTGTATCGAACCAGCGGGCCAAATCGAGAACAGCATACATAGGATCTGCGACGGAGGAGCAACAGAGGCCAGTGCCGAGGAAATCGTATGTAACTACGGGCTATACCAGAAAGGAAATCAGGTTGAACGATCCGAAGCTAATCAAGCTGAGACAGATTCTCCCGAATCTAAAAAGGCGAAGTCTTGATCAAATGAAAGTAGAAGACGGAAATCATTTTCCTTATTTCGAGTCAGGTACTGGCCATGGTGCTCGCAGTTTTGATAAACGCCACTCAATAGAAAAGAAATCTTCTATACGGAAAGTAAAGGGACGGCAAAACTGGAGTATTCTAAATGAGTTTACGCCAAACGTTAGACTTGCTAATATGATTTTGTTGAAACAGAAGAGACAGAACATACGCAAAAGAGAATTGAACCAACTTGCACCAAAAGGAAAAAAGAGAACGTTGGAGACTGCAGCTCATAACACAGAAATACAAAACGCCTCAGTTTCAAAGAAACAAAAAAAGAGCGAGGCTTCGCCACCGTCATGGGCAAAGCACAACGTTTATTTAAAAAGAGTGAAGAGTCGAGGTATCCGTAAGAGACATAAAAAGTCAAGAGCCAGAAATTTTATAAATGTGAGGAACAACGGATTTTTCGTCAGTCCAGCTAGAGCATACCTAAACAGACAGTTCGCACCGTTTAACGGCATGATTTACGGACGGCAATATGTACCATACTTCAGTACTAGAGAGCAGTTTCAACCTGCGCAAATGGCAATGGCGGAGAGTATGCGTGCGATGCGATCGCGAGGTTTATTCCATTCTTTGGGTAATATCAACCCACAGTTCTTTTCTCGGAATCCATTCCGGTATCCCGCCATGCCTATGCCTGGACAGTTTGAGGCGATGAAGCTACATGGAATGACACCAAGAAACTTTCCGTTTCAATATGGAAGGACGTCTTTTCCACAAACGCAGGATTACTTTGGCGCTCCCTGGAATATGAGATTGGCAAACAGCATGAGAGGGACAGAGGAAGAGGAGAATGACAGTGGTGGTATAATGTCTCAAGACTCTTACAACCAAGAATCAATAAAACCAAATATTGACGAAAGTAAGTCTCCAGAATCCTCTTCGCAAGTGGACGGTGGTAAATTTGCTGACAGCTATCAAAGCCCGGTGACTGAACAATCCAGCCAGATTCTCAAAATAGATGACAATAAGTTATTTGAAGGGCATCCTGTGGTAAACTCAGAGAGCAATGTTGCGAGTAATCAAGACTTTTACGGTAAAACAAGCCCTCGACTTACAGGAATGCAAGTAACAGATCAATCCTCCACAATGCTTAACAAATGGTACCCTATAAGAACAGGCAAAGTATCACTTATGCCTGATCCTCGGAAGTACTCAGCTCAGTGGCCTTCTGGTCTTCCTGGGCTGGATGTCGCTACAAAATTTAATCAACTGCAAGCAAGAGGATACTCCGCACTCAAAAACCCTGCAATATTTAATCGATTTAACCAGGGTAATGAACAGACTCTACAACAAAACGTGTATGAAAAGGAAAATGAAAATAACATTCCCTCAAATTGGAATAATATCAATAGTTACAATGCTGCATTCAATCGAGGGTATCAGATGCCGTTTCCAATCCGTCTGTTTATGATGCAAAGATCTGGAATGAATGGCATCGCGAGCGAGGGGTACTTTCCAAACTTTTTCCCATCATACCCCCCATTCCCATTTACCAATTTTCCAAACTACGGTAGGAAAAAACGTGAAGTGCGCCAAGGGAAAAACTCTTTCAAAGTTAAGCATGGGAAGGACAGCATGTTGCAAAGACCTTTAACAGATGGAAATAACCAAACTCACAAATCAAGTACCTTATCAAGTGAAAGCCATAAGATAAATAATGAGACGGAAGAAGGGAAAACTCACTCGAAGGAACCAAAGATTCACAGCAAGAGTGCTCTTTTTAATAAACGTTATTCGAGCAATCGAAAAAAGGGAAACGTGAGATCTACCAGAGACTTCGTGAATGCGGGGAATTACTTCATGTATGCTGGCACTCCTTCGTCAACACCATTTTATGCAGTAGCCAACCAACCAAGAATGCGATTAATGTATCCCCAATTATCAGTCGAAGACCCAATGAACGAGATCAAGCGTAAGGGGTACTCAGTAGCAAGCGGGCCGTTTGGTGCGGGTCTTCCAGCTCTTTCCAGTCAGTGGCCCTTACAGTACACAGCTGCAGGACCACTGCAACCAATTC
The DNA here is from genome assembly GCA_963693305.1 of Meandrina meandrites. NCBI lineage: Eukaryota > Metazoa > Cnidaria > Anthozoa > Scleractinia > Meandrinidae > Meandrina > Meandrina meandrites. The sequence continues at coordinate 26,092,761 of OY855907.1, read as the reverse complement.
AACGCATTCAAGAACTTGCTTATCCAATTGGGCCACCCCAGTCCTTAATGGAACTGTCCCAAAAGGTAGACCAGGTTCCAGCCCAAGAGTTCCTTTCGAGCGGCAAAGACGTGTCACCTGAGACACAAAAACAGGATTCAGATGTAAATGACGATGATTTGAGCGCATCTAAACCAAAAGAAAATCAACCAAAAACTGTTAGTGCCGCAATGAATCTGTTTTCGTCTCGAGAACCCCTAGACTCGTCACCTTCCATTCGAAAACCTAGAGGAGTACCGAATGTGGAAAATGAGCCGGAACAGACAGTTTCGGAGATCGCAACGTCTCCTCCGAGTTATTCATTCGGCATGGGTGGTGCCTCTCAGAGTATTCAAGGTCCTCCTAATGGATATCTACCAGAGTTTCCCGAGCAAAGCTCGTCGGAATTTTCTGATGAAGGTACGCAAGGTATGTCCGAAAACGAGCCACAGGAAAATGGACAGGGTTTCTCCGAGGGAGAAGAAGCATCTTTGCAGGGAGACAATGTTCCGGACGATGGTGCTGAAGATGAGCCTGCGGAGAGTGAGTCGGAACTAACTCCCGGCTTGTTTGATGGTTTGGATAGCGCACAGACGAGCCTGCTTAAACAGCAAATGAGACACAATCCGCCAATGAGAGGATTTCGCGTGGCAAATTTTAACACATTTACACCTTACCAGAAGGGACGGAAACGCCTTCCTCCAGCAAATCGCTTGTCGCCCTCTGGTCGACAAAACGCCCTTATAAGACAAAATGCCATGACTCGACAGAAAGCACTTCTCAAACAACGAGCTACGTTTAGCACCAAAGAGAATATTCAAGGAAGCATGCAAGGAAATATCTTAGGTGGCACCCCATCAGGACGAAATAGCAATATACTAAGTTTGCCAAACCTATCACTTAATACCATAGAGAAATTGATTGATTCATCCGCTGGGGAACAGTCGAAAACTGATTACAATATAGGTGCCGTTCATGGCTATGGCTCAAACGCGAAAGGTTCTGTGGGGAATAAAGTAACTAATGAAGATTTGAATGTCCAAGATTCCCCTGAGCATACCCCTAGTGCATCAGACTGGAACATACACAACAGGCTCATCGATACTGGGAAGTTCGTCCACAATTTTGACTGGAAGTCACCTCTGATGAGCCAATCACAGTCACCATCCGACTTTAACTGGAAACTTGAAAGGGCACTGACGCAATGGAAAGAACCAGTCAATCCAAATCACGACCCTGCTAACTCGGGTGGAACATTACCGGACAGCCAATCAGACAACGTGTTTGTTCCGCCGAAAGGTTCAAATGGTAATCCCGATGTCGTTCCTGGGTATACGTTTGATACTCAAGGACAACGGTCGGGACCACTGTTTCTACCCAATCCGCCTCCCGACCTTGTGGATGACACCAGTGCAGAAACAGTGTTAATGGTTCCAGGGTCAGGGAACAGGTTAAAAAGCGAGGCTGGAGCAAAGAAAGAAACCATCAGCAAGAAAAGGAGTCAGCGAAAAAACAAAACAGTGTAACGTAGCCAGTAAAAGAACATGACGCTCTATTTAGTCTTTTAAAGTTATAAAACGTGTTTGCTCCCTCGGGATGAGGGAGATTGCGTGTTATTTCAGTTTTCATTCTACCGATGAGAGGGCGATCTCTGGGAAATCCATTTGCCATTCACTTTTAAGAATTAGCTCTGAGAATCTGGCGGTAACATCACCTTAGTCGATCGACAATGTGTTGTTATGAGACTTTAATGAGAATTTGATAGTGGTCATTCTCAGGAATTAAAGGGTTCACAGACTAACAACGTTGAAAATAACCAATTGTTATATAAAACACCAGGCTTTCAACCAGTCACAAACTCAAATGTTGACTTCATGCGCTTAATAAACTTACAACATTTTATTAAAAGTAACATTTGAGAGATGATAATTACATACGCAACACAACTTCTGATCTCGTCTTAGTCTGATCCGACATCATTAGTTCAGAAGTAAAACTAAGGACATGTTGTCATTTATAGTGATTTGTTATGTTGCTGCTTCTAATCAGTAAACGCTACCATGATTTTTAGAAAGCACTCATGGAAGACGCAGGGATATCTTAATTATAGACTGAGGCTTCCTGACAATTCCGTTTCGTTAAACGTTTAAAAAAACTACAATTAAAGGAATCTAAATCTCTTTAACTCAACATTCATTAATCAGCTAATCAGTTCCTGAGTTAGCTGTATTTGTCAATAAAAGAACCTTCCTTGAAAATCTTAAAGTATCCCTCGTTCCTCTTTGGGATGACTGCCCTTGAATTAGTCTGCTAGCTTTCTCAAAAAATGAACTTTGTGGCTATAAACCACAAGGCTAGCTGGCAGTATTTGACTTGTATCTAAAAAATCCTAAGCGGTTTTGTTTGAACATCTCGCTACAAACTGCTACCAATTCCATCGCTATTTTACAAAAAAGGTCATATTGTTGGTCAGATGTCCCAGTACCACTTGACAGTATCAACTATAAGGACGTTAAATCTGTAAACATTTCGTAGGAGAAAATACCTCCCACAACGTTGGCATTTTTAAATCTTTAAAACATATCTGTGGCTATGAAATGTACCGTTAACAAAGTTCACTATTATGAACCACTATTATTTACCACTTTTATTAAACACTTATTCCCGCTAAGTCGTCGTTTAATATGGTCACGACTACTCAAAACAATTCGTACGGGAGCAGTTTTCATAGCGTAATTTCTATATGCACCTTAGTTTACCATGCACGTTTCCAAAACCTCAAAAACAACGAGCAACATGTAAAATAAAATGAACTGAGAGTTACAAGTGTCTCTGCACCTTTACACCAGCTATTGAGTTATTTCCGTAGCACATGGCTATCGCAGATTGCAATAGCCCCATCCAACAATAGACCGCTACACATTCTCACACTTGAGTGGACAGGTACACTTTGGAGGGCGTAGAGGGTGCAGTAAGTAAGTGCTTTTTCCAAATAACACAACAACAGGGCAATGGTTAGCGCCCCCACATTATAAAAACTATTGGCCCAGTGGCTCACTTTGTCCAAAAACGATTTGTGCCGAGGTCGAGGTGTTTCTCTTACGTGTGACTCATAATGCCCACGCAAATACAGGACTTTTTCAAAAGTAAGCCCTGACAGGTCTTATATGTCAAGAAAGACCATTTTGATGCTTTTGTTTTTCAGTGTTTGGTTTGGACTTCATTTTAAATATGTCATTGCTACAAAAGAAACGTCATTAATATTTTCAATTTTGAGCAGTACGTTTACTAGCCATGGCATCGCTGGCAAACATTGCAGGCTCCCAGGTCACATGGAGATGCAATCCGCTTCCAGAATGAACGAAACATAGCAAAATATTTTTTCATATCTTCACCAGTCCATTTTTGGTTTATGCTATTTAGTTTTTTGTAATTAAAATGCGGAGAATGCGTATATAATAAAGGAACAAAAGAGCGTACACGAAAATGGTCAATATCATAATTATTTTCACGATGGTGATGCCTGTAACGAGACCCTTTGCGTCTGCGGGAAGGCAATCGCGGTTCTTGACTGGCAACTTTTCTGGCAGCCTTGATCAGGGCATTTGCTAAGGCCTTGCCAACCCTGTTGACGGAATACTCATTGTTGCTACTATTGGACCTTGAGTTTCGCGCAGGTGCATCTTGACTTGTTACGGGTGGAACTACTTGGTATTGCCCCGAAATAGGACTTTGAATAGGAAGTGGCTGTTGTTGTGATGGCTGCGGTACGACAGGATTAGATGCCGGAGCAGGAACAGGAGCGGGAGCTGGAGCGGGAACAGTGACAGGGGCAGGGGCAAGGACAGGATTAGGGTTCGGAAGGGTATTAGGCTGGGCTTGCGTCAGGGCCTGCGATAATGCTTGCACCAATCTCGTATTGCTGATAGGCTGAATGCCTTGCTGCATGTTTTGTGCCAAGGCTTGTATCAAAGCAGCCGTTAGAAGATCAGGAGGTTGACTACGTGCTTGAGCCTGGCCTGCAGCGAGAGTCAGTGCGGACGCAAGGGCATTTGGCTGAGACTGAGTCATCGAAGAGCGAATGGCATTTGCAAACATCCCGGTAATACCATTGTAGAGAAGGGGATCATAACCGGCTGGAACTTGAGGTATAGAAGACAGCGGACTAGGAAACTGTTGGATACCGGATAACGAAAGAGGCGATGGAAGCATGAGCGAAGATGGATACTGTTGAGGCAGCCATGGTGAGTTCAAACCCTGGAGCATTGGCGACTGGAGAGAACCCATCCCCATCGGGTACAAGGACCCTCCTTGAGGTAAAAACCTGTTCATCAGAAGGGAGGACATTGGAGATAAAGGAGATAGTCCCGCTGCGGGGTTAGACATTAAAATGTTGTTTAGGTCTCCCATAGGTGATGTAGCTGCTGATGAAGACACCGTTATGGAGGCTGGTGGCGATGCAGCAACTGTAACTTGGCCAGGAGGCGCAGGCAAATTCGGTGATGAAGGGGCGGCTATAATAGCTCGAGGAGGCGAGGCTTGAGCTAAATACATTTGAGGAGCAGGCACTGGAGCAGGAGGGTACTGAATCAACGGCTGTTGATACCCTGGTGCCGGAGATGGTGCCGCAACAAGTACAGGAGGTGGAGCTGGTTGGGGTTGTGGTTGGGATGCAAAAACGTAGGTTGGAGGCGGTGGCGCTGGCGGTTGAGCGGCAAGAACATATTGTGGTGGTGGTTGTGGCGGCGGCGGTGGGGGTGAGGGTGCGAAGGCGTATTGCATTTGGGGCTGTGCCTGGGCGGGCTGCGCTATTATTACTTGTGGTTGCTGTGCGGTCGAAGACGTGTCCGGTGCGGCCGGCATGGGTGCAAAAATTATCTGCGGAGTGGGCTGTGTTGCAGGTTCCTCTGGCGCTGGCAAAGTAAGAGGATAAATGCTCGGCGGTGTTGGTGATAATGGAACACTTTCGTGCTGCTCAGCCTCACCAGTTTCCCCATTACCTTCAATCTCCAGGTTCAGATTAATGTTGGCCGCACTAGTCGGCGACGCCCTTTTGTAGGGAGTCGCAGCCTGAATAGCTATGACTTGTACCTTCTCTGTCGGCTTTGTAGTTGGTGGTAGTGGGGTGGTCGGTGGTGTGGTTAGTGGGGTTGTTAACAGCGGAGTTGTTATTGGAGGTATTGTAGTTGGTGTTGTTAACGGCGTCGTGGGTGTGGTTGGTGTCGTGGGCGTTGTGGGTGTCGTGGGCGTTGTGGGTGTTGTGGGAGGTGGTGTTGAAGGCGTAGTTGATGTCCTTTTCGTTGTTGGTGTCTCAGTAGGCGTTGTACCTTCCTCGTCCAGTAAAAAGGCTTCATGTTTGCTATTGATCGTGTTATCGGGTGGAAGAACGATGTACGGCTCATCATCTACCACAGGGTCATTATTCGAAATCTGCTTTTTGTAAATCCGTGGGTCATACCAGGGATCCATGCCACGATAATAATCCCAGTACGGTCTTCTTGAAAACGGCATGTTGCTCCTCCGCCAAATAAAATCTATCAACAAACGGTAAAATCAATTAGGAAAATTATCCTCTTTAGAATAAAGTTTGATACCATTCATTACTTAAACGCGGGTGCACAAGGAGGGTGGGGGGGGGGGGGGATGCCACCCCTATTCGAGTTTCTTTTTCTTAATTTTGAAAAGAGAATTTACTTTATGATGCTGAAACTTTCAGTAGCAGTTCATTCATCCCTCGCAAAAATTATCAAATGTCATACATGTGTCCATTAATTTGGACATTGGCACGGCAACGGCATTATTACATATACGGGTGGCCGAAAATTGACTGCTTTAACATAATTCAACAAAAAATTGATTCTTAAACAAGATTGTGAGATTTTTTTAATCAATTTGCATTTTTTGCTTGACTTTTTTTATTCTGTTATTATCTGATTTTCTAAAAAAGTAGTGAAATACAAGATGGCAAATGTATGATGGCGGATCTATAGATGTCAAGCGTCATCCTGTAGAGCAAACTGGAGGCTTTCTACTCAATGTAAATTTTCGCTGTCCCTAATAGAAAGAAAACCTTATGGGATTCCATCAACAATGTCTCCCCTCTGCACCCCCTTTGTACCATGCTGGGGTATGAATTTGGAATGCGTTAATACGTTTACGTCGGATGATTAATTTACATAAATGATTTTTTTTTCCGTTTCTGGATCTTTATCAATTTTGTGCAGGCTGTAATGCTTGTTATGCTGGTGAAGCAACAGGTACCATGTTCCATAACTGTGTGTAGTATTACTGTTTATACCATGCAATCAATCAAATCAAAATACAGGAAAGCAGTTGTATATCCGACGTTATTAAAAACTGGTAATGGTATATTGCAATTCCCGAGTTTTGATTGGTTAACAGGCAATGGTATGTGAGCTCATATACCATTGACCACAAATATCGTAGCCGATACGCGTCAACGAAAACAGCTGGGGAGCTCAAATATTGCAATTCCTTTGGGCGTTTTTAATAAAACAATTATTGCATTCGCGCTTGTTGGATATGAGATCGTTATAGCCAACTCATATCCAACGCGCGCTCGTGGAATAATTGTTAAGTATTAAATCCAACCTTCCCATCGTGCGCTGCGTTCTTATTCCCGACGAAATTTGATGCGTGTGCTTTGTATGACATGGTATGTAGTATACCACTCGAAAGCGTTGCATATCTAGTATTTAATATATTAACTTTAGTGGTATACCGAGTGGTAGCAAATCGATAAAAGTTTAAAAAGAAATTACAGAAAACAATCAAAAGACTGTCACCGGTCGATTACACGGACGACTACCTTCCTTGCCAGGATTATCGGAGGAAGCCGCAGTATTTTGGCACTATAATGAGAAATTCTAATCTTTTGGATTGGTTAATTGATGTTCGTCTTGCTTTTCATCCTTGTCGTGGCGCCCGCGGCAATCAGAACTAGCGTTAGTTGGTTGGATAGGCAAGCATGCGCATTTGTCAGAAACCATTTTTTCAAGATGGCGAAAGTCCAGCAGTTTTACTTCATTGGATCTGTGGCTGACCACGAGACAAAATGCAGGTGAGTAAATGATAAAATTACAGATAAGGCGGTGACTTGCTTGAATATAAGCCAGGCTGTCGGTGGCTGCTTCCTGGTAACGCAATTCCTACAGATCTGTATCATGCATCTAACAGTCTCGTTAAAGACACCCACTGATTAAATCACATGTGCACATTGCAACAGTGATCAAGACTAGATTTTGGAACTGATAACAATGAAAAATAATGAAGGAAAAGTTATATATTCATTAAGTCCATAACTTACGTGATTGCAAAATTGTAAGAAAGGTTTATTTAAAATCACCTTGCCAAAGGGCTCAAAACTCTACATTGAAAACGATGACAGGAAAGAACATTGTTTTGTGGATTTCTGGACAAAGCTCTTAGTCTAAGTCAGTGTGTAAGCATTGTAAAATATTCCTAACCAAAATTTCTGAAAGTTATAGAATTACCCCCGGGAACAAACAGGTATCCTGTACTTGCTAAGACATGGAACAAGTTCTGTAGTTGTTTCCAAAATACATAATGGTATAACTTGTCAAATAATTCATCATTCTTTCTTGTCCACTCATCCACCATGCATGTAATTTTAATATTTGTGTTTTGAAAACTGTCTAATTGCACACACTCATTTCTGAACATTTCAGAATTTTTTAAAATGAAAATTACTTTCCGAAGAGCTAATATTGAAGCAAAATGCATCCCACCTCAGAAATGATGTCAAAATGCAGGAAATGGCACTTGGGAGAACCTAAATTTGCAAAATTTCCCGGGGGTCACATGCCCCCAGAGCCCCCTACAGACTCGCGGCTTTGGCGCTCGTGTTAGCTCCTCCAGCGCTAAAAAATACCTCCCAAAAACTAATAGAACCCTCCTCAACAGAATCCACCCTACGGGCCTGTCACCTGTTCACTGCGCTCACTCGTGAAACATTTTCAACCCTCGAAGAGAAATTTCGTATCTTAGCGTGGCCATGCAATATGCTCTATTTATTACATACTAAGAGTGGATATGAGTGTGATAAAAAGGCCTTGAGCAAAACCTATATAAACCTACTACATGGTGAATGATACGATATCACTGCACGGTATTTGTCGCCCAAGATCAGCACAAAGATCATCACTGCAGTTACCCTGAAGATACCTTTGGGACTGTGCTATAATACGCGAGAGAGTTGGTTACAAAATAAGTTCGGGATAGCCTTTTGGCCATTCCAGCCTTTAAGGTCATTGCCCTGTATTGCATTGCGCATCCTTACTGCGCAGAATTTTACGCGTAATTAGCGCGCGCACATAAACAAAATGGCGGCTGTTTTCTATGCAACTTAGTCCGCGAGATAAATAAATCGTCGCTTTCTCGTAAACGAGTATGGGGACTTATCAATTTTTTCACATATTTTGGGTTTAACGATCAAACTCTTTCTATAAAGTGAATACAGATCAATTTCTATGTTTGAAAAAAACATTATCTTCGAAAACGTGTACTTTGCCAATATTCGCAATGGAATTATTAAGGAATTATGTGGTAAATTCAAGGTCTTCCTGCTTCTAAACGAATGTGGTGACCCCCCTTGTTTATTTCAAAATTTGAGTTCCCTTAAGGTAACCAACCAGTAGGCAAAGTTTGGTTGAAAATCTATGTTCAGTTCTATTTCGGGGGAATGACCCTGAGGTGGCTCATAACAGTTTAGTCAGAATTAGACATGCCCGTTTTTGGTGTTCTATCGCAGCTATACCAATAATTTTTTTGGGAATATCCTTCAGTACAAACTTTTACACGTTTTACCAATGAACAGATCGAAGTCGTTGTGACGTCAAAATTCGTTGTCATGGCAACGCCATATGAGGTCAAAGATACCCTATTTTGGACCTTTTGAGGCTAATAACTCAAAAACCACTCGGTGAAAGTTCTTGTTTTTGATATATTTTTATCTTACTGACTAAAGGAAAATTTTTGCAAATTTTTATTCGAAGCTACGCCATTTTTTCATTAAGTTAAGGTGGCTCTGAACCTTATCTACAGAATTTTTTTAAACATTGTTTGATTGTATGTTTTGCCCAGTAGACAAAATATATGAAAAACAAAAACTTTCACCGTCTAGTTTTTAAGTAATTAGACTCAAACAGTAAAAAATAAGGTATCTTTGAGCTCATATCACGTTGCCATGGCAACGATTTTTGACGTCATAGCAACTATAATTTGTTCACTGGTAAAACCTTTACAAAGTTGTACTAAAAGTTTAGCCCCAACGTTATTGGTGTAGCTGCAATAGAATACCAAAGACGGGAATATCTAAACCCCTTCGATTCACCTTAAAGGAACCAAATTAGTGTTCATCTTTATCTCTGTCCGACCCCTCCCGTCCGTCACTGACAAACCTGCCCTTAAATTGCACCTGAGAAAAGTCACGTTTTCGTGTTACTGTTGCCGCTTGGCATACGCTTGTGGAAGGCATTTTTTTATGTTCCTGGCTTCGCTATTTAACGTATAAAGCTTAAGCCAATACTACGATACCGCCCTGTCACAAGTATACCAGAGAAAGTTCGATATTGATCATCCGTGCACTTGTGGCCTGTATCACAAACAGATGTCGACTCACAAACCTTGATTCGTTGTCTTTACCAAGCTTAATTTAATTTTTATCACTTTTTTGGGATTGGAATACAAAGTATAACAAAAATTGACCTTACCTTTTGCCCGTTTTGATCTTAAAATACCAGAGCCAGAGAGTTTACTTTTCCTTTTACGCCTCAAACCTCTCGTAAGCGAGTAGCCATTTGTAATCGTAACCTGTTTGACACTTATATTGTCTGAAGGTCTTCGGTTCTTTGGATGGCTGTCATTGTCCGAAGCTCTTGCCCTTTCAGAAGTTCCCCGTCTTGAATTAATTGCCTTTAAATGACTTTTCTTTGTGTTATAGAAGCCATTTCCCATAGGTACAGTTGCCATGAAGATCAAAACTGTTAGAACCAACATCCTATGCAGTCGTCCGTGGAAGGTATAAACACTTTTCATGTTTCCCCAAGCGAATTCGCGAACCCTTTGATATTCATTTCACCGCCAAAAAGGCATCCACCGTTAGCATTCTGTCTTTGGAACTATAGCTCGCAAACGCAGCGGCAAATATTGTATCCTTAATGAATAAACATCGCTAGATTGAAGTCAATATTGGCTTCAGAGCTTTGTTTTACTTAGGGTACATAATTAACCAACTCATCGTTTAAAAATTTATATCGAACTAGAAACCTAGTGTAGCAGAAGAGCGGCAGGTGTAATCTGGTGCTAACACTTCCGTAATTCCAAAAAAAATATTGTTTGGTTATCTTTGAGGAGCAGTTGTATTTACAATTTTTTTAAAAAAATGGGGTTACAAGGAAATTATAAACGTCAAGCCTAAATACGTTAAAACTTTTATACGTGTTCGTACGCAGGTTTACCAGTTGGATGCAAGTTGCTAGCTTGTTTTGACTGGGACAGAGACGAAACTAAAGTAAACTAACACTAAGCAGGTCTACCTTTTATTATCCCGTGAACAAAGTACCTCGAATGAAAACATTTACTTTTGGTTGTTAAGATCCTAATAGGGTGCTACAAAAAATGTAATCTTTGGGAGGGTTGCGGATGGAGGCGGGTGGAGGCGAACACCGCCTTTTCCATACCAGACATTTACAACCGCACAATACATATCCCAGCGTGATGCGATTGTCCCAATTTGATAGGTACACATGGAACACAAAACCGAATTCAAATTTGTTACATATGACCGCACAATGATAGATTCAGTTCGTAAAAGGTTGGATGGCACTTGACGCCTAATAAAAGCGTCCAAAAAGGTGCATGCCTCTCTTCTAAAACGATGCACTTGAAAATTTGCTAGTTATGTTATAATTTCGAAAATCGGTATAGAGAGGAGCGTAAAAAGCATAACATCTCACGATCAACTTATGACCTCCAAAACAAATTCGCGCTTTTATAAGTCATTCTGTTACTGACACCTGCTCAATTCGGACAATGCAGCGACCAGCTTGTAAACGGGTGGTATTGCATTTTTAAATTTCAGCGTTTCATGCGAGAAACCGTAAAATGATGCTTGGTAATCCTAGTTCTACTTATATCAATTTCACCAAAAAAATGAGCTTTAGAAGTTTATAGAATGAAAATAGCCTGGTTGTGTATTTTCTGGTATACGCTCTTTTTGTGCTCTGTGACGGCAAGTAAAGAACGTTCGACGAAGCATCGCAGCGGCCGATTTAAGCTATGGCGCAAGATTCAGTTGAAGTTGAACAGCCATCGAAAAAAATATGTCCCAAGAAAACACCAGCACGGTAAGAACGACAGGGTTAGATATTATAAATGAATAGAACACTCCTTGTTTTCACGTCATGATTTCTTTCTCGGCACAAGTAGCTTAGTATAAAGGCGTTTCAGCGCGACGTTTAAGGATTGTTATATAAACAGTATTTATATAGAAGCACACTCCTGAACGATGCCTGAATTCCGTTTTTAACGACCAAATAATATGATGCACTCCATGCTGGATGCAAGCTTGTTTTAATGAAATTGGTAATCTTTGGGTCTATCATAAATATAACGGAATTACTATACTGGCATATTTTAGAATAGTAGGTTACATAATTATTGTGCCATTTTATATTTCGTAGTATGAAGCCTTCCTGTCATATGGGTGGACAAGTTAGCCTGAGTAACCAAACCTAACCTCTAGTACTCCTTTTATAGAGCCATCACGTCTCCAAGGACCAGCAAAGCATGGACATTTTCTTCACGATAAATTTAAAAACAGAAAAAAATCGGTCAACGCAAAGGGTTCACCAAAAGGAGTTATTGTCAAAGTGAACGGAAAAAATGTTTACTCCAGCAACCCACAAAGTGTAAACGCCACTAGCGGGCCAGCACCAACTTCATCAGTTCCAATAACAACTCCAGCCCCACAAACACATAACATAAACCTTCACATCAATCTTACTAAAGCTCCGAACCCTCCTGATACACAAAGTAACCGACCAATCATCATTGCTGCACCGCCACCTAAACCACAACCGATCGTGGCCCTTGTACCTCAGGTGGCACCTGCACCTGTGCCTGCACCAGCACCTGCCCCTGCACCTGCACAAGTCCTAGTCCAACCTCCACTGGCCCCTCCTGTGGTACCCCAAGTACAACCTGCACCACTCCCTGTTCTCCCCGCCACAACAGCACCACCTGTAAAGAAGGGCCAGCCTAGTCTAAGTAAGATATTACTTACAGCTGCATTATTAAAAAGCCTAACGGGATCAGACTCTTCCGAAAGCGCTACACAAGGTTACCCTTCGATGCTTCAAAATCTTTTAACGCCTAATACGTCGCCACTCAGTTCCTTACTACCCCAAGCCGCATTGCCATCAATGGGATATCCGGCGCTTGGTTACCCCCAAGTCGCGCCTCAGCCATTGGGATATCCCCAAACTGGGGTGCCAGTCTTAGGGTACCCAGCAGCGGGGCTTGCTCCACCAATGGGATATCCAGCAGGCGTTGGTGCCCTGGTGAGGCCTAATGTGGCAAACCCTGCTACCCTGGGGTATCCGGCTATTGGTACAAACATGGGATATCCTGCCGGTGGAAATCAAAACATGGGATATCCTGCCGCTGGAAATCAAAACATGGGATATCCTGCCGGTGGAAATCAAAACATGGGATATCCTGCCGGTGGAAATCAAAACATTAGATACCCTGCCCCCATAAATCGAAATATGGGATATCCTGCCGTTGGGAATCAAAACATGGGATATCCTGCCGGTGGTTACCAACCCATAGGATATCCTGGCGCTTGGAACCCAACTTCAAGATATCGCGACGATAGTAAACAAAACATAAGAAATCCTACCGGTGGAAACCAAAACATGGGATATCCTGCAGGAGGTTCTCAGAACATGGGATATCCTGGTGGTGGGAACCAAAACATGGATGCAGAACCAACAGTACCAAACTTTCTTAGTGCACTTTCTCCTACTCCACCAACTAATGCTGTTCAAAACCCTAGTACATCTTCCGAGACCGACAATGCTCCACTGCCAAGTCCTAATGTGCTCCCTAATTTGGCACCTGTTGGGTCCCCTGGGACAGTCCCCAGCTTCGGCCCAACTCAGGGTCAAAGCGCTCCTCCAGTGCCAGCTCTAACGCCTGGCTTACAACCAAATGCAGTACCTGTAGGGACCCCAGGTGCAGTCACTGGACTCGGTCAAGGTCAAGGTCAAGGTCAAGGTCAGGGTCAAGGTCAAGGTCAAGGTCAAGGTCAAGGTCAAGGTCAAGGCCAAGGCGCTGGTGGAGTTCTTCCTGTGAGCAGTTTAACAGTTCCACCGACGTCTACTGGTGTTCTTGGAATTAATCCTATGAGTTCGTGTTGGTGTGGATGTGAGGCGGACTGTCTTCACCCATGCGACTTATGCAACACTGGCACAGACAATAACAGTAACTATAATTTTAGTAGTAACAACAATGGATATCAGAACATAGCAGGTTCCATTTATCCCACCAATAATGGATGAAATACTTTTTCTTTAACAAGACATTGCTTGTTTAAGTAACATTTGAAAGCTCCATAATAACTTGGAAGAGAATACTGTAAGCTTCTAGTCTTCTCTAGATGTCAAGCAGAAGAAGATTGAATACGAGAGACGATTGCATGAAAGAGGAGTTCTTTAAGTTCTTTAAAGTCTTTATTCCATAAAAAAATCCATTCAGATCAGACTGCACCATTTACGTTTGGTGCTTGAATTGAGTCCATGTACATGTTTTGCATGAGCTCAGTTCCAGAATCTGAGTCTGAAAGGACAATTTGCATCTAAACTTGAACATTTATAAAGATCGCCATTTAAAGAGTTTTTGTGATGCTCGGTCTTTACACATAATTTCTTATTTACAGAAACGCCTCCCCAAACATCAACTTGATCTTTTTAAAATAAACGTAAACAACACTCGTTGCTATCATTGTGCTATATAGCAGCTATCTGCAAGACGCTTTAACCATAAAACAAACAACCGACGCTCAATGGGTCAAATATTTCAAATTGTCTCATTTAACATACAATCATTCCATAAATGCTATGAATGACCAGAAAGCGCAAAAAAGGGCGACGTCACTAAGGACCGAGATTACCGCTGGCTAACGGTCCCCCCTATGAGGAGAGCTCAGTCCTGACCGTGACCATGATCCATTTCAATTTGTTTTCACATGCAAAATATGTCAATTTTAGAAAAAAGTTTCATGTAGTAGTCGGTTTCAGTTCGTTCCATTCTCAGTTGCCAGTTTTTAATTTTTGTAGCTGCTTTGCTTGTCTTTAACCAATTTTTGGTATTTATGTTACATAAATCTCTGCATAATATTTACGATTTCGAGATGTAATACTGCCATTAATAAAACTGATTTCTGGTGTATTTGTCACACAACCATTTTACCCCAAAATTCATTTTGTAAAAGCTAGTGATGAAAGGCACCAGATGAAAATACTGGTTACATTTGCTCAATAGCTTCATTTAAATGTTTGCACAATTAGGCTCTTTCTACAGGTGAAATTTATTGACATCTGTGGTTCTTGGATTGAAGATGTTGATGTGAACTGAGCTAAAACGTATTTTTCTTGTTCTATAAACACCCGGGGGGTGGGGAGAACACTAAAACTTTTTATACGGGGAGGCTACACAGGCTCCACGCCGAGGTCTAAACCCTTACCCTCTTTTCATATACCATTTTTTTTACAGAAAAGGTATCCCTTTCATATATATACAGAAGAATTACTGCATCCCTTTCATCAATGCTTCACTTGAACAACTTCTTAAAATACTTGAATAAATCAACTTTTCGGTGGGTCAGTTCTAGATGGTTTGAAAGGCCTTTTGAACTCCCTAACCGCTCATATACATACAGCCTGAAAAAGAAACCCCTTAAGGGCGGAGCCTCCCCGTACAGCCCACTATAGGGAGTACCCCCCTCAGGGGGTAAAACACACCAAGTGTCAGCTGTGCATCAAAGAGACTTGATTTGCAAAGCCAGCAGTTCCATGGTCCATCAACTGAACAGCCGAGTACTTAAGTGACACTCAAGAAAAGCTGTGTAAGTGTGTGTGTAGGGGGGGGGGGGGGGGGTATGAGGGCGTGTTGCTTATTACTCACTGACATCACAACAGTCTGGACAGATGTCGGAAAAGAGGCCTTTGTATTTCTTGGAACGCAGACCAGGGGACGCTCATGGTTAGAAGTTTGTATATCTTGCACCTCTACATACTAATGAAAAACACTCATGATCAAAGGTGCAATACCTTCCTAACCATGAAATATTAGTCATGATTTTGCAAGCGAATTTAATGGAAACAGAAGGACGAGAAATTAGCTATTGCACGTTTACTAACTGAACTAGTAACATGGACACTATTAATGAAATGTCTGACTGTTGGGTGAATACATAACTAAAGCAAAAGATGAAAAGCAAAGTGAAACAGTCTTTGAAGAGTCAAAAAACTCGATTGTTCAAACATCAAGAAAAAAGACAGACAACAGTTTTCAAATTAAGAAAAACTTGATATAAAAACATTTGAGACACTTTGTGGAGGCTTAGGCTAAAAAATCACAACCCTCCCCTAAATACAATTAAAAAATAATGTCCCTCCCCCAAATGGCGCTAATTAAATGCGACCCTCCCCCCAAAGATGGTGGCCCTCCCCCCAATAAATAATGACCAGTCCCTCAGACAGCGCCACGAACCTCAAAGTTTGGAAAATTTGACTAAACAACATTGTATACACCATACGTCGCCTCACGGAGGAAAGTTCAGCCGTTTGCTTATCAACGAAAACAGAAGCACAACATGTTATATTCGACAGGAGTCTTCGCGTTCGAAACACTTTTGCTCTCGTTTGAATATCACGGACAACATTTGTTCTTGTTATTTCGTAGATGTATAGCACAGAGTTCAGCTTGTCTCATTTGCTGTCGTAGTGATAGCGAACATCGAATTAGTTATCGAGTGCTGTGTCGTAAAGGTAAAAACATTTATACGGTAAGCATGATTAGAAAACAGTCCTAAGAACGGGTCGCCCACTACCTCTCGGAACGAGTTATTTCACTGGTTCCTAAAACAATACATAACAGGCTATAACAATGCCCCTATCCCTGAATAACAATAGAGGTAGTGTTTACAGCGGGCGAATGAAAAAAGAGGTTTCAGAGAGGTAGTGTCTTACTGCTAAGAACATATGCGCGCTGATTGGTTAAAAATCGTGTTTCTATATTAAACTCGATAGAAACACAGAACAAGCACGAGCTGTTGGCGTGATGATGGCGCGAGCAAAGAGAATTTACATTTTGATAGTCAAAGTTAACAAGCTGTTTTCGTCGCGGTGTTTTCTAAAAGAAATAGAAAACATGTTTTCCGTGTTTATTTCGAGTTATAGAAACACTCGTGAAAGTTTGGGAGAACTCGAAAAAGCTGTGAAACACTCGCCTATCGGCTCGTGTTCCCACAGCATTTCTCGTTCTCCCAAACTTCCACTCGTGGATACACGGTACATGTTTTCTGTGTTTTCTATTTCTTAAATAGTATCGGCTCACAAGCTAACTCTTTAGCATTTGGTATCGCTTTTCTCCCCATCCGGTCGTTTTGACCCGTTTTAGCGGTCTTTTGTGGAACGTTATGGAAGTAAACAATGATTTATTATGTAATTTCTCTGTTGTTGTTATTGTTGTTGGGCTGTCGGCGTTTGCAAAATAAGCTTTATTTCAAACTTCTTTATAGCAACAACTAAAATTATCTTATATTCTTTTAATTATTGGCGAAGAAAAACGCTGAGCTTGATTCAACACATTTTTTTGGTCTTCGTTTAAGACCGGTGGGTCTTCTTTTTAGACCAGTATTTCTTCGTCTTAGACCAGTGGGTCTTCGTTTTAGACCGGTGGGTCTTCGTTTTAGACCAGTGGGTCTTCTTTTTAGACCAGTATTTCTTTGTCTTAGACCAGTGGGTCTTCGTTTTAGACCGGTGGGTCTTCGTTTTAGACCAGTGGGTTTTCGTTTTAGACTGGCGGGTCTTCGTTTTAGACCACAGGGTCTTCGGTCTTCGGTCTCGTGTTTTTGGGTCTTCGTTTTAGACACAGCCTATCCCGTGGAGCTTGTACGCTACGATTGCGTGTTCTGTTTCTAATCAATTATAGTGAAGAACAATAGAATTTTGACCTATATAATTGAAAAGTAAATAACCTCAGTGCGCAGTCTCACAGCGTGACCTGGCCCCTTTAAATTGACGAGGTTAAGATAATTTACACAGGTCAATAAATGTAGGTGTTTTGCCAGGTATGCTATGAAACCTTAGCGATCTGATTAAACAACAAAAAAAAAACAATAAAAGATTCAACCAAAGATAGTTAACTTGTATATACAATTTCAGTCCAATATTTTTAAAGTTAAGAAAGCGATAATGTTCGATAACAGTGTGTACCGCTCAACAATACACAACCAGTTCTGTCTACTGGTGAAAATCATAAATGTTTGATGTATGGTTTCCGTGGTAAACGAGGGCAAATACAGCACTTTCTTGCCAAGCGAGAAAATGGAGAGAAAAAAGAGAATTCTGATACGTAACGTTTAATATGAAAGTCAACGGTCGAGCCCTCCTACTATGGCACGTATTGTGTGTAAACTGGCTGATTGTTCAGGCGGGACGTCGTGGAAAAAACGACCAAAGGTCACGACCAAAATCTGACGTGAAGCATAGGACATATCAACCAAGTCACAATTTCTTTGCTAAGAGAATTCACAGTAAGTAATGTTAAACATAACATAGATTTCTGTAGAACTGGAATATCTAGGCCAGTCAAGCTGTTATTAAAAATAACTTACAATTTAAAACTATTATGAAACTTGGTTTGTGTATCCTTTGCTTCAATCCCGATTCTGACGCCAGTGAAGCTTAAGATATGCGAACCAAGTAATTGTTTAATAGTAGCAATAATTCACAGTAGATACTGTAGTCAGTAAACCTTTCTTGCGATCTCTTATTTAAAAAAAATGTGGAGGATACAAATGGAATTCAATCATGGTTCTAGTAGAATTTTCCGCAAAAAAGTACCATCAATAGTACCCGCAGGATTGTCTGTTATGATAGGTTTAACAATGAATAGAAACAGGAGCGTGCGAATAAATACGCTCATATTTTCTTTGTCATCCACCTTTAACGGGAATTTCCAAATTAAAATTTCAAATTGTTGTGACTATTGCCTCGATGGCTTTGCCCAAATTATGGTTCACTTAAATCTGCACAGTCGGGTTGTTCGAAATGAAGTTAGCGCAATTTTGGGATTTAAAGATAACCTAGATTTTGTTTGCCTTGTCTAAAAGCGAGTATGACCTCTTATACTGAGTTTTAAAGGTTAAAAAATTCAGTATCAACAACTTACAAAACATAATTTTGAGCGTAAAGGCTGTTTATTTAATCCTGTATTGTTCATCCTGTACTGGTTTTAAGAATTAATTACAGCAATAAAGCGGTAAAAGTTTATGAGTTAATTTCAATATTAAACGATAAGAATTATTATTATTTTTGAATATAAATGTAAATAATCCCTTGTTTCCTATCTGAAATAAAAAAGTAAGCTTGTGTAACATGTCCTTCTGCGTCAAAGTAAATATATTTCAAATGGAATTATTACTTACGGACACTTTCATAATACACACATATAAAGTGAATAAATCTCTAACTCTATAATGCATGCAGGCACCTCTATTATAGAGCACTCAACTAAGGCCTTTTTGGTGTCGGTATTGAGAATGTTCGACTCTTACAAGTAAGGTGCATGTTAGAGAAAACTGAAACGTATAATAAAACGCTTTAACCCTTTTAAAAGCGTCTTACTCTTACTTATGCGAGGGTCGAAAGTTCTAATCTGATTTTTGCTATTTTAGACTCGAACCATCAATCACTTAATGGATCCATCACTACAAATGACAAGCGAGCACTTATTCGTCGTAAGATACACATCAAAGGTGCACCAAAGACAGTAGTTCTAACGGTAAATGGCCAACGAATCGACACTAATACTGGTAGCACAACACTGCCTGTACAACCACTGCCTGCTCCATTGCCAGGGGGAAGTCACCCCATCAATCTCCACATTAATCTCAATAGAAAACAATACGATACCAATATTGTCGGTCAACGAAAGCAACCAATAATAATCGCTCGACCAAATCCTCCTCAACCTATTCGGCCAATCGTGATTCCAGTCCCAATGCCAGCACAAACGCAGCCTCCAGTAATATTACCAGCTCCTCTTCCTCCTCCTCTTCCTCTTCCTCCTCCACCACCTCCTCCTATACTCCCCGCACCTCTCCCACCACCAGCGCCAGTTCCTGTTCCTGTTCCAGTTCCAGTTCCAGCGCCTGTCCCACCACCGGATAAAGAAGACACTGACCTCGCCAGCATTCTGCAAACGGCTGCTCTGTTAAACAGTCTTGGTAAAAAGGAAGAAAGTCGCCCAAAGATTATTCCAGTAATGCAGCCAGTCGTCCCTCCTATGGCGTACCAACCACCTTATATGGGATATCCAGCTGGCAGAAACCCAAATCAAGGGTATCAGGGATACCCGGCAGGTGGAAATCCAAATCAGGGATACCCGGCCGGCGGAAATGAAAACCAGGGATATCCGGCCGGTGGAAATCCTAATCAGGGATATCCAGGGGGTGGAAATGAGAACCAGGGATATCCAGCAGGTGGTAATCATAATCAGGGGTATCCGGCTGGCGGAAATCAAAACCAGGGATACGATCCAGGTGGCAATAAAAATCCACCCGCCACAGTACCTGCGGGTAATCCATCTCCAATAGCGGGATTATCTGGAATCTTGCCTTTGTTGCTTCCCTTTAACTGTCGATGTGGATGCGAAAGAAGATGTCCAGATTTATGTAATCTCTGTAAAGATGTTGACGAGGAAATCATTGACACATTAGAGTGTTGCAAGTCACAGCCTTGCCCATGCTTAAATGCTGGAGCAGTTACGACGCAGCCAGCAGTAGGGGCCGTCTCCGCAGGGGCGGCGGTAGCGCCTGTAGGAGCTCCAGTAGCGCCTGTTGGAGCTCCAGTAGCACCTGTTGGAGCTCCCGTAGCGCCTGCAGCCCCTCAACCTCAGCAGGGAGCTCCGTTGCCAGCACTTCCAGCCCAAACACAACCTATTCAACAATCGTATCCTTCTTTACAAGTCGCTCCACCCGGGCAGAGCTCATTTCCATCGCAGCCTGCTTCAGCGCCACCGCTTCCCTCTTTAGGGCAATTTAATCCCCTCCCTGCCTCACAGCCTGCCTCAGCGCCACCACTCCCAGCACGACCAGTGAATCCTGTTCCCCCATCACAATCTGCCTCAGCACCCCCTCTCCCTTCTTTAACACCTGGGTTAACAGGACCCCAACCTCCTGGTTCAGCACCCCAAACTTTACCTTCTGTTCCAGGATCGCCACTTTCGCCATCTAGCCAGGCTCCCCTACCCGGGTCGCCCCCTCCCCTTCCTCCGAAACCTGAGATAACTCCTCCAACACCACCGGTTACTCCTCCTAAACCACAGCTTACCCCACCAAAACCAGAGATTACTCCTCCAAAACCAGAGCTTCCAGTTCCCGGTCCCCCTGGGTCAGTTACTCCACCTAAGCCAGAGATCCCAGGCCCTGGGGCGCCCGGGTCAGCTGCTCCACTCACGCCCGAAACTCCAGGGCAAGGTCCCGCTCCTCAGACTGGAACAAAAGTTCCACCCAAACCTGAAATTAAAGTACCTGGACCTGAAGTTGGACCAGTAAAGGTACCAACGCCTATCGGTCCGGGATCGTCAAGTCCTCAACCTGCAGGTCCACCAAGCTCATTGGTTCCTCCTCCGACAGATAACCCAGGTCCCATCAAGCTTCCGTCTATACCACCTCTGCTGCCTGGTGAATCGGCGCCTAGTGGTGAGTGTAACATGTTGAAAACAGAAGGGCGTAGTAAATTCTTTAATTAGATGAAAAGAACAAAATAAATATATGAAGCACAGTGGTAGAAATTAGCCTCTTTCTGTCCTGATCATGAAATCAAGTATACTGAACGGCCGCATTCTCAACGCTATTTTATTAACGATTACGGTTCCAAGCGACTTTGGTTAATAAAGGAAGTTATTACACGACTTTATGGTTAAAGAAGAACTGTGGAATGCAATAGAAAATATTTGACCGGCAGTAGACCTCTTTCATAAATGGCGGGTCTAATTGTTATTCTTTTATGTGCATGTAAATAAGCCTTCCTAGCCTCGTCAACATGTGTAAAATAAAATAATTTTTAGTCAAAAACGAGGCTAGGAAGGCTTATTTGCATGTGCACAAAAGAATAGTTATTATGCTCGCCATTTATGAAGGAGGTCTATAAAGCCTTCTGATGGGCTGAATTTGGTTATTTGTCTTCTCAGATTGTTGTGTGATAAGAAAAAATACTGGCTGGGCCTCTAATTAAAGAGAAAACGGACTTATGTACGCTGCCCTTAACACTTCTTAAACATTTTGGGAAAGATAGAGACCGATTGTAAAGAAAAGCCTTGTAAGCTGCTTTAAAGTTAGACCCCGTTAGCCATGAACTTCCTTACCGTTTAGGAGGGTCGATCTGGATAAAAAGATGCAGGGATATATAAACGTCAGCTCAAAGACGTGGTTGGGATGCGGTTAAAGTGGTGGGACATAAGTCTTTTGAAATATGTGAGGTTTATCTCGGTTTAACTTCAGACCCTTCAGACTTTTACGGTAGGTTCCAAAACACTGTTTTATCGTTTCCATTCAGCATTCTAAGCAACTGTATGGCACGATTGAAAAATTGCAAAAAACTACAGTGGTTTGACAACAATTCTGGTAGCCCTAGTGTCGACATGTATGCCTAAGCTATTTTGTTGCGAATGACAGTTTGAGCCGGTCTCAGTGTCTTTTGATTAAATAATCGACAACACCAAGTATTCTTAATTGTACACTATAACTCTTGTTGAATTTGTTTTTGGTTTACCTTATTGTCTCTACAAAGTAAGGACGTGTAAAAATGCTACACAAAATGATACTTATCATAAAACACAAAAATATGTTGCGTTTCTTCTTCAGCTCCTCCTGATCAGAACCCAGGGGCGCCTCCTTCAGCGCCGACTACCGCGACCGTCGCGCCGCCACTTCCGCAATTGCCGCTCATGAGGACTGCCTATCCTGCCCCTGCTCCAGCCCCTCAGGTATTTATCATCAAGGAAAATAGCGCTTCCACCAAAGACCCCGAAGACAGCAAGAGTGCAGAGGCACTCGATGATTTAAGCGAATCATTCGAGAACGCGTTCACGAAGGCTCTTAAATCTGAACGAAGGAAAGCTAGACTGCCCGGTGAACCTCGCAGAGGGCGCGTCAGTCAAAGGCCAAGGGAGCGGGAGAATGTAAATTCGGAAGACGAAGAGAGCGAGAATGAAGAGAAAGAGGACGACGAGGAGAAGGTGCAATCTTATGGCGGCTCACGGAGAGATTTCGGAGACGATGATAATCATGAAGACACTGATATCAAAGAAGACATTGACATTAGTCAACAAAATGATAATGATGATGATGATGGCAGTGATAGTGACGAGGATAACGATGCTGATATTAAGGCGGATATAGAGCCGCCATATGACTTGGACCAACCTCGCTACTCTCATTCTCTGCCACATTATGAAGAAAATAACGACCAAGAAACGTCGAGATACATGGATAAACATCAGTCCAAAAAACCAAAGGAATATTTAGGCTTTCAGCGATATGCCAAAAATGAGGAATTCCGTAATGAAGACGCGGATGGGGCACATCTTTCATATGATCGTTCCAAAAACGCATTTTCTAGTCGATATATTGAACGTCAGGGTTTTCGACCACACATTTTAAGAGATAGCCGTCCAACACTGAAAACAGCCCACAACGATGAAACATCGCAAAGTGTTCAGAAAGTTCCATCAATAGGCACTTCTTTTTCCCTTCAACGCCACAAGGGCAAGCACAAAACTTTCAGCAGTCAAAAGCGGCGTTTAAAAGCCCACCATTACCCCAAAGACCAGTCTCATCTATCTTTTAGTCATGATACAAGTGATTTTACTCATTTGCAGGACAGAGCGTCGAGCAAACAAGGCCGCATGCATGGACACAATTACCATACCCGTCATAAGCAACCTCACCGTAACAAAAACAGTGGTTTGAAAACAGAAATGATTCCCGAGAACGAAATTTCAGAGGATGCAGGCTCAACCAGTGAAGAGAATGATTACTCCGGGGATGATAAACGTGTTGCTGCAGCGAAAAAATTAACACAAAGGCTTTCAGCTTCAAGAAATTACGAGAAAAACAAATCACATCGTCCAGTGGAAAACAGTTACGTTGAGGAAGAAAACGAAACTCCTTTTAGTACTGTGCAGTCTTTTAAACCAGGATCTCATCAAAAGTTAAGCAAACATAAGATTAAAAGTGATAAAAACAATGTAGAGGACGCTAGTAATAGTTCAGGTGATGAATCTGGCGAAAAAGAAATCAATGATATTAACGATTACGAAGACTATTAGGTTTCTTTTGTGTATGCTCTAAGAGATCTCTTTTAAAAACAGCGACGTTCGTCTCAATACGAAGGCAAGTTCCTTACTTCCTATCAGCTAAATGCATGTATTTTTGTTATGGATTTGATTTATTTTTAGTCTTAAAATCAGCTTTGAATAAAACTAGTTAAGATTTACAATAGTTCTTGTCTTTTCCTAATGATTGGTGTTCTCGATTCTACGAAAGCCTACTAATCATTTATGCAATAGGTTGGGAACTAAATTGAGTTTGGAATCGTCGAAGGCTGAGTGGGGAATTAAAGGCTAATCTTACGTCAGATTTTTATGGGAGGCACGGTGGGCTAATGGTTAATGCCCTGGAACCGGGTTCGAGCCCTGGCCGGGGCACTGCGTTGTTAGGCAAGACACTTTAGGCAAGACCTTCCACAGTGTCTCTCTCCACCCAGGTGTATAAATGGGTACCGGCGAATTTACTGCTGGGGGTAACCCTGCGATGGACTAGCATCTCATCCAGGGGGGAGTAGAAATACTCCTAGTTGCTTCATGCTACGGAAACCGGGATAAGTTCCGGCCTGATGGGCCACCAGGCTCTATACAGACTTTACCTTTTACCTTACGTAAGATTCGTAACAATACAAACCCAGTTAGAAAAAAAAATCATTGTTCGGGTCCTAAAACGACATCACCATATTAGGTCAACACTTCTCTTAGATATTGCAAACGGAGGTTATACACGTCCTTTGTATAGCCTGAGTACCGTAGCTGCAACGTCGTATGCAGGAAACAACATACATACATCCCAACACTCTCATTCTCACTCATAAAATAACACCAAATATCAATTACCTTTCAAGTAAGGTTTATTTCCCTCGTTTTAAACAGCTAACAAGCAGTTTAATTTTTATATCTTCCCTTTAGTTTAACCAATTTTACTACTACGTTTTTCCCCATTTCCTCATACTGGTCACGTATTGAAGGAAATTTCGCAAAAGCAACGAAATATTTTGCCTTAGTTTTAGCCACAGGTAATGTCGCCTTTGACGTCATCAAAGTTGATGTGACCCCATCCAGCAGAGCTGTCGTCCACCAATCTGACTTGTGCACGTTGACCATAATAGCCAATGACATCCCAGGTCTCCCTAGCCATTGTCTCGGTGCATTTACCGGTCACAGTCTTAACCGCCTGAAAAAAGAAGCATTGTGATGTTGACTGACATTGGTTTTAATGCTTCGTATTAGACTCGTAAGAATCATCATTTCAGATAACACCAAAAACTGCCCGTACAACTAGGTGTTTTTTAAATTTATTTTTTTTCGATCGAAACTTTTGAGACCAGAATGTTATACGATGCAAGCCGAGATTCTTTTAAAATGGTTCTTTTAGATTACTTGCATAATCAAAGTGTAAACTTTTAAATGCATATATATATTTTATCGAATCTCAGCTTTTATTATTCCACCATTGCGCCTTTTTACCATATTAGGTTACGAGAACATGCAGAATATGAGGTGTTATTTCACTGTGGAACAGGGTAAAAATATGGACGGAAAGCTGAGCAGCAATATGGCCTTCCAAAACGATCCAACCTTTGACCAATAATGGTAGAATAATCAATCCCTTATTCGATGGATAAACATATGATACGTGCGCAACTCGCAAATATCCGCGCATATTATATGTTAACCCATCGAATAAGGTGTATTTATTGCATTTGAGACTTTTCAAATAGTACTTGTAAAGTTTTATTTACTTCTTCCCCCACCGTTTCACGGATCATTTTTTAAAATATTTAAGCACCCTATACATGACAACGTATTATTAAACATATTTTGGGGGGAGCATTTTGTTACTAGCCCACAGACACAGGGAACAACGTATACAACATTCAATTACCGGGCAAAAATTATCCTCCCCCTAACTTTGAAAATGGGTGAATTATAAGCCAGAAACCAAGTTCCTGGCTGGCTGACTGAATTAACCAATCAATGCCCATAATAAGTTGGCAATTTAAACTGGAGTAAAATACCACGAAATGAGTAAACTTTTAGAAAAAATATAGTTTAAAATCCTTCTAATTAAATGCGTATTCACGTACATTTCTCCTTAGGACCTAGTACATAAAATACAATTGCTACAAGGATCGTCCATCAGGGTGGAGATCACGTCTAGTAATGGGATATTTTGCCTGAACCAAAGTATTGTTGAGGCGACAAATTCCAATAGTTTAGGACCAGTGTATCTAATTGAGTGTTTTCCAGGTATGACCATGTTGAATCTCACAAATTCTTTGTTAGGCAGCGCAGGGCGTATTTAGTCTCAGACCTCTGGAAAAAGTCAGAAGTGTACTTTCGAAACATGCTATCGTTTGGGATACGAATAGCATGAACATCTTGCAATGGTTTCTTTTATATTTTGTTGCAATACATGGCCAAAAGTGCTCTTTGCTTAAAGTGACCATAACGTCAATTTTTTTTTACTCAGCTAATTCTACATTTAATCCAATGAACTTCTGCGAAAAAAAAATTCGATTTGGACAAAACGCAATTTTTTTTTATGAATTTTTAAAGACGTTTCAATTTGCCGCCATTTTGGTCCACCATTCGCACCAGTCTTCTTCAGTTTGAAGTGCGTTGTGACGTAGGTTCAGGAACACGTGGCTTGAATCGTGACTTATCTGACAAGTAGTAAACAAGTAGGAATTTTGCTTCAGAGTCTGCATTTAGTTCAAAATGCCAGAAGGGTTCGTTACCGCTTTGTTACAATGTTAATGATCCAGAAAACAACATCAGTCTTTATGCAAATTCCTGAATGTGCGTCGTTTTTGAGCCATTATTCTTGTGATCAGCGGCAGGGGTCGATCGCAAGAAAAAAGAATTTTAAATTTTTTAAAAATTCATAAAAAATGCGTTTTATCCAAATCGAAAAATTCTTTCGCAGAAGTTCATTGGGTGAAATGTAGAATCAGCTGAGAAATAAAAAAAAAATTGACGTTATGGGCACTTTAATGCTTTCTAGACAGCAATGCTAGACAAGGTATGAATAGATTAAATAGGGAAAAATTAATGATAATTAGCTGAACTGAACTCCTGCCGAATGAACTGAAGCAATGTTTAATGTATCCACTGCTTACTTTGCCATCGACAACCAATTCTGCACGAACCAAGTTGCCATCGCAGCCTCCTCCAATCAGGAACGTGATGTACTTTCCTGTTATGGTAAAGGATGGAGAAGTAAGAGTGCCTTTGGGTCCGTCTCCTTGAACTGCACCAGCTGTTGCTTCTGGTGACGGTCGGTTCTCAAAACCTCCAGGCTGTGTTTTCACTAGGCCGATTAACTAGCTAAACATTCTTTCTAGGTGTTTGTTTACAGACCGACATTAGCTAGTTAAACATGACATCTGTTTTCACTGGAAAAAAGTTAAGCCACTAATAACTCGAAAGATTCAAATTACAAATCCGCGCAACTTTCAAAAATGTCCAGTTGGAGCCACGGTTCCTGTTCGTAGCTCCTGGCTTTGTATTTTCTTCGTTCGTTGATCTTTCGCTTTCGTTGCTTTAAGCAGTGTAAGTCAGGACTACTGAGCTTGTCGAGGGTGTAGCATGTGGCGTAGGAATTTGGTATTGAAGAACTGCTGGTTGCTCGTAATGCGGGAAATGATTCTGCATGCCGACGCTGTGAAACAGGTAAGGCCCGGAGGAATTGTAAAACGGCGAAAGAATTGGGAAATGTTTTGCAATTCGTGAGCCATGTTTACAAGCATATAAGGTTTTGTTTCGAAAGGACCACAAGGCGAGCGTCTGGAAAATAATTTTGCCAGATTGTTTGGCAGGCATCTGTCACTACACGCGATGCGATTGGCTGCGGTATTTGTCGGGACAAGTTAAACCATCTTGCGAGGTAGTATAACTCTGCGTGAGTTTCCTGTCGTAAAGGCGAGAAAACCCGTTGTTTTTCCTTGTGAAAACAGTTGGCATTGTTAACTCGCTAAACACTAGACAAAGTGTTTTCACTGTATTTCCGGACTTTCCTGACTTTATCTAGCTAAAATTGTCCTAGTGAAAACATAGCCCCAATCCAGTAGTCCCCCTGTTGTTTGGCAGGCTGCCCTCTGTTGCGAGCTGTAGGGTTGTCACCATAGGTCGGCTGGTTGTCGAAGGCTGTACCCGTCTTTACCCATGCATCGATCCCGCCTTCAAAGTCGAACTTGCAAGCTGGAAACAAAATATATATAAATATGGTAACAATCAGAAAATGATCTCAGTGATAAGTTGTGATTGTTAATCAACTAAAAGTACGTCAAAACGTTTTTTTTTTATGAAGGAAATATGCAAAACTCTATTCTGATTGGCTGACATTTGTACACGAGTGGAATTAAAGGTAAATTACCAGAAGACTGCTGAAAAATACCCTAACCTTCCGAAGATCACTCGACGTCCCTCGAAGAACCATCAATTGAAGATGTCCCAAGATTTTTGAAGATAGCCCAAATACTTTCGAAGATATCCCAACAAGGCCGACATTTCGAATATCAACACAGGGGGCTCATAAAAAACTTTTTAAGTACATATTTGCATTTTTATAGCGGATGTATTAAATTTACAGCACGATTTGTAGAATTGCGTTAAGTTTGCAAGTTGAGTGATAGGATTTTTAGGTCGAAAATCGCTTCGGCGCTGAAGCTGTTTCAATTTGGAGCTGTTGGAGTTTCCACCCTTTCTTCGTAATTAGATGTATATGTTGTGGTTCAATTTTATCCTTGGTTCAAATTTTATTTTCCTTTGTTTTAAACTCATTACCATACATTACCATACCCAAAAACAAAGGAAAATAAAATTTGAGCCGATGATAAAATTAAACCACAACAGCCACATTGCAGTCGCCTGAGGGCTTGTGTGGAGTGTCTTTAACCATCGCCTGTGGTATAGATCCTTAATTGTACTCGCACTCATGAAATTACAAACGCATATTTAATTAAGACGTTACCTGGTTGTTTCAAAGCTGCAATCTCCGCTTCAATCTTATTGAGTCGCTCAGTGTGTTCAGCAATCACTGAGCACGCTGAAAAGGAGTTAAAATTAACTCAATTGTAAGATCGTTAAGATGCATCCAAAAACCTGTCCATGTTTCAACAAGTATGCTTACTCAACCTTTTCTAGCTCACTCTCTTGTCTGGACTTGTCTCGGACGGCCCTCCTGAAAGACAGAGGCTATCTGCTGAAGTATCTTCTCACAACGAAAATCCAAGGCAGGGACGAAGGCGGAGCCAGACTAATGGCATAGAAGCTCTAAAACGCTTATAATTTCAGCATTTTCTTGGTGTATTTCTTCGGAAAATTTAATGTCGTTTAAATGAGGAACTAAAATTAGTTTGGTTTTTATTTTGGGCCTGACAAACTAGACAAGGCAAGTGCCTCGTCTGTTCTCTTACTTGTTCCGGCCCTGCACGGAGGGAGTGGAAATCGTGCATTCATCCCTACGGTCATGTAGGTGTGTGTCAGTACTCCTGAGAGTTAACTAGGTTGTTAAGTGTAATATTTGTAAGATGGTTATATGGCTGCAGTCATGTACACAGCCAATAACCTTTTCTCTGTTAGTGCACCCCCTTCCTCCTCCCGGCTCAATACTAGTTCCACTCAAGATTTCTCTGTAAGGTTAAGTATACTTACGTTTGCACTTAACCGCTTCTTCTAGCGCCGAAACCTTGGCTTGTAGGAGTTTTATGCGCTTCCCTCCCGTTCCGGCAAGGACGGGTTTGGCATCTTCCATCAGAATGAACAACAAAAGGCAGGTCGCAAGAGCAATCCTCAATTGAGTGGCCATTTCTCTGGGATAGAACAATTTTATATAATGTACAAGCACACATCAGTCTCCTTCACACACACGCGATGGAGGTTCAAGAGATTCTTACAGATTGTAACATGTACTTAATTAGTATTGAAAATTGGCCATACTATCTTAGCTCATATGCCATGGACCACAAATACGGTAGGTGTGCGCGCCAACGGGGAGCTCAAATATTGCAATTCTTTGGGTGTTTTTAATAAATCAATTATTTCATTCGCACTTGTTTGATATGAGATAGTTATAGCCAACTGGGCGCTACGCGCCTCGCTGGCTATGTACCATATCATATCCAACGCGCACACGTGGAATAATTGTTAAGGATATGCCGAAATAGCAAGAAGAATACTGTCCTTTCTTTTGGAAGATTAGACCTAAGACCTTAAGGTTAGATCTGTCACTGTGTCCGAAAATGTAGCTTGACTTCTCTTCTAGGCTGCTTGTCAGAATGCTACGAAACTGCTCTTCAAAGGGTCTTTATTTCCACGAAAGTTCTAAAATAACCGTTAGAATTCTTTCACCGAGGACTTTTATTTATTTGCAAATCTCCTTTACTTGAAAGCATATCTCTCTTAATGTTAAATTGTAAGTGTATGTTGTTTGGAATAATTTAACTATCGAAAGCGTTTGACTTGAAACGCATCAAAGGTTTGCTGTGGTATCTGGCTATTTGAGGAAGACGTAAGCCCTGGTAAGGGCAATAATTACACGGTACGACTTTCTCGCATGTGTAGTGTATAGGGAAGATCTTATGTAATAAAATAATTTTAGATCTCGAACTGTTGCCGTTTACCTCATAATAGCTAAGCTACACTTGATAGCAAAACAATACCGCAACCACCTATTCATCGTTATTGCTGTGTACAAAAAGAGCGTAGCTGCAGTTTGAAAACTACCATTTACTGATCTCCATTCCATGACGAAGCCTCAACACACAAAAATATTTTCAAGAAAGAGCATAGCTTCAGCGCAATTGGTATGATAAAAAATACAAAATTAAGTTTATTGACTGATAACGCAAGAATTATTTCAGCAGCGCGCTGTGCACTCACTCACTTTCTTGGTATTTCCCTCTCGACTGTTATGAAAAAAAAGATTAATGGTAGCAAATTTAAGAACTCTGCGTCCTATGGCGATTTGACTTGAGTTTCGTGCTACATGCGTTTTTCACATTAGGGAGGTAATATATGGGCCATATTTCCCTATACAATAACGTCCTCATGGCAACAATTCCAAAATGGGAACTTTTGAGCATTTTTACTTAAGAAGGTCTAAATAAATATGCAAAAAACTTTTGATATTCGCTGATATTTCCTTCCTTCTACCACCAGCCTTGGGGATGTCGTCGACCGTCTTATATTTTCTGTTATCAGAATGTTTTCTCGTTCCTTTATTTCTTTCGACACTTTCTGTTTTACTGTACTGCAGGGTGCTAATTACTTTTATTTGTATTCAAGAGTAAAAGCGTAGGAAACGTTGGGCATAGTAACGCATGCAACTAAAAAAAAACATCCCAAAATATTTACAGAGGATAAGAAAGATGTACAAGTATTATTGCCCAAGAAGTAAAAGCTTTGAAAGTTATTTGCAGAATTGACATTTAAGATTTGACATAATACTAACCGGTGTATTAACACCTATTAAATTTGTGTTAGTTTTTTTTTTACCAATTTCAACCGGACTGACTTTAATAAATAAAATTAAAATGTTGCAAACGGTAAACAAACTTAATTACAAGCCGTGTGGTTCTCGTGTTCGATAATTAAATGTTTAAAAACTGTCTTAGCGTGAAGAAATGTAAACCGATCACTGTGGTCGGTGTTAAAATTATTGAATTTTAACTCAGGAATTTGGTTTATCTTTGTTAACCATTTTACTATTGTGTATCTTTCAACTCATATTGTGTGCATAAAGCTAAAATACAGAAAACAAAATAATAAAAAAAATATACTAAAATGCGTGGACCCGAGAATCATCTAACTTCAAAAACAGCGTGTGAGATTCATGACATTCAAGTTGTAGTAAATGAAGAATTTGGTATATCTTGCTCTAAATAATTGGTTTCACTGATTGGCGGAGAGACGTGTATACAGCGAATTCAAAATAATAGAAAATGTAGTTGCGATTAGTGGTCTACTAAGGGATTTAGCTAATAGTATTTTTTTCGTATTTCTGTTTGGTTTTTCAACTTTGATTTTTTATTTATTTAACAGAAAATGAGCAAAGGTTTGTGTTGGCTATAAACAGGAACGAGGACTGTATAGTTAGCACCGTCCGCAAGGGAAGTGCAAATGCTTGTTCAAACGGACGACGTTTTTGACAACTTCAGCAACACACAATAGAGATCTGTGTTGAGAGGCAAACAGAAAAAATAAGTGACTAAATTACTTTAACTACTTTCCTAGATATATTAAAGTGCCTTCAAGAAAGATTGTAGCTTCGTCGGAATTTGTTTGATAGAAAATTACAAAATTATACTTATTGAATGATAACGTACCCTCTTGGTATTTCCCTCTCGACTGTTATGAAAAAAGATAAGTGGTCGCAACTTCAAGAACTCCGCGTTCTATGGCGATTTTGACTTGTGTTGGTGTTATATGCATTTTTCACACTAGGGAGGTAATATATGGACCATATTTCCCAGTGCAATAACGATCTCGAGGCAACAATTCCAAAATATTGGCGGAGGAAAATGCAGAACTATTATTTCCCCTGACGCGAAAGCTTTGAAAAGTTCCTTGCAAAATTAACGTTGAAATTTGACACAATACCGTCAGGTGAATTAAATTTGTATTAGTTGACTTTAGACAGATTTAAAATCAAGCTTAATAAGAAACCGTTTGCCAGTGCTTCTTGTATTCAGTAATTAAACTTTTAACTGTCTTACCGTGAACTAACGTAAACATCACTGCGCTCGGTGTAATTAAAAATTGTTGAATTCTAATGGACACCGTCAACCAGTGTCCTTTGCGAGTCTCTGTTGTTGTTGTTTTTGAGGTTGCACGAACATATCAGCCAAATCACATCAAAAATGAGATCAGCTAAAAGAAACAATTCTGGAGATATTGGGCGTTAAAAACACAACATGCAGTTTGATCAAAATTATCCCGGCCACAAAAGATCCGTAATTTCTGTATTACAGAAATTAGGCAAAGCATTATGGTCGACAAGGGCCCTTTTATCTTGTTATGTGGGCGGGTATTTGAATTTGAGCCCATCCGGATAGTCATCACCACAAGCACTTTATAATCTTTATTATTACAGGCTTTTACGTACAGGACAATGTTCACAACTTGTGTAATTGTGTTAAAGTTTTTATTATTACTGCAAGTTAAAATTGCTTACTTACATTGACAATGTGATGTTTTTAAATGATCTCTCCATGAGCGAGCCGAACATTAATTACTGAAAATGACAATACGTGTGTGCCCAAGCGAACACACGGAGAGGTAGAGAGAGTCCATCCCAAGGAGAGGACCTGTAGTCGCGCCTTGTTTAACCTGAGGTATATGCGCCATATCTCCCAGGACGAGCTTTGTTATATTGAAATGTATTTATTATTATTTGCTAAGTAATTACAAGACAAACATCAGAAAATCGGTTGAAGAAGATAAACCAACTTGTTCAATTACGGAGGGTATTATTTAAATAGCATATCTATTTAAAACCAGCCAAAGGACGAACGATGTGATTTTGTCCCTTTTTAACTAATGTCTCTCATAATTATTTAATACATTTATCCATATATCGACCAATGTAATGTTTAAGTTACCCAACACTTAGTGAGTCAAACATTTAATTGCCGAAAACAAGAACAATATAAGTGTATCTAATAAACGCACATAAACAGACCTCTTATCGCGCGCAAGTAGCTTATAATTATGAGTTTTGAATCTGCTGTTTTCGCAATATCTCACACGATGAGATGTCGTAAAAACAAGATGCATAAAATAAAGACTATGATTAACCAAATTGATCATCACTACAAGGGACGTTGGCAACATACAAGACAGTGCTCATTGCAACTTTGTAATTTTCTTCAGTTTTTTGAGCTGATGTCGCTGAGTTTAAGTTTCTTAACTTACATTGACCATGTGATGTTTTAAATCATCTCACGCTAAGAGAGGCAAACATTTTCTTGATACTAATACCCCATTCACACCAAAACTTAAACACGTTTCAAAGCTGTTTAGTTAAACACGGTTTAAAATTGCTTTCTTCATAGAAGTTGCTAACTGATGTTTGTCGACTTCAAATTTAGCACAATGAAATCGCAAGTTTGCGCTTACTGGAACGGCATGCAAAATTTAGTCTATCAGTCTTCTGTTGCTGATTTTAATTTTGTTTAAACTGGTTTAACTAAACATATTTTGCTGGTGTGAATGGGGTATAAGTGTGTCCAAACTACCACGCAGAGAAAAGAGAGAGAGTCAACCACAATCCCGCCTTAAAAGCTACTTTAAATTAGCTGCACGCACAGTATCTCTGACGATGAGCTATGTTTTATTGAAGTGTAATTAGACGATGTACAGCAGTAAATCGGTTGAAAAAGATAAAAAATGGCTCAGTTATTGTTGGGACGTTTGAAGAACGAGTTATTATTGCAAGTCTTAAGACATGTGTACCGGGACAGATTTTAAAAGTGCAGGACCACACACAGAACTTCGGTTCCACTGTTTAATTCTCCAGCACAAGCGTTACCTAAGCGAAGTAACGAGATTAGTGGGAAAGTATCTTTCGTCTTCTTCTTCAGTCTCTAAGCGTCTCAGGTGTTTTTGTAAGATATAAGGCAGCTCTATTTATGTGAGAAGATCAAGTAAATTGTTTTTTTTTTCCGCAGGTTTAGATGCTATAGATATGCGAAAAATAGATGTTTTCAGATGTTCCGAGATCAAAACACAAAAGAATGCGAAATGAAGTAAGGTTTGTTTGATCGTGCAGAAATTTTTTAGAAAGAAAATTATCTTAAGGTTTAGATTCCAACACAGAAAAAATAGTTCGCTTAGTGAAAAGCTGATAACTTAACCTAAGTTTCTATGGAAAAAAGGACTCGAGTTTATGGCTGAAGAAATATATGAAATTTAACGAAAACTAGTTCGACTGAGAACAAAGGAACTCTAAGGTGTCAACTTGAACTACTTATCATTATTCGAGCTCGTGCCGCAAAAGTGTGAACGATTCCGCGACAGTAAAGTTTGCTTATTCAGCTGACAACACCATTCAAAGAAAGCCAATAAGTATAACATTAATTTTATTTATTTTTACTCATATCGACCAATGTGATGTTTAAGTTAACTCATGCTGAGAGAGTTGAAAATTTAATTTAAGAGAAGGAGAACCAAACGGCTTGTAATAATTTTGTTTACCCTCTTCTACTGGCTAGATTAGATCATTAATTTCAAATTGAATACACCTACGAACAACTTCGAGTGTAAAACACCTATGTGTGTTTCATGTCAAATTTTTTCTATTAATTCTGTAGCTTAACCTTTCAAAACGAATTTTTCTCTTGAGGCAGCACAGAACTTTAATCCTTATTTTTTTCGCCAGCAGTTTTGGGTCTGTTGCCACGAGAACGTTGCCCTATTGGAGAAATATGGCTCATATATTAAAAACGCTTTCCTCCCCCGCGATGGAAAATATATATACATGAAGATACACAGCTCAAATGTTCATAGATCAGGGAGTACGCAGTGTCAAGATCAAAGAAATACCAAAAAGGTAAGTGTCCCTAAATTAATTCTTAGATTATTTCTCGATGAAAGACATTTTGTAATGCTCTATCGTGCAAATTGCGCTACAGCTACCTTCGTTTTGTAAACATTTTGCTAACTCGAGGAGACCTCTTCGCGATAAAAAATAGTTTTCACGCCCTTTCATTTTCACCGCTTCCCATGAAGAATTGGCCGATTTCACGAGTCATTTGCTTGTCCTGGTCCAAGAAATTGTTTCATCCCTAACGTCTTTTATATAAGTTTGCTTTGCACTACACGGCGATGAACTTCGCTGGAGGTGAAGGAAAATTGGTTGTTTCGCGGGGCCTTTCTGTACTGGCAAAAGTGACTGTTAATTCTGCACAAATAACAGGCACCCTTTTTTCGCTCCTGATATCTTATCCTGATATCTTATTTGTTTTATAGTTACACATCTTTCAAGTTGGGTTGGGCTTCAGAAGTCCCCTCCTGGTCTGAATAAGCTTTAAAAAGATTAACCAGTAATATTCACAATCAAGAGTGTATACTCTCCTGTCAGAATATATTATGTCTCTGTTGCTAGCAGCATTACCCTTTAGTTCTCCTTGTGTGTGAGTAAAGATTACAGGTCGAATTGTTTTATCACACAGAAATGGCCAGTCAGTTGAAGATTGCTGTTATGACTTTTGTGTTGTTGTTCATTTTGATGGAAGACGCTAAACCCGCCTTTGCCAAGGACAGACGTAAGTGCACTTGACCCGATCTCCGACAATCCCGTCCCGAGAACCCGCTTTTCTTTTGGTTAGCACCAACAACGCGAACTCTGGCCAGGTCCGAGTTTTAAGCATGCGCAGAGTGTCCAATTTCAATTTTCAGCCAATCAGATTTTAGTGTAAAGGACAGGAAATCTGCGAATCGCGAACTATCTCAACGGAGTCCGCGTTCTTGGTGCTGACCAAAAGAAAAGCGGGTTCTCGGGACGGGATTGTACTTTACTTCGCTGGGAAAACATGCAAGATTCCCATTTCAAAACAAAAAAAAAAGAACTAAACAAAAACCACACTCATATGACCGTAGGTTAGCGTGTTAATTTGGAAATGCTTATAAATAAAAATAAAAATAAATTACCTTTATTTAGACACGGTGGTATTTAAAGCTAGAAGCTTGTGGGGCCGTGTATTCCCGATCGAATTGGAATTTGGAAGTGTTAGTTTTTATGGAGGGAGGAAAACCGGAGAACCCGGAGAAAAACCCTCGGAGCAAGGACGAGAACCAACAACAAACTTAACCCACATATGTGGGAGGCGAGCGCTCTCACCACTGCGCCACCCCTGGTCCCAACTTAAGTGATAGATCTAGACATCAGAGTTAGAATCAATCATGTATTGCGAGCGTCGATTACTGCGAGTGTTCTTTTATTCTGCTTTTCTTGACGATTGTAAAACACGGCCACAAAAGCACCCGCTGCACATCAAAAACTAAAAATACAACAAGAATATAGAACCGCATACTGCAAAACATCAACAGGTATCGTTTTGAGTAAATTATGAGAACTGAACATGGAATACAGAATACAGAACATCAATTAATAATGGACAAAAGCTTAACGCAGGGTAACAAAACCTTTGAAACATTCCTGCCCAATTACATAACACAACATTAACATATATGTTATCTTTTTAAAAGGGTGCGATTTCGACTTTGAAGACGGACTTGGTGACTGGGAAAAGACTGGTACAGCCTTCAACAACCAGCCGACTTATGGTGACAACCCTACAGCTCGCCACAGAGGTGAAGCTTCCAATCATCAGGGTTACTATTGGATTGGAACTTATGAGAACAGGCACACGCCAGCTGCACCAGGCGGTGCGATTCAAGGAGACGGGCCAACAGGAACTCTTACCTCCCCAGTCTTTAAAATAAGGGGCAGGTTCATCTCGTTCCTGATCGGAGGAGGCTGTAATCATGACGTTCGTGTAGAGCTGATTGTCAATAGCAAGGTAAGCAGTTGATTCTTCAAATACTGCATTTAATTGGCTGGAATCAAATTGTCAGAGAAACGCTTTTTTCTTCTTCTGTCATTTCTCTGCCTTAAAAAACGTAATTATATACAAACATATATTGTTACTATTATCCGACTTGTATTCTCTTATCAGACTTGCATGGAATGCTTTGTTCCTTGCGTGTTTTTTGTTAGCACAACCTAACGAACAAGTTTAACCAGACATCATCATCATGAATTATCAAAGCGAGAAAGTGATCAACACATTTTCGTTAACAAATTTATATGTGAGGATATTTTAACCAGCAGGTATAAACCCACAAAAAGCAAGTTGAAAAGTGTGGCGTGGCTATAATGTCCGGCACATTTTGACCTAGATGGCGTAGTTGTACTAATGTGTGTACTCAAGGTGATATTTGACCAATTAGAAGTTTGAACCATCAATCTCTAACATTTTAAACTCCGCACCTGTTAACTAGAAAACGGCTAAGTAGTTTCTCTCGGTAAAGGCGCGTTTTGCCAGCTTCCTCTGTCAGAATGATATATACACGTTGAGAGAAAATGATTTAGACTTCGTGTCGGAGCCTTTCCGCATAAAACTGCGTTGATCAACCCTCCCTGAAACACAGCGATCACTTCTCTTCTAGCCAGACCCCCCGCCAAAAAAAAAACATACCGAAGAACTATATCGGGTGCCCAGTTCGGCTCTCCTTTAGGTCAGTAACCATATATAGTCTCCTCACATTTCAAAAGATGTTTGCTCTCGAATTCCAGGTGGTTATGACCGCGACCGGTAAATGTTCCGAGACAATGACCAATAAGTCCTGGGATGTGGCGGCTTATGATGGTGAGCGTGCCCAAGTCCGGCTGGTGGACGACAGTTCTGATGCATGGGGCCACATCAATTTTGATGACCTCCGAGGCGACATCAACTGTAATTAGATTAAGGCAAAATTTCGCTATATTGCGAAATTCCTTTCCTTTCCATACTTGAAGAGTATGAAGAATTGAGGAAAAGGATGTAACAGTTAAACTGTTAAAAATATGGGGAATAAACATTAACTTAAAACGAAATCGAGTTTTGTCATTCCTTAAGCTGACACAAGGGTGTTAACATCTAATACCAAAGCGTTGTGTTTTGAGACATGCGGCGACATTGGAATGAAATTGAGTGCTGAGTGCGTTTGCATTGTTTATTGTAATTAGAAGGCCGTGGCTGAACCTAGATTGAATTTGTCATGATTTGAAAGAAAGACATTCTTACAATATTCTAAATTTCTGGAAATTTTATAAGCAGCTTTATACGTTTGGTAGTTTTGGACACAAAGTGTTGTAAAATTGAGATAGAAATTCATGCTTAAACTATGACAAATGTGTCTCCTAGTATTTTTTAAGCTCAGGTCACACCGTCCCGGTTGTTCAAAGGATACATAACGCTATTCACCGGATAAATCACTATCCACTGGACAGTGATTTATCCGGTGGATAGCGTTATCCATCCTTTAAACAATTGGGGCCAGAAGTTTAAGTGTGTATTTAACTGAGGTATGGCTTTTATTTTTACCACGCTTAAAAAAAATTGTGGAGTTTTAGAGCGCGGTATAAAGAAAATAGGTCTAGCCTTTATGGAAAATGTTCTTAACGTGCTCTTACAACCATTATTATCAATATACGCGGCCAAATTGAAAACCGCCCTCTTGAAAACACGCGCTTTGCGGGCCGCAAATGACTCCTAGCGGGCCGTTAATGCATTAACGGCCCTGCAGCTGATGGGTTCTCGGTTCATCATCCGATGAATATTAACCAATCAGGTCACGTTTAATGACGCGGGAAAACCATTTAGGTGCGTACAGCAAGTTTTAAAGTAAAAAAAGTCTCGAACAGTTTCTCGCTGAGCGAATAGTGTTCGAAAAGAAAAATCAAAGCCTATTTGTTATGAATGGGACAAAATGCAGCTAAAAAATTCGGATGTAGAGGCAAAAGCACAAGGTAAAGATATAAAGGGAGCAACTTCTTGTTGTCTTACGAGAAACGAAACACAACAAAACAACGGTTCACTTCATTTTGTGTCTCTCGGGTCGAGCTAAATTTGCTGAAGCATTGCGGGGATTTTACGCCGAGGCTCAACTGGAAAATGTAAGTTCGTAGATTATTATTATCCACTCATTTTCAGAGACACAGCAGCTCTTTTTAACTACACTTATACAATACATGGGCCTCAGTGTAGCATAGCACAAAATTTTCAACGCGAAGTACTTGTATTATTGAACTTGTAAAGCTCATTAAATGTGTTAGTTTAAGCTTATATCTGGATGTTCAGGGATGTTATTTGGCCTTGTATATTGATAATAATGATAATTAAATGACTTTTTTCGGGAATATTGTTTATTTGCTCCCTTGTAGTGTCATTTGCGGCCCTTGCGCTTCGCGCTCGGGCCGCAAATGACACTACTCGGGCGCAAATAAACAATATTCCCGAAAAAAGTCATTTTATTGTCCTATTCTTGTCCCCATAGCCCTTTTCGCTTCTCTTAGCCGGCAGGGCCTTGGCACGAGAAACGAAGGGCTCTGGAGACAGAGAATCTAGGACTTGCCGTCTTCATGTATGCAGTCGTAATGTTTCTATATACTGTACGAGAGAGGTATGGCGTCTTTTACTTCCGCTCAAGATTTCTTTGTTTCAAACGGCTAATCAAAAAAGTTCGAATTAATTCAAAAATCCCATTTCCCCAGAGTCCTTCGTTTCTCGTGCCAAGGCCCTTACGGCTGAGAGAAGCGAAAAGGGCTATGGGGACGAGAATGCTTACAATCTTGATCAATCTTATTTTCATCATCGTCAACGGTCTTAGAAAAAGAGCATAAGGGTAAATGTATAAAGTCCGTTGCCTATGAAAACATTGTCAACGAACGATGGTTGTGTTTCATCTGGACTTCCTTAGAGAGAAGCTTGTGTTAGGTGTTGACTCGGCCCATTCCTCTCGAGCTGCCTTAGGCCAGCCAGATAAGTGGTAATTTTATTGCTGTTTGAGATTGTGACCAGTTTCCTTAGCACGAAGCGACCTAGGAGTATTTCTAATCCCCCCTGGAGGGGATGCTAGTCCATCGCAGGGTAGCCCCCAGCAGTAAATTCGCCGGTACACATTTAAACACCTGGGCGGAGAGAGGCACTATGAGAGTAAAGTATCTTGCCCAAGAACACAACGCAGCGCACTAACCATTGGGCCAGCGCGCCTCCCAATGCGACATATTAAAGTACAACATCAAATTTAATTAGTTTTACTCAAATCGATCAATGTGATGTTTAATTAAGAAGGTAAATCTAACAAGATAAATTAATTGCAGAAAACGAGAACCAGACGTCTTGTCAATATCATTGTGTACAATTGTGATTTTTTTTTTTGTGATCTGGCGCTAAAATGTTCAAATAATGTC
Source organism: Meandrina meandrites (assembly GCA_963693305.1). NCBI lineage: Eukaryota > Metazoa > Cnidaria > Anthozoa > Scleractinia > Meandrinidae > Meandrina > Meandrina meandrites. The sequence continues at coordinate 26,052,119 of OY855907.1, read as the reverse complement.
CAGACGTTTCAGGACTACTGTCCCTTTATCAGTGGAATAGCCGTTGGAATCAGCGCGGGTCTTTTTTTTCAAAAGTGGCGACATGTGGAGCGCGCGCTAACAGAGTCCATTTAAATAAAACTGAAGTCCACGTTAATGCCGCGAGGCTGCAGTGTTCGGCATTTGAAAATTAGTCGACCCTCCGCGCTGCGTCGTTCTCTGTTCTCTGTTCACTGTTGTTTACTTTGTTCTCTGGTGTTTTCTTTGTTGTTTTTTTCCAATGTTGGTTACTAGTCTGTTTACCCGCTTCTACTGTTTGGAATTGATAAAAAGGCCCGCAAATTCAAATTTAATACACCTATAAATGTGTGTTCCATGTCAATTTTCTACTGTTAATTCTGTAATTGAACTTTTCAAAATTAGTTTTTATTATGAGGCAGCACAACACTTTACATCTTTCTTTTTCTTCGCCAGTAATTTTGGGTCTGTTGCCACGGGAACGTTGCCCTATTGGAGAAATATGGCCAATATAGAAAAAAACGTGTACCTCCCACGCGATGGAAAATATATACATAAAACGCGATACACAGCTCAAATGTTCAAAGATCAGGGAGAACTCAGTGTTTAGATCAAAGAAATACCAAAAAGGTATGTGTCCCTAAATTAATACTTAAAGTATCTCTCGATGAAAGCCATTTTGTAATGCTCTATCGTGCAAATTGCGATACAGCTACCTTCTTTCTTGTCAACATTTTTCTAACTCGAGGAGACTTGGTTTTCACGCCCTTTCATTTTCACCGCTACCGATGAAGAAATGGCCGATTTCGAGAGTTAATTGAAACCATCCTGGCCCATGAAATTGTTTCATTACTTACGTCTTTTTATATACGTTTGCTTTGCACTTTACGGCGATGAACTTCGCTGGACATGAAAGAAAATTGATTGTTTCGTGGGGCCTTTCTGTACTGGCAAAAGTGACTGTTTATTCTGCGCAAATAACAGCTGCCCTTTTTTCGCTCCTGCAACCTTTTCAGGTGCAGGGTTTTACAACTTTTCTGGATTTATGACGGTAAAATTCGCCGTATAGTTTCACCAATTTTCAGAATGATCTTTAGACGAAAACGAAGAAAATTCCAATTAATTATTGGTCCTGCGAACACAATTTGTTTGGACTGGGACAAATTTTAAAAAACGGGCGAAACTTTAGAGGGGCCGTTGTCCTGCCGGAAGGCAAGACAATTCAGGACAATCCGCATTCCCATGTCCGTTGTGACTCCTGGAAACACTGCGTTGTTGATTGGCCATTGCGTTTTTCTCTGAGAATGAAAATGGATTGTTTTATAGTACTCGGTTGTTTTGTCAAATCTGCTGTAGTTATCATCGCAAGTCATTTCTTGTACGGCATAACAGCGCTTTAATTTACGTGCTCATGTAGTACTGTGTATGGCAAACGTATCCATCCCCAAAGCCAGAATTTGGTAATTTTTCGTTTTTGCTTTGCATAAAAGCGGCTGAGAAATGTATTAGGACGCCAGTGGCATGTGCAAGGCTTTTGCACTATGAATGTTTCCTTTTGTTCTCTTCGAGATGTCTCTGACAACTTGTAGCGACAATTTTGTTCTCAAAAAATGTCAGGACATTCCAAAGTTGTCCGGTAGTACGAATCGGCCCTTTGTCACATAAATTCGGTAAATTTTCCCATGTAGACAGCGCGAGCCAATAAAAATGGCTACAAAAAAGTTGTCAAATAAAATTTGGATTCGTTCGATTCTTGCGAATGGATAATTTTGCTGACGACCCAAATCGATCGAATCGACAAAATTTCATTTAACACCCCTACAACAATAAATATTTTCAAGTCCCACTAATGAGATGCAATTTCCGCTCGACAACTCAACTTGTCGATTCCTTGACGAATCGAACGATTCGGACTGTCACTTATTCGAAAGGAATCTAGTTGACAGTATAGCCGATCGCTATATGAAATCAAAACAAACCCAGTGAACGCGGAATTCTCAGCTTTATCTCTCGAGCTCACACAAAATCCGAAATCCTTGCTCTACAATTTCTCTGAGGCATAATCTCAGCTAGAATTCGGTCCACACAACGGTTTTTCCTTGCCGCTGAACATAAAACTTCAACGGACTGGACTAACATGCGATACAAACAAAACTAAAAAAACAAATGACCTGAAATAGCATACGCAACCGCAACATATAAATTCAAAGTGCAAACAAAAAAAATTGCAAACAATGTAAGACAATACTGAATAATTAATCATTTCTAACAGACAGTATTGGACAACCCTTACCTGCCTGTGATACACTGTTACTAAATTGAGTGTAAAACTGCAAATTCCATCATAAAGCATAAACATAATAGTGATTACCCCCCCCCCCCCAAAAAAAAAAAAACAACAAAAAAAAAACAACAAAAAACAAAAAACAAAATCAAAATTTTGGCAGTCAAAAACCGGTCGTAGGTGGTCACGTGGTACTAGCGTTACCAGTAAACTGTTAAGAAAAGTCGCCAAGTTCGGTGGTTGTAGCTTTAATTGTTTGAAGTTATACATCTTCCAAGTTGAGGTGGGCCTCAGAAGTCTTCTCCTGGTAAAGATTAACCAGTAATGTTCAGAATAAGTTTTTCTCTGTTGCTAGCAAAATTACCCTTCAGTTGTCCTTGTATGTGAGTACAGATTGCAGGTTGAATTGTTTTATCACACAGAAATGGCCAGTCAGTTGAAGATTGCTGTTGTAACTTTTGTGTTGTTGTTCATTCTGATGGAAGACGCTAAACCCGCCTTCGCCAAGGACACATGCAAACGTAAGTATACTTGATCCAATCTCGTCCCTAGAGAGCCCGCTTTTCTTTTGGTCAGCACCAAGAACGCGTACTCTGGCCAGGTCCGATTTTGGAGCATGCGCAGAGTGCTTTTTTTAAATTTTCAGCCAATCAGGTTTGAGTTTAAAGGACCGGAAGTCTGCAAATCGCGAACTATCTCAACGGTCCGATCACGGGTCACGAAAATATCCTTTACCACCCTCTTGTTAGAACTGCCATTTGCCATTTGCGACACGCCATCTTGGATTTCACTTTATAAAGAAATACAAAAACAAAAGAACCAAATTGATACAACATCAAATTAATTTTAATGCAATGAGTAGAAGATTTTACTTCCTTTCAAGCGGCAAACTGCAGGAGGAGTGTGTTGGTGACTTTTATTGGTGACGGTTGTGCCACAAAGGCAACCGTAACACATCACAAACTGCAAAAAATTAAATCTTACATACATACAACAAGAATATCAGACCTTATAATCTATCATATTTTTCGCGCGCGCGATTGGTCTAAACACGTCACGTGATGCAGCCAAAACTGGGGAAATATCAGATGATATTCCCCAAGTGATATTCCCCAGTTTTAGACCTTTGCAATTTACATTCGCGCGTTAGTTATTATCCCGAGCAAATTATAAAATGAATAAAACTAGACACTTTGAAAAGACTAATAATATTTTGAGCGCTTACAGAATTTCTTTGGCGTTTAAAAGCTTTGAGAAAAGGTCTCCTAAAATGTGGCCTTGTAAAAAAAATATTTGAAGGATAATAAACACAAAAGCCTCCATTTAGCGCGAAAATATGTACGGATATTTGTCCTTGGACATTATCTGTTCCTCGAAGCTCACAGTTTTCGCGGAACAGATAATGCCCGCGGACAAATATCCGTACATATTTTCGCGCCAAATGGAGGCTATTGTTTATATATACTGCAAAACATTACAGATATCATTTTTGAGTAAATTATGAGCACTGAACAAGGGTAATAACAGTAAAATACAGAACATCAATTAAGAATGGACTGCCCCAACTGCAGAACACAACATTAATATATATATGTTATCGTTTTAATAGGGTGCAAGTTCGATTTTGAAGACGGAATCTCTGGCTGGAAAAAGACAGGTACAGTCTTCAACAACCAACCTACCTATGGTGACAACCCTACAGCTCGCCACAGAGGTCAACCTTCCGAACATCAGGGTAACTATTGGATTGGAGGTTATGAGAACCGGCCAACGCCGGCTGCACCAGGCGGTGCGATTCAAGGAGACGGGCCGACAGGAACTATTACCTCCCAGTCTTCAAAATAATGGGCAGATACATCTCGTTCCTGATTGGAGGAGGCTGTGATCATAACGTTGTTCGTGCAGAGCTGGTTGTCAATGGCAGGGTAAGCAATGGATACTTCATGGATCGGCTAGAATCAAATTATCAGAGACATGTTTTTTTTTTGTAATTTGCCTGCCTTAATACCTTAACTATATACAAGCATATATTGTTGCCATTACCAGACATGTATTCTCTTATCAGACTTGCATGGAATGCTTTGTTCGTTGCGTGTTTCTTCTTTCCACAACCTTACGAACAAGTTTGACCAGAACATCATCATGAATCATCAAAGCGAGAAAGTGATCAACACATTTTCGTTAACAAATGTATATGTAAGCGATTTTAAACTTTTCCAACCAGCAGTATAAGTTGATCAGAGGTGGCGTAGTTGTGATAATGTGTGTATTCAAGGTGATATTTGACCAATTAGAACTTTAAGCCATCAATCTCAAATATTTTAAAGACTTGTTAACTAGAAAACAGCTAAATAGTTTTTGTCGGCGGAAAAGAAGGGTTTTGCCAGCTTTCTCTGTCAATATGATATATAAATGTCGAGAGAAAGGATTTAGACTTCGTGTTGGAGCCTTCCCGTTGATCAACCCCCCCTGAAACACAGCAATCACTTCTCTTCTAGCCAGACCCCCCCCTCACAAAATATAAAAAAATACCGAGACAGGCCCGTAGGGTGGATTCTCAGTTTTGAGGGGGGTTCTTTTATTTGTTGGGAGGTATGAGGGTCCCCAATAAGTTTTTCGGGATCCGGGATTTGGCTTATTTGAAGGCCGGGATTCGGGATTTTGGAGAAAAAGGGGAGCGAGATTCGGGATTGTAATTTTGAACGGGACTCGGATTTGGTGATTTTACGAAGCGGGACTCGGGAAATGTTATTTAAGTCCGTTGACGAAAATGTACGAAACCAACATGCCATCTTCATGAAAGTCATGAAATTGGTCAGCAAAATGTATCCACGATCCGATCACGCGGCTATTTTCCTATGGCGATCTTGTCTGTTTCCGTGAACCTTGGTCGTAAGAATATCTTGGATTCGATTCACAAGCGACCTTTTGTCGACCGCAAAATCTCGAGTATCAAGTTACTGTATATTGATCGGCACGTGTGGCTATAGCTTTAGGTCGTCGACGGGGAGTGACACAGTAGTATATGGAGAAGCGTGTCCTAGCGGATCCCAGTGATGTTGGCTAACACCGACAGCGATGATCCAGATGTACATGATATTATAAGTTGTGGAACCCTTTTTTCATGAAAAACGGAAGAGCTGAAGTTCATTTTTGCGAAAGGAAAAGTTTGAGGGCGCAACTTCACCGCTCAAGGAAACTGTTAGATTTTAAAGTAAAGAAATAATCCTTGCGGTGAAATTGCAAAGAAAGAAGCGTGAAAAAATTCAGGGTTTCAACGGGATTTGAACCCGTGACCTCCGCGATACCGCTACGATGCTCCTCTACCAACTTAGCTTGTAGTTACCGTTTTAGAACCTTGCTATTCTCAGTATTCTGGACTCATTTCATCCCTGCTATCGGCATAGCTTGCGAACAGGTGAAAAAAAAAAAAAAAAAAAAAAAACCCGGGGGACTCGTTCCTTCCCCCCTCCCCCAGACCTCCACCCACAGACACTTTTTTGGGAAAAAGAAGGATGAAAAACCTTATATGGTGATGTCCATATATGTCTCGGCTACTCTCGTGATTGCAAGTTGCCTTAATGTGTTATATACGACAATACAAATTTAAAACATGGCTTCAAGATGGCTTGCAAATGACAACAAACTGCTTCTCAAATATGCACCAAATGGGATTAGAGCATGTCTAGATTTTCACAATTTTCCCTGGGGAGGATGCCCCCGTACCCCCTTGCGGAAATTGGCCTCCAACACACTTAACACATCACCACCAGTGCTAACTTTTGGCCCCTCTCACTTACAAATTCGTTCCTACCGGCCTGACTAAAGGTGGCGCTAAAAGCATGAGAATAACGACGTACAACACAAGAGAACCCTATTGGGGACCCTCAGGTATTTCACGAGTGCCGAAGGCTCGAGCCTCTAGGGGGGTCTGGGGGCATGCCCCCCCCCAGGAAATTTGGCGAATTTACGTTATCTCAAGTGCCATTTCCTGCATTTTGACATCATTTCTGAGGTGGGATGCATTTTCCTTCAATATTAGCTCTTCGGAAAGTAATTGTCATTCTAAAAAAAATTCTGAAATGTTCAGAAATGAGTGTGTGCAATTAGACAGTTTTCAAAACACAAACATTTAAATTACATGCAGGGTGGTTTGAGTGGACAAGAAATTGAAAGAATGATGAATTATCTGACATGTTATACAATTATGTATTTTAGAAACAACTACAGAACTTGTTCCATGTCTTAGTAAGTACAGAATATCTGTTTGTTCCCGGGGGTAATTCTATAATTCTATAATTTTCAGAAATTTCTGACAAATGCGCATGCTTGATTATCCAGCCAACTAACACTAATAGGTCCTAACACTGTTTGCCGCGGGTGACACGACAAGGATGGAAAGCAAGACGAACATCAATTAACCAATCCAAAAGATTAGACCTTCTCATTATTGGCTGGCATCAAAAACTAGGCTAGGCTGGCATCAAAATCGACCTACTATATCAATCGTGTTAGAACTAATTATGGCAAATTTAATTTACACTTTTCTGGTCCCTCCATCTGGAATAACTTGGATGAAGAACTAAAAAGCCTATCTCTCCATTCATTTAAGCAAACTATGAAAAAGCGCTATGTAAGTACTTATGGTTAATGCTGGCTTAGTATTTCAACTTCCTTTTCGCTTGTATTAAACTTATATGTTTTAATTCAAACATTAACTGGTACTGTCTTTTCCATCTTTTTTTTTTCTCCTCACATGTTCCGTTTCTTCTTTTTTTTTTAATTACTCATTACTTGGCTTAGTTTATTTTTGTCTTCTTTTATGAACAACCTCGTCAAGCAATTAAATTCCTTTTTTGTAACTACTCAGCTCGTTTAGTTTATTTCTATTCTGGGTAGTTTTTTTTGCCTATTTTAGTTAATTTATATTCTGCTGTAATTTTTTCTCAATTTAATTTGGCAAAATAAAATGGTTGTTGTTGTTGTTGTTGTTGTTATTGTGCCAAAATGTTGCAGCTTCCTCCGATAATCCTGGCAAGGAAGGTAGTCGTCCGCGTAATCGACCGGTCACAGTCTTTTGATTGTTTTGTGTACATTTTTTATCTTTTCAATCTCCCGAAAATGCCGAACCCCTCGAACCCCTCGAACCCCCCCCACCCTACGGGCCTGCGAGAAACTGAACCAAGTTCCCCAGTTCTGCTCTCCTTTATGTGAGTAACCAAATAGTGTCCTCACATTCCAAACTATATTTGTTTCGAAATCCAGGTGGTTAGGACCGCGACTGGTAAATGTACCGAGACAATGACCAGTAAGACCTGGGATGTGGCGTATTATATTGGTCGATATGCACGAGTCAGACTGGTGGACCACAGCACTGGTGGATGGGGCCACATCAACTTTGATGACCTCCATGGCGACATCAGCTGTAATTAGATTAAGGCAAAATTTCGCTATATTGCGAAATTCCTTTCCTTTCCATACTTGAAGAGTATGAAGAATTGAGGAAAAGGATGTAGTTGAAACATCACTTAAACTGTTAAAAATATGGGGAATAAACATTAACTTAAAACGAAATCGAGTTTTGTTTTCATTCCTTAAGTTGAAACGAGGGTGTTAACATCTAATACCAAAGCGTTGTGTTTTGAGACATGCGGCGACATTGGAATGAAATTAAGTGTTGAGTGCATTTACACTCTTTACTGTAATTAGAAGGCCGTGGCTGAACCTAGACTGAATTTGTCATGATGTAAAAGTAAGACATTCTTACAATGTTCTACATTTCTGCAGCTTTATACGTTTGGTTGTAAAAAGCGATAGAAATTCATGCTTAAACTATTACACATGTGCCTCCTAGCATTTTTAAGCTGAGGTCCCGGCTGTTCAAAGGATAGATAACGCAGTTCACCGGATAAATCACTATCTAGTGGAGAGTGTAGTTTGTTTTCTCAACAGTTATCCGCTGGGAAGTGATTTATCCGGTGGATAGCGTTATCCATCCTTTAAATAAATGGGGCCAGAAGTTTAAGTGTGTATTTAACTGAGGCATGGCTTTTATTTTTACCACGCTTAAAAAAATAGGGGAGTTTTAGAGCGCGGTATAAAGAAAATAAGTCCGGCCTTTATGGAAAATGTTCTTAACGTGCTCTTACAATGCATTCTCGTCCCCATAGCCCTTTTCGCTTCTCTTAGCTGGCAGGGCCTTGGCACGAGAAACGAAGGGCTCTGGAGACAGAGAATCCAGGAATTCCGGTCTTCATGTATGCAGTCATGATGTTTCTATATACTGTATGAGAGAGGTATGGCGTCTTTTACTTCCGTTCAAGATTCCTTTGTTTTAAACGGCTAATCAAAAAAAAATCGAATTAATTCCAAAACCCCATGTCCCCATGGCCCTTTGTTTCTCGTGCCAAGGCCCTACCGGCTAAGGGAAGCGAAAAGGGTATGGGGACGAGAATGCCTACAATCTTGATCAATCTCAATCCCATCATCGTCAACGTTCTTAAAAAAAAGAGTATGAGGTTAAATGTATTAAGTCCGTTGCCTATAATCATCGAACTGATCGGACTCAAATTAGGCCAGATTATAGTTCAATGACTGTTCTTTCGAGTACCGGGAGCTCTTACTAAAGCGAGAAGGGGAAAGATATATTTTTTGGCTACATTCCAGAGGCGGTACCCGATTCTTGGATGTGAAAGTTGCACGCCTTATGTAAATATTAGTATTCGAAAGAAGCCTGCTGAAGTCAGCGCTAAGCATTGCACGGATTTTTTGATAAGTTCAGCATACTTTAAATTTGAACGAATTAAATGTACAAGAGAGCTGGCCGAATGTGATCGCATCATTTGCCGATCAATACAAAATTGTAGTTAATGAAAAATCCAAGTAAACCGTTTCATTTCCAAAAATTCCGCTCTGTAAAAGAATGATACGTCTCTTGTGATGGATACGCACCAGGCTCGGATAAATTTCAACAGCCATGATTAGTTCAAAGATAGTAAGGGTATTTTTTAGATGAACTGTATTATGTTTAAATTCACACCTCTTTTTAAGCGAACCTTAACTTAAAGACAAAATTTCCTATCAAAGATTGAAGCTGACATTCATGAGGGCAGAATTATATTGATAGCATAATTAGCTTTTCAGAGCAGAATGATTAACATAATAGGCAGGCATAAAAAACAACTTTACGGCATTGCTAACTGGATGCTGTCATCATCCCCTTTGTAGACTCGAACTTTGGAAAACTTGCGCCTGAAGGCGAGCTTCAAAGGGAGCTGTGCGTCACAAGTTTTGATAAATTTTTGGAAAATTGGAAGAATTTTTCGTCTAAAGAAACGAATACAGTAACAGCATACATGCCCGATTATTTGCTTAATTCCTATTTTCAGCATTCGTACTGCTCATGTGAATTAAATGAAACTTCAGCGCTTATCGGTTCAGAAAACGTGTGGACAGGAGAAAACGATTTGTAAATGAAACGTTTTGTGGCGTCTTCAAATAAAAATGAGGGTACGTTTGAACGAGAATTAAAATAATTTACCGTTTTGGTGCTCTTTGCTCAGGCTCGTTTGTTCGTTCACCGCTTCACGAAGGCCACGGACACACCTTTTGCGTAACTATTTACAAAAATAAATAAAATGGTTTACTTTTATCGTTTATTTTAGCAGACTTAACCCTATTCAGACCGGGCTATTTTTGGATCTTTTCAGACCGGGTGGGGCCTCCCAAAAGGCCCTCTTCGCGTGTATAGAGGTATAGAGCCTTGTACAAAAAAACTCCACAACTGACTTAGCCGCCAAATAAGGCCACTTTCAAAGGTCATGTAACAGAATCGAATAAAGAAATCCTGGTGCGTGTTAAACACGCGCGTGGCGTTTATTATTTTCATTTCACAGGCATGGTCACACACCTGAGGATTGCTCTTGTAACCTGCCTGCTGCTGTTTATTCTGATGGAGGACGCCAAGCCTGTCCTTGCTCGGACGGGAAAACAGAGAATAAAAAAGCTGGATGCAAGGGTAAAGGTATTGGAAGAGAATATGGCAGAAGAGGGGATGTGTAAAGGTAAGCTCAATAAACTCCGCCGGGAGAACATGTCTCTTAGGCTACCATGCTTTTAAATCTGGCAAGTTAGCATCTTTCATCATCACCATAAGTTCCTCCTCCCGCAATGAGGAGGACGAACTAATAGGGCCTCTCACATTAGCCCCATGTGTTGTCGTTGGTTGAGAGGCCTGTGTAACTTTATGAGCCTGAGAACTATACCGGCGGGAGCTTTTGCCTTTAGCTTGGGTAGGGCCACCCAAGCCGGAGAAGTCTAAAAGGTGGGGGCCAGACTAAGGACGCTACCTGGCCTTCCAGGTTAGGTTCCAGGTAGGTAAATTGTTCAGCCCTATAAAAACTAATAAAATGCCAGAAGATGAAAACTGGCGTTTCTTTTTCAACGTGTTCATTGATAAATCAACTCACGAAGCGTCTCAATGAGATTGACGAAGAGATTGCGGAGATGAAAAAGCCTGCAACCGCAGCGTCTCCTCCTCAACCTACGGCCCCTCCTCCTCCAGCAGCTGCAGGTAACTTGACAAACACCGTAAAATTCACCATAATTCCCGTTCCTCCAGAAAGTGATCCCACGCAATTGTTAAAGAAAAACCTTCCTTTAACATGCCCCACCTTTCACCCTCCGATCGTCGGACCCATCTATCTATAATCCAGTGGGCGTTTATTTAAATTTATCTCTTAAATATAGCTTTGTCCGATTATAAGCTAAGTCTCCTGTTGTAGCGCTTGCTGTTTTATTTTATGTTGTTATTGTACGCTCGGAGACATTTTCAGGAAAAGACCGTGGAACTTGATTTGTGCGTCATATAGTTGTTTTCTTGAGAGGCTTTATCATGCAGTATTCTTCCTTGGGTATGTTATTTTTCTTAACACGCAGCATCTTTGAAAAGCAAATTTCTTTCTGATAAACCTTTTGATAATAATCCCATTAAAAAGCCTCTAAAACAAATACTTCAGGCCGAGGATTGCTCTCGGAATTTTATGGTATACAACCTACCAGATTGCTGAAGTTTGCAAGAAAAAAATGTACGATGAGTCGAAAAATTGGTGTAAATCTACATCGCTCACTCATCCCCATCGCACTGAATTTGCCTAAGGGCACAAAATTTTGTTATTCACACCAATTATTTAACATTACGGGCATGCGAAATATTGACGGTCTCCTGATTAGGATCCCATATTATTCTAGATGCGGGATTACATAGAGAATTCAGCAGACTAAAATAAATTATATTTTAACGCACTGCAGGAGCAAATCAGGGACAAATAATAATGAATCCAGCCAATCAGAACTGCAAACCAGTAGCAAAGCGAACCGCCTTCATTAGCAACTGCAATTGTTTTTCGACCTCTATAACTACCGTGCAGTGGCCAAACAATACCAAGGAGGCAATAGATTATTCTCCAATAGATTATTGTTGTTTTTTATGGGGGGGAGGGGGGGGGGGGGGGGGTGTTGGCGATGGGGCAGGGGAAAGTAGTAACGGTGTCAGTTACATTTTAATAATTTCAGTAGCAGTTTAACTTTTCAGAAAAGAAATTCGCCATCATCGAAAAGTTTTGTTATCCACTTTTTAGAATGTCACGCCTATGGAAAACTGACCAGTGCTGATAGAAAAATTACCTACGGCAGCCCAACACGCCAATGCGACAACAACATCGCCCCTGGATGGTACCGTTTCGAAGGGGCCGCAGGGACAAGAATGCCTACCTCAGCTCCAGGCGTGAGCAAATGTGACACCGACGCAGCGCGCTGGCTGAATGGCGCACATCCTACAGTCGCTGAAGGAAGTGTCACAAGACAGGTATGCTTCCATTGGACTCCTGGCACCTGCGCATATGACGTCAACATCGAAGTAAGAAACTGCGGTCCTTTCTACGTTTACAAACTCCAGAAGACACCAGGATGTTCACTGCGATACTGTGGCACCGATTGAGCCGTTCAACAACAAGTAACAATCATTGATGGGTTTAAGGGGGTGAACTGGATATTGGGCATAGCTTATTATTGGGCATCGATAGCTTTTTTTTGGACGACATGATATGACATGAAATAGGGCAAACGTGAAAATAAATTCGTAGTCAATTAAGCATTAAAGTTAGGTAATATCATCAAGATTTAACTGTAATGAGTGTTAAACGCTAATAAAGGCTGAGATAAAAACAGTATACTTGTCAGTAAGTTCCCTAGCCAATTCCAGAGAGCGTAAGGCAACACTCCGTGTAACAAATTCACTACAATTTCCTCGAACTCTCCAAGTCTTACAGTTCACGTATAGCCTTCAGCTTTGCAACCGTTACTTGGGTTGTTACCCAACACTTCTCCCCACTTATTTGTTGGGAGAAGCATTGCGTGACAATCCAAATAACGGCTGCAAAAGAGAATCGCGGCTTACAGAAGAAAAACAGGGTGATGACCGCTTTTATTCCCGCATAGCCTGTGTGCAGGCGCCTCCTATTTCCTCATACAGCTGCACGCAGGCAAAATAAAGAGAAAAATAAAGAGAAACTTGCCACATTTTCGCATACCCGGTGCTTGGGTTAACGAGATCAAAATTCGATCAATTTTTCACTGTAAAACCAATTGTGTCGATTTTTGACGGATAACGATGGCATTACATTTTTCAGTCAATTGTTAAGTTTCCATCAATGGCATGGATTCTTAACGCTACATCCTGCAAGACAAAGCTCTTATTAATTTTGATGATTGTCCATGAAAAGTACCCATGGTTTTATTTTAATTTATGGGATCCTTGAAACTTATATCAATCGAGATTTTCCATTGACAGTTGATAAGCTTTGATTCCCAAACTCAAACTTTGAAATGGCGAAAAGTACATTTACTACAAAACCTATTCACATCATTCACAACACAACACACAAGTTTTTAAACAAAATTATTGATTGGGGGGGGGGGGGGGGGGGGGGAGGGGTTACTTTGTATCAGGGTTAAAAAGTGGTTTATAACGGTTAGTTTATGTTGCAGTTGTAGGGGAGGGGAAAGTAAATTGAAATAAAATGTTTGTTTAGTATATTTTTGTTCTTAAGTTTCTTTGTGGTTGTATTTGTTTGGGGTCAAAAATAATAATATACAGTGTGTGCGCACGAATTTAGCGTTGAGGCACCATCAAACTACAATCCAGAGAGATAAGACCTACAACCAGTTTCAAAATGGCCGGGTTGAGACACTCTTGATCAAGAACGCCATTTACGATATTTTCGTATTGTTACCTTGCATCGCTCCTTTCCCCCTGATCAGTTTTGTCTGAATTTCAGGATTATATTTTAAGCAGCAACTTTGAAATGGGGAGGAGGGTTCAGAATAAGATGTACTTGTTTATTTTTTGAGCGAGGGCATGTTTTATAAAAACGAATACAATTTTAGGGTGAGTGTCTCATCAATTTTGAAACTGGTTGTCTGTTTACGATGATAATAAATAAATGCGACCTTTTCAAAAAGCGGTATTTCATTTCTCTAAGTTTGCGCGATTTAAAATGGCACAATAGAAAAGGTGAGTTTTTGCACTTCTGGTTTTGTCATAATTGGCCCTAAAACTGTTCGGAAAAGGGTGCGTGTTCAACAATATGCGCAAGATTCTCGGTAGTGCAATGAAGAGAGCGTTATGTCTTTTGATCTCCTTGTGGTGATGCTAACGAGTAATTCTACGTTGTAAATTGTCGTAAAAAAGTTATATTTTCATTAGCAGTTGAAGTAAAAGCCGAAGACAGGTTACACACATACGCGTTTATCGCGCTGCTCAGAGATCTGAGCACAACACAGGAAGTTAGAATCACAGATAGAAAAACGGAAAACACAGTTTCGTCACACTGCCCTTAATGCAATGGTTAATTCTTTACTACCAAACTCCTTGCGTGATGGAAACCCAAAGTCCGACGATCTACCCGGTCTACACGGTCTACTTCATTTAAAAATAGATTATTATGATAATCTTTTATACAACGTGTTGTAGCCCGTCGTTTATACGTAGACCGTGGCAATTTCTTTTTATTTGCCGAAGGCATCTTATTAGCTATCTATGTTGATGTTAAATATCAAGCTGAAGAGTACTGGATAGTTTCGGCTAGCTAAGATTTAATTTCGGAGTCAAAAAAGAGCATAAACTAGTCTTGGGTAATGATTTCCGAGCATGTGACGTCACAGCGCGCGTGTCATAAAATACCACATTCAAAGAACTGTTCCTAATTTTCAAATGCTCCATGGTAAAGCTTCTCTTTAAAATAAAACACTTCTTAGAAAATTTATTTTGCTTGAACAAGTGCGTATTTTCAATAAGCAAGGTCCTTGTCTGTACAATTGGAACAAATTCGAACTGATGTTTTCAGACAACCAGTTTCAAAAAGGGTTGAGACACTCTTGATCAAGAACGCCATTTACGATATTTTCATATTGTTACCTTGCATCGCCCCCTTTCCTCCTGATCAATGTTGTACCAACGAATTTTGTCAAAGATTGTAGGTTTGGTAGTGAGTTTTGGGGAAGAATTGTGAGATATGGGAATATGCGCTGTTTTAGTGGGAAGGGATTTTTGGTACTATACGATCCCAATGCCTTGTGGAGTGATCCACCTCGTTGTTCATACACAGAACAATGGCTTTACTTCTTCCCAATTCTTAATCAGCGATCAGTGGAACAAAGCCTAGTTCGGATATACTTCTATCCAAATAAGACTTCATCCTGATGACACCAATAGAGATAGCTGAATTGAAATTCCTGAAGCTTGAGTACATACGATCAGAAAGCACAACAGCCGTTCTACAGCCAAGCAGACCTATGAGGGAACAACATCTAGTTGTCGGAATAATAGTGAGGATCGATATGTACCAATAGGAGCGGACCATTGTGCTACAAATAACACGTAAACAATCGACCTCACCGCTTGCTGAAGACTATTGCAGCCGAAACGTTGCGATTAATTTCTTAAAGCGATTCCATCGTAAGACAAACGCATAAACGTTCATCTGAACAATGACAACATCTGTAATGCTTTTTCCATCATTCTAGAATTGAAAATTTTCATTTACTCTCTCTTCCCCATGTAGAATTTGGAGACATATTGTCACATTTTCCACTCGCCTGTTCGTCGCGCTAGTCCCTTTTTCTCGCGCTGTTCCCCAACTAAGCCAACGCCTGGAAAAGGCTAGGTAATCAATTAATCGATACTCTTAAAGCCTGGCCAAACGGAGGCGCAAGTAGACGCACGTCGTTTGGACAAGACTTGCATGCACTTGAGTTGGGTTCACTTTGGTCGGGATCAAATTTGCACGCAAGTCAACGCAATGTTTTCACCGTTTGGCCACCCAACGCAAGTCTTGTTTTTTTTTTAAATTCTCGAAAATTTAAGGTGGCTCTGAAACCGTTCCGGAGAAATTTTTTTAACTTTGCAAAAAGTTGCACCTTAACATGTCAATCATTATTCAATAATAAAAAATGGGTGTCACCGGACTCGTTTTTGAGTTATAAGCACTTAAAGGGAAAATTAAGGGTGTTTTTAACAGGTAAAACTGTTGCTATAGTAACCAGTGACGTAGTTAAATGACCTCAACTTATTCAACAATGATTGGACATTTGGTCGATATCATTATTGTAGCAGCAACTGATACAGATTTGTAGTACTGACCCATCAAAGTTTAAGAGCTGGAAAGCGCTGGAAACCGTTGCGAGCCTCCTTAAGCACTGAATCACACCGCGCACAGGGGCTTTTTTTTTACAACATGCGTGCTCTTGCCGTAGACTTGTGAGTCCCTTGGCCAGCCAACGAAAACGGGCTTTACTTACTTACGTTAGCTCCAACTGGCCATAGAGATGCAAGTGTTTTTAAACGACGCCAATCTTTCTTCTTCTCACAGAGAATTTTCTTTCCACAGAGTAAATTCATAAAGACATTTGGCTTCGTATTGAGAGAGTGCGAATTGCTGAAGAATTATTTAGTATAGAAAGGTGGGCAAAGCATTTCAATGTTATTTCCTGATCAAAACTGCGGGATGCGGATGTCAATTTTCCTGTCTGTCGCACACAATATGATGATTTAATTATGGTAATTTTATTGAAATAGAAATGTCCATAGATTATCATTCAAACTTTGCCTATTGTTCTTTATCTTAATACGGGAAGTTAGCGAGGGCGTTTGATTGTTATTTCAGTTTGGAGTCACCCCTTGGAGAAACGGTCAATGATGACTCACGATGCAAATTAATGTGCATGCTTCAAACTTCACTGTTGGCGCCTTATATGGTAGAAAAAGAAGACAAAAACATTCGTCAAAACTAAAAATAACCCTTTTGTAGTCAGTATGACGCTTTGTTATATCGTAAATGCAAAATGAAATGAAGCGACATAATTTAAGTACGAGTCGAAGTGACTTGTAAGGGTAATTAGTTTGGAAAGATTTGTATTTTAAGACCACGTCAAACAACTCACTTTGACGTTTTTTGTCAAAACGACTATAACATTTTTGTACAAATAATACTCTTTTATATTTTGTAGATAAAATAACTGGTGCTAGTATTAAGATGTTTTGAAATGCCAGTGGAAAAACCGTTCAGGTTAAGTTGGCAAGTAGCCTCGAGTCATGTTCTTTTAATAATTTAAGTTCGCTTGGCTGGGAAATAAGGCTTTTATTTTAGTAGCCAAGTTCTCCATATTTTTCCCGTTATAAGTTAAGATATAACTTATGACAAAACACAGATGTATCTATGGAGGGAATTGGCAATACGTACTGCGAAATAAATTTTAAGTATTAGTATTTTATTGAAACATTGTAGCAAAATATGCCTATTAATTTTGTAAGGATGATATTTTTTAACAAGAGAGGACGCTTTCTTGTTTCTAATAAGAACTTCCCAGAGGCCAATTTTAATAAGAACTCAGAAAAATCATCATTTTTTTGTTCTAACTTTAGGCTTTAAATGCCTTTTGTCTGAATCGTTGCTGAATCGTTCATGGATCATGGAACTTTTAGGCGGGTATTAGCATTTAACAGCCGGAAGTATGGACGTCAGCAAAATACGTTTGGACCTGTCAGAAGGACAAATCCCTTCCAATGTCTACACGAAGTGACTTGTTGGACACCAAAGAACTAATGTCTCAGGGACAATGTACCTAAGGGACAGTATCACTTAGTGGTTACTAACACACTGTCCCGGAAAATCTGGTCCGAGTACTTGTAGCGTTAAAAGTTCCTTATCATCAGTAGTTTCAAGACGACGAGTCTTATCTTGAGGGCAAAAGAACACATATTATGCAGTTTATACGTATTTGATTAGCAACTCGTAAAACCAGCACAACTTTACGAGTGGCCGTAAAACCACTACAAAAAAAATACGCGTTTTCTTAATATCAGTTTTTTTGCTAGTGAACTAGTTGAACAAGTTTCCAGGGCAATTACCTTGTAGCTAGTGTTTACGCATATTTGTGTTTTTGCCTGTCCATTCGTAAAACCACTACAATTTTACGAGCGGTCGTAAAATCACTACAAATGCGACATGCCCTCTAACAAATCCGTTCTCGTGTCTAAGTATATAATTGTTTTTGCTAATCCACTCGTAAAACCACTTTAGTGTTTACGTACATATGTGTTTCTGCCTGTCCACTCGTAAAACCACTGAGCAGTCGTAAAATTACTGCTAAGTTGGAAAAATCCTCGGGACAATTTCCTTGTGCTCTACACCCTATAAAAGCTTGCAAACCGTCATTTCATTCATTTTGCTTGATGCTGCAAATCGTTCCTTGATAATTGGATCGATTAACAAGGTTTACGGCCTGACTTTGGCATCAGACATTTAAGTACCGTGAAAAAGTAAGTTTCGCAATGGAATTAGTTGAATACGGCAGTTCTGATACTTTAAAGAGTACGAGAAAACAAAGTTCGCCATCAAAGTACCGAAATATTGCGATAATCTTGTGTGCAGTTTCATTTGTTTTGCTGCTGTGCACTACTGTCTTCATAACACTGTACATCTTGAAGACGACGTCTCAAAAGTTCCCCGGTACACCAAGTTCTGTTCAAGGTAAGACTTCTGTTTTTTTTGCGATATTACTGAGTGGTGCGTCATACCTGCTTGACGCTTTCAAAGTTTACTAATAAAATAAAAACTTTGATCAAAAAAACGATAGCGTAGCAGCAGTGAGGAGAATTTAATGCGGTGTCCTGTAGTTTTTGATGATTATCTTTCCGCGATTTTCACTCGAATTTTGTTCTTTCCTTTTATATTCATGTAAGTGTATTAAGGTTACCTTAGTTGACTGAACGTTTAGGATTTTCCAAGTTTTCGCAGTCTGTAAACCCAAAGATCTAGCCATTAACTTTCGAGCTCCTAGTTTCTTGTGAGAAGCGGCTTTTATTATTTTGTTACAAGATGCTTTCCAACGAATTGGAAAGATCATTAACAACTGATTGAAGAGAAAGATTAATTGGTGTTAAGAGTCACGAACTTTGGAGGGAGGTGGGGGGGGGGGGGGGGGGGTCTACTTGGGTCAATCTTTGTTGGGTATATGCTGCTGGCCTCTCAGAACCCTTACCCCATTATAGTCATATTCTAGGGCCAATTATAGACCCTATCTTATACCCAATTCACACCAACAAAACGTATTTAGTTAAACCAGGTTAAACAAAATGAAAATCAGCAACAGAAGACTAATAGACTAAATTTTGTATAGGGTTCGGTCCAGTAAGAGGAAACTTGCGATTTCATTGTGCCAAATTTGAAGTCGACAAACATCAGCTAGCAACTTCTATGAAGAAACAATTTTTGGTGTGAATGGGGTATTAGTATTAGTCACTTGACCAAAACCTTAACGAAAAAGATTCACGATAATTGGCGAAATTGTCACATGTGTTCAACATGTTTTGAATGTTCAAAGTAAACTCCGGATATCAGCGTTTCATGTTTTAATGAATACTAACGCATTTCGTATTTCCGTTTCAAGAAATTCAAGATATTGACGAGTGCGCTAGTAACCCTTGTCTTAACAACGGAACCTGCGTCGACCGAGTGAACAGATTCAGTTGTAGCTGCATGCAAGGATTTGAGGGAGGACGTTGTGAAACAGGTTAGCATAACATATAAACCCATCCAACTAAATAGACAAACAGCCTAGGTACCTATACAATCGAAAAGGGATGACAATCCCCTCCACACCCTGAGAAAAAGAGATAGACGACAGTTAAGAAAATTAAGTTCGCCTTATATTGTTAAAAAATTCAGTGATAAGTAATACGCACTACAAAAAAACAATGACATGACGGGTTCAACCTTTCCTTAAAACATAAGAGATTGAGAGAAGTAGCAATGTAGATGATTTCCAAATATCTGAAATCCTTGTATTTGTGCAAATCTTTATATCCTTGTCTTAACAACGGAACCTGCGTCGACCGAGTGAACAGATTCAGTTGTAGCTGCAGGCAAGGATTTGCGGGAGGACGTTGTGAAACAGGTAAGCATAAGATATAAACTCATCTAAACAAATAGAGAAACAGCCTAGGTACTTTTACAATCGAAAAGGGATGACCACCCCCTCCCCCCGAAAATCTCGCGAGATAAAGTTGTCGCCAACATTTCACGTTATGAGGCCAAGATCTCCATCTTGGAATCCAAACGTTTGTTTTATGTCAGATGATTGATAAGTGCATTGAAAAAAACCTTAACAGAAACGATCCCCGATAATTGGCGAAATTGTCGCATGTGTTCAACATGTTTTACACGTTCAAAGTGAACTCCGGATATCAGTATATCAAGATTTTCGTATACCAACGCATTTCGTATTTTTGTTTAAACTAATTCAAGATATTGATGAGTGTGCTAGTAATCCTTGTCTAAACAACGGAACCTGCGTCGACCGAGTGAACAGATTCAGTTGTAGCTGCATGCAAGGATTTGAGGGAGGACGTTGTGAAACAGGTTAGCATATGATATAAACCCATCAAACTAAATAGACAAACAGCCTAGGTACCTATACTCGAAAAGGGATGACTATCCCCTCCCGCCCTGAGAAAAAGAGATAGACGACATTTAAGAAAATTAAGTTCACCGTATATTGTGCAAAAATTCAGTGATAAGTAGAACACACTACAAAAAGATAATGACATGACGGGATCAACCTTTCCTTAAAAAATAAGAGATTGAGAGAAGTAGCAATGTAGATGATTTCCAAATATCTGAAATCCTTGTATTTGTGCAAATCTTTATAAATGTTTCTTTTAATAAGTGAAATAAATTCTGCTTTAGAGAGGAAAAGAAAGTGCCATCCCTTAGTTCAAAAAGTATGGGAATCTCGCAAGATAAACTTGACTTACTTGACTTATGGTCATAACCCTAGATAAAGTTGTCACCAAAATTCATGTCAACGTTTCTTTAATGTCAGATGATTGATTAGTGTATTTAAGGCATTACAAAATCACATATAGTGTGATATGAGGAGGCTTAGTCACTTGAAGAAAACCTTAACAGAAAAGATTTACGATAATTCTTCAAATTATCGCGTGTGTTCAACATGTTTTACATGTTCAAAGTAAACTCCGTATATCAGCGTTTCATGTTTTAATGATTTCTAGCGTAATTCGTATTTCCGTTTCAACAAATTCAAGATATTGATGAGTGCGCTAGTAACCCTTGTCTTAACAACGGAACCTGCGTCGACCGAGTGAACAGATTCAGTTGTAGCTGCAAGCAAGGATTTGCGGGAGGACGTTGTGAAACAGGTTAGCATAACATATAAACGCATCTAAATAAATAGACAAACCGCCTAGGTACTTATACAATCGAAAAGGGATGACCACCCCCGTCCCCCGAAAATGATCTCGCGAGATAAAGTTGTCGCCAACATTTCATGTTATGAGGCCAAGATCTCCATCTTGGAATCCAAACGTTTCTTTTATGTCAGATGATCGATAAGTGTATTTAAGGCATTACAAAATGGCATAAATTGTGATATGAGGAGGCTTTGTCACTGAAACAAACCTTAACAGAAACGATTCCCGATAATTGGCGAAATTGTCGCCTGTGTTCAACATGTTTTACATGTTCAAAGTGAACTCCGGATATCAATATATCAAGTTTTTCTTATACCAACGCATTTCGTATTTCTGTTTAAACTAATTCAAGAAATTGATGAATGCGCCAGTAACCCTTGTCTTAACAACGGAACCTGCGTCGACCGAGTGAACAGATTCAGTTGTAGCTGTATGCAAGGATTTGAGGGAGGACGTTGTGAAACAGGTTAGCATATGATATAAACCCATTCAACTGAATAGACAAACAGCCTAGGTACCTTTTCAATCGAAAATTGATGACAATCCCTTCCACGTCCTGAGAAAAAGAGATAGACGACAGTTAAGAAAATTAAGTTCACCTTTATTAGGCGAAAAATTTGGCCATGTATAGAACAACTTACAAAAAGACAATGACACGACGGAATCAACTTTTCATTAAAACTAAGAGGATGAAAGAAGTAGCAAAAGTGGTCGATTTCTAAATACCGGAAATCGTTGTGTTTGTATAAATCTCTAATAAATGTTTCTTTTAATAAATAAAATAAATTCTGCTTAAGAATGGAGGAGAAGTGCCATCCCTTAGTTCAAAAACTATGGGAATCTGGCGAGATAAAGTTGTCGCCAAAATTTCGTGTAATAAGGTTACATGTTCAAAGTGAACTCCGGATATCAATATTTCATGTTTTATTTAATGCCAACGCATCTTTTATTTTTGCTTAAACTTATTAAAGATATTGATGAGTGCGCTAGTAATCCTTGTCTTAACAACGGAACCTGCGTCGACCGAGTGAACAGATTCAGTTGTAGCTGCATGCAAGGATTTGAGGGAGGACGTTGTGAAACAGGTTAGCATATGATATAAACCCATCCAACTAAAAAGACAAACAGCCTAGGTACTTATACAATCGAAAAGGGATGACTATCCCCTCCACGCCCTGAGAAAAAGAGATAGACGACAGTTAATAAAATTAAGTTCACCTTATATTGTGCAAAAATTCAGTGATAAGTAGAACACACTACAAAAAGACAATGACATGACGGGATCAACCTTTCCTTAAAGAATAAGAGATTGAGAGCAGTAGCAATGTAGATGATTTCCAAATATCTGAAATCCTTGTATTAGCACAAATCTTTATAAATGTTTCTTTTAATAAATGAAATAAATTCTGCTTTAGAGGGGAAAAGAAAGTGCCATCCCTTAGTTAAAAAAGTATAGGAATCTCGCAAGATAAACTTGACCTAATTGACTTATGGCCATTAACCCTAGATAAAGTTGTCACCAAAATTCATGTCAACCTTTCTTTAACGTCAAATGATTGATAAGTGTATTTAAGGCATTACAAAATGACATATATTGTGATATGAGGATGCTTAGTCACTTGAAGAAAACCTTAACAGAAAAGATTTACGATAATTGTTTAAATTATCGAATGTGATCAACATGTTTTAAATGTTCAAAGCGAACTCCGGATATCAGTATTTCATGTTTTAATGAATACTAACGCATTTCGTATTTCCATTTCAACAAATTCAAGAAATTAATGAGTGCGCTAGTAATCCTTGTCTTAACAACGGAACCTGCGTCGACCGAGTGAACAGATTCAGTTGTAGCTGCATGCAAGGATTTGAGGGAGGACGTTGTGAAACAGGTTAGCATAACATATAAACCTATTCTAAATAAATAGACAAACAGCATAGGTACTTATACAATCGAAAAGGGATTACTATCCCCGCCCCCCGAAAATCTCGCGAGATAAAGTTGTCGCCAACATTTCATGTTATGAGGCCAAGATCTCCATCTTAGAATCCAAACGTTTCCTTTATGTCAGATGATTCATAAGTGCATTTAAGGCATTAAAAAATGGCATAAATTGTGATATGAGGAGGCTTAGTCACTTGAAAAAAACCTTAACAGAAACGATTCCCGATAATTGGCGAAATTGTCGCATGTGTTCAACATGTTTTACACGTTCAAAGTGAACTCCGGATATCAGTATATCAAGTTTTTCTTATACCAACGCATTTCGTATTTTTGTTTAAACAAATTCAAGATATTGATGAGTGCGCTAGTAACCCTTGTCTTAACAACGGAACCTGCGTCGACCAATTGAACAGATTCAGTTGTAGCTGCATGCAAGGATTTGAGGGAGGACGTTGTGAAACTGGTTAGCATATGATATAAACCCATCCAACTAAATAGACAAACATTCTAGGTATGTTATCGAATGTGTTCGACACGTTTTAAATGTTCAAAGTGAACTCCGGATATCAGTTTTTCATGTTTTAATGAATACTAATGCATTTCGTATTTCCGTTTCAACAAATTCAAGAAATTGATGAGTGCGCTAGTAATCCTTGTCTCAACAACGGAACCTGCGTCGACCGAGTGAACGGATTCAATTGCAGCTGCATGCAAGGATTTGAGGGAGGACGTTGTGAAACAGGTTAGCATAACATATAAACCCATCTAAATAAATAGACAAACAGTCTAGGTAGCTGTACAAGCGAAAAGGGATGACTATCCCCTCCCCACCGTGAGAAAAAGAGATAGACGACAGTTAAGAAAATTAAGTTCACCTTTATTAGGCGAAAAATTTGGCCATGTATAGGACAACTTACAAAAAGAGAATGACACGACGGAATCAACTTTTCCTCAAAACTGAGAGGATGAAAGAAGAAGCAAATGTAGTCGATTTCAAAATACCCTAAATCTTTGTATTTGTATAAATCTCTAATAAATGTTTCTTTTAATAAATGAAATAAATTCTGCTTAAGAGTGGAGGAGAAGTGCCATCCCTTAGTTCAAAAACTATGGGAATCTCGCGAGATAAATTTGTCGCAAAACTTTCATGTAATAAGGCCAAGATCTCCATCTTGGAATCCAAACGTTTGTTTTATGTCAGATGATCGATAAAAGTATTTAAGGAGGCTCAGCGCGGTTTCCAGCACTTTTAAGCTCTTAAACTTTGATTGGCCAGTACTACCAAACTTTATCAGTTGCTGCCGCAATAATGATATCAAACAAATGTCCAATCATTGCAGAATAAGTTGTAGATATTTTCATGACGTCACTTGTTAGTTTAGCAACAGTTTAACCTGTTAAAAATACCCTTAATTTTCTCTTTAAGTGCTTATAACTCAAAAACGAGTCCTGTGACCCCCATTTTGTATTATTGAATAATGATCAGCATGTTAACATGGTGATCATTATTGAATAATAAAAAACGGGCGTCGCTGGACTCGTTTTTGAGTTATAAGCACTTAAAATGAAAATAAAGGTTGTTTTTAACAGATTAAACTACTTGTAGTGTAGCCAGTGACGTCATCAAAATGACTACAATTTGTTCAGGAATGTGTGGGGATTTGTTTGGTATCATTGTTGTAGCTGCAACTGATAAAGATTGGTAGGACTGACCCATCAAAGTTTAAGAGCTCGAAAGTGCTGGAAACCGCTGCGAACCTCGTTAAAGTATTACAAAATGGCATAAATTGTGATATGTGGAGGCCTAGTCACTTGAAGAAAACCTTAACGGAAAATATTCCCGATAATTGCTGAAATTGTCGCATGTGTTCAACATGTTTTACATGATCAAAGTGAACTCCAGATATCAATATTGTATGTTCTACTTAATGCCAACGCATCTTTTATTTTTGCTTAAACTTATTAAAGATATTGATGAGTGCGCTAGTAATCCTTGTCTTAACAACGGAACCTGCGTCGACCGAGTGAACAGATTCAGTTGTAGCTGCATGCAAGGATTTGAGGGAGGACGTTGTGAAACAGGTTAGGATAAGATACAAATCCATTTAAATAATTGGACAAACAGCCTGGGTACTTATACAATCGAAAAGGGATGACCACCCCAACCCCCCGAAAATCTCGCGAGATAAAGTTGTCCCCAACATTTCATGTTATGAGGCCAAGATCTCCATCTTGGAATCCAAACGTTTCTTTTTATGTCGGATGATTGATAAGTGTATTTAAGGCATTACAAAATCACATATAGTGTGATATGAGGAGGCTTAGTGACTTGAAGAAAACCTTAACAGGAAAGATTTACGATAATTGTTTAAATTACCGAATGTGTTCAACATGTTTTAAATGTTCAAAGTGAATTCCGGATATCACTGCCAAATTCCAATTCGATCGGGAACAGTGGACGAAGAGCCACTCTGTGGAAGCGTCACTGCAAATTCCCATTTATTTTTTATTTTATTTTTTTATGTTTTAATAAATACTAACGCATTTCCGTTTCAACATTCAAGAAATTGATGAGTGCGCTAGTAACCCTTGTCTTAACAACGGAACCTGCGTCGACCAAGTGAACAGATTTTGCATGCGCGTTTACATGCAATACGTTTCACAAAATTAGCCCAAATTACAAATGGTTTATAGCATTTCATGTTAAAAGACTGGGTAGAATAAGGATCAAAATAGTTTTTTCGCTTCTTTGAATTTGTGCCGATATATTCCCATTCGCAGAAATTTTAGGCATTTTGACGAGGAAATCATTATATTGAATATTATGTGTGTATTGACTATGAACGAAAAGTTGACGCCTGTATTTTCAAATGGAAGTGAAAGTATTTATAGAAGTCTGTGGAGTTTTAGAAGTTGTTCAGTGTCGAAAGATAACAATTCAAGTGAAATAAATAATTATGTTTCGTGTATATGATAATTTCATTCTATACGAATTAAAGTGCAAGAGAAATGAAGGCTAATCGCCTATGCATTTATTACTCTGTGCGTTTCTGCTTTGTGAATGCAGGGACCGCGGAGACCATTTAAAAGTGCTAGGGCTAAAAAATATGGACAGGGCAAACAATTTTGTAACAATATTTGACCAAGATATACAAGCATTAGGGGCCTCTGTTCTACTATTCATCATACATTTGCACGCCATCTTATACGCAACCCCAAAAATATAACATAGCTGTCCTCACTTGGTATACCATCTAATTAAGTAAATATGTTTAGTAAAACTACCTATAGTAAGCTCTCTACCTTTTGAAGTTGCAAAAATTTCTTTTGCGATTCTCGTTGCGAGAAACAAACTCTTGTGCGACGACAGCTATACAGACAATGTCTGTTGAGATCCCATTGGTCTCTGTTCTCTGCTTGTGGCCATTTAACAAGGCAAAGCTGCTATAGCCTATTCCAGGCTCCGGACAGTAGGGCGAATTTCGGGCAAGCGCGAGCGAAGGAAAATTGAGGGGGGTCTTGGGAAGGCAAGACCCCCCTCAAGTTTCTTTCGCTCGCGCTCGCGCGCTTTTCGCCCTAATGACCGAGAGCCTGGAAAGGCAAAGGCTGGTAAACCTTTCGTTGTCCATGTTGGATCTAAGCCACGTCTAAGACGCCGGGCAGATGAAAAAGAACGTTCGACAGCAGCGTTGGTAGCAGGATTTACAGCAAGCAGCCAGCAGATAGTTTGGACTTCGAAAACGAGCTTCGCCTCTGGTTCTGAAACCTTTGTCACCACAGAGAGGATGTCGTCGAAACACCATATCTTCAACATGGCTTCCAAAACACGTAGCTGCCCGGGTTGCGTCCTTTGACTTCGTGCATATGCAAGAGTAGACGGGTTTTGTTGCTTTCAAGTGGTAACATTCATGAAACATCCATGTCATCTGG
Organism: Meandrina meandrites; assembly: GCA_963693305.1. Lineage (NCBI taxonomy): Eukaryota > Metazoa > Cnidaria > Anthozoa > Scleractinia > Meandrinidae > Meandrina > Meandrina meandrites. The sequence goes on along the minus strand of OY855907.1, from coordinate 26,025,137 downwards.
AGCCCTAAAAAATCAACAGAAGCAAAAAAGTGGTAGGGCTTTCGCCCCACCAGCCCCTCCCCCTCCGCGGTCCCTGGATTGTCCCACGAAGTGTCAGGAGTGACTTCACTTTATTGTACATTTATTCTGATATCAATGAGAATTTTCCGTTCCGTTCATTATTTGAGGTTCTTTTGACCTTTGGCAAACAATCACTGCTACGACTTGTTGGATGATGTATCATATATCCGACCGGTCAATTAATCATTTACAATATAATACATCATTTGAATGGCTTCTTCTGTAACATCCAAATTACGATAACATAGCTTGAAAGAAAAGAAAAATTCTGCTTTAACATACCAAGAACTGCTACAGTGTTACAATTTTTTGGAAGTTAAACCCCTTCGAAAAAAAAAGCAAATTCCAATTTATTTTGCAGACAGATGTTCTTTTGGCTCGTCACGCAATCTTTCCTCCAAAACGTTGCGAGACTTTATTTCCTCCTGTTTCGATTAATTCTTCAAAGTACAATAGTATGTACCCACTGACATTCAATTGCGCAGTACAGTTGCGTTTACAAAGAAATGTACCTTAGATTTTTTGTTAATAAACTATTTCTTGATGTAATGTATATGAAATGATTCACTGCGAAGATCACATATCACCTTCAAACTATTTCTTGGTATTACAATCTTTCTTTAATCAATGAACAAAAGTAGAATACAACAACAACAAAACGAATGAAATCGTTCAACAGCAAAATGCATTACACAGTATTTGCAACCATGGAGGCAGCGTGGCCGAGTGGTTTCGGGCGCTGGTATTGTCATCCAGGGGTCCGGGGTTCAAGGCTTCCACCCTGCCACTAGCTGAATTTGTTTCATGGTCGTCCCAAGTTCAAATCCTCGGTCACGTTTTGTATATAGCCAACTGGTCTGCCTCCTGCCAGTTGGGATTTTTAATCATGTTATGTTCATTTGTATTTGTTTCCTATGTTTCAGTGGCATGCCTGCAAACCAGCTATCTCGAAGCTAAGTGCATGACTACTATAAACAACATTTCCATACTGATTTCTTTATTCGCCCATAATAAAAGTACAATCATTTCATTCAGTAGTTTACAATGGCAGGGGATCCTAGCAGGCTCTCCCCAATTTCTATTATTATTGTCATTATCATTTCATTTAAAGTTTCAATTGCGTGATTTATCTATTAATTAATTAAAGAATAATTATGGTGAATCATACTTAAATTCATACCAGATCAGGATGGTCTCTTGACTGTATATATATCTTAATAATACATTATTTTTTTGAATGAGCTATAAGATTTCTGATTTCCTAAGTTTTCTGAAAGAGTATTCCATAATATTGCCCCTCTATATTCAATAGAAAATTTCCCATAATTTATTCTTTGATAATCTTAATGTAGCTTGCAAGATGTACGTGTATATATATAATATACATTTTTTTACATTTTTTTCATAACTCGCAATATCAGGTACCTGTCCCAGTATCTTACTTACTTCATGAGCTCACCTCAGGATGCCTTTGATTGGCTAAACTATTTGATATTTTAAGAAGAAACAATTAAAATACGGTTATTCCCAAAATGCTATAAAGTGAAAACTTTGATGTTTTTGTTTTCATTAGATATCGGTCCCTGCGCGAGTAATCCTTGTATCAACGATGGAACCTGCATCGAGCATGGAAACAGCTTCAGCTGCAACTGTGCAGTAGGTTTGAGTGGAATACGATGTGAAACGGGTTAGTTTATATGCAGTAAACAGCTGTGGTGCTGATCATTTCTACGTGTTTCTGATACTCGTTAGAATTTTCAATGGACTTCGATCAAAATAACACCGCTACCCCCATACATTTCCACTTACTATTTTCATGGTAAAGAGATACGAAAGAGAAGAAAACAGACACAAGTTATATCATATTTGTTAATCATATATGTTAATCATTTGATTTGTAACCCGACATCATGTCATGGCAGTTGTATTTTTACAGAGAGCCGAAGGCAAATTTAGGTTTTTCGGTTCGTTATTTTTGTCTGTCTGTCTGTTAAGGTATTTTTTTGTTTTCTTAGTTTGTTTCGTTTTGTTTATCAAGTTTAATTTTTGATACATGTAATTTTAATAACACAAACCTCTGTGATAAAGATGGAATGTTCACTTATCACGAGCGTGGGACAAAAAAAAAATCCTGAGTCCCCAACGGAAATCGAACCCATGGCCTCCCAGCTACCGGCTGGGCTCTCTAACCACTGAGCTACGAGAGACTCTTGGTAAGTTAGGACATTTACTAGGTTCATATATGACACGCGTCCTGGATACTGCTCGGTAATGTAGAAAACATCAAGTGTGTAACAGATAATGAAAGATAGTGAATTTTAGGCTCGGTGAATAAATCATAAAGATAGAATGTTCATTTGTCAGACGCTCGTGACAAACATTCCTTCTTTGTCATTTACTCACCAAGCCTAAAATTCACTATCTTTCATTATTTATTACAAATTAATCTCTATTTTACTTTCAGGTATCTCGATCAACTCAACCATAATATCAGACAATGCATTCTATCTCAGGCATCTTGCGAAGTTCCTTGAACCTGCCGTGGGGAATTATTCAAAGTGGCATCTATGTCACCGCGCTTCTACTCACGGGTGGGCTGTCAGTATCTTCCACAGCAGTTGTGACGGTATAAACAACACGGTAACCATCATTAAAAAGAACCAGTTCGTATTCGGAGGATATACTGATATTTCTTGGGGTAATTATTATTTTTGTAGATGACATAACCTTAAGGACGAACGTGTAAATGTCTCGTTAGTAGTAACTATGTGTCTGCGAGGTATGAAGAAGAAGAATGACGCATGAGCTATACCCGTTTCTCATCTTTGGCCTTCTCCGTAATTCCCTTTCCATCAAATGTTTTCTAAATGATATTAGAACATGATATGCATATGGCTAATCTATCATGGTGAACTCCGCTCAAACTGTCCAATTAATAAGCATCTACTGTTGGTTTATAAGAACATGTTGATGACATATTTGGAAAAGACTCCTCATCTAAGGGCGCTTTAAGACGGGTACCGTCCGTTATTTCTGTAGGTTCAAATTTGTAATGCTGTAATAATGCTGCAGCTCCAATTGGAACTGTTTGAGCGGTCAGTTTGAGCGATAAACTGCAAAAACTCAAACATCATCTAGCCAGAGTCATTTACGAAATAGCCCTTTGATACAAGCTCGAGCATTCTTCGAAATAAACTCAAATGGGACACATTACTTAATGACGTCATTTTGCCAACAGGAGATGCAAAACGTTTAACAACAGTTCAGGCTGGCAAAATAAATGCGAATATATATCTCGAAAAGTTTTGCTCTTGTAGGATACAAAAATGGATTTATTTTCATAGTTCTCTTTTATATTGTCCTTTTTGTGTCTGACGTGTGAAGATCATTTAATTACAAAACACGGAAATGACATCCCTCTGCGCGCAATACAGCATAAAATTTCTTTAGAAAATAATATGTCTATTATAAAGCAGATACGAAATCCCTTAGCTGCGCTCTATTTGCAACTCGTAAATTACCAGGAAACTCAAAACTCAGTCAAGTAGGAACACTTAAATTCGTGTAATTACCGCAAATTTCATAATCAATAAATTTTACGTCTTTTTCTCCTTCCCAAGATAGGAGCTGTTTGTCTTTAGTTTTTGGTTGTAATAATAGTTTGTTAATTTTCTTTCACAATCCTTTCAACGGTTTTAACATCACGTTCCATTATCACTGGAAATAGTTAGCCATGACATGCAAATATATTTTTTATTTTCCATTTGTGCCCTTTTAATCAAGGATTTTATCCGTTGGTCTAATTGTATTTCTACTTTTTTTATTATATTTTCGAATATAGAATCCAGTTATGGCTGTGTGTATGGTTACACTACCAATTCGTTTATATTTTCTCTCCGCAACAACGAAGGTCTGGCACCATTTAAAAGCATGGTGATAAGGCCATCATTAGCTATTGAGAGATGGCCAGGAGGTGGCCCAACATTTGGTAGAGGACACGACATTTTTACTGCCGACAATGCAAATACTAACACCAAATCATACACAGATTTTGGCGAATGGAATTCGTACGCTGTTCCAAATGGAGTACGGAACAAATACACAGTCTTGGCTGGCAGTGAGCACTTCACCCCTGATGACTGGGAGGTGTTTTATCTTGCTTGATTCGCCCTAATATCGTTGAATAGATGTTACGACGTAACCTTTCTATCGTTTAAAACAGCTCACCAACTTAATAGCCTACACTCAGACCTTCTAAGGAAATATTTACCTCAGCAAAAGTTTCTGTGTCTTTCCGCACGCTCCGTATCCAGGCACCGTTATTTAGTTCGCCCTAAGACCCTAAAAGGCCTAGCTGCTTACCCCCTGGCTTCATATGAGCGTAATTTGTGGAATTATGTCATTCAATGTATACCATTAATTGTTGGAACACCTGGAAATTCTTAAACTGACGCTTTTTTAAGGGATTGTTTAATAATGGTAGATCGCTAGCTGTAATCGTACTAGTATTAGATCCCTGGACCGGTATATCTGGACTCTTATACCTCATTTAATTCTGTTAGTAGAATGTCGAGAATTTTTACATCAGGTTCATTAAACAGTAAATGCTTTGCGTGAGTACACTTTGTACCGTTAAGAATTTCAATGTTCCGTGTAAAATTTATTCAATGTCCCGTGTAAGTGGACATTATGTTTTATACCTAAGGAACTGTAACGTTTTCGTATAAAAAAAGAAAACTGCCAAATAGGAATGATTTAGCTTAATCATTATTAATAGCCTCCATTTTTCAGAAGTAACTCGTGTTACATGTGCAGAATTAAACCATAAGAAGTACAAGTCTAAGGCCTATTATCATGCCGTAGTGCTGACTGCTTTCAAAATGGTTACGACCCGAGAATAACGTCAGCATCAATTCGTATAATTTTCTTTTTTTCTGTTATTAATTTTTTTGCAGTTAGGTGTATTATAGTCCAAATGTACCTATGGACTTTAATCAATTTGTATTTCAAGGTTTCTTTTATTAACGGACAGTGTTTTATATTTTTTATTGATAGTAGAATGAATCTAGTGGAACTTCATTGACTTATACTTTGTCATTTTGCTGTTAACCAATATGTCCCGTTTGTGTACGAAACGCTTTTCCATTGAAATGGTGAAGGTGTAGTAGACCCTTGCAATCAATTCGTCTATCGTCTAAGTGTTTGTAAGTGGAGGTGTCATCTTACTGGTGTTTCAAAGCGAAGTTTGAAATTCTGTTAGCAGTGTTTTGACTGTATATGACGGAGGAAAAGTGTACCCCATATTAGATTATTATATATATGTTTGTAATAGAACGATTTCGCATAAGTTGTTTTTAATTGTTAATGAGTACCATTAAATGCTATTGAGGAAGAACAATTGAGGTTTTTGATTTGTGTTCATACCAACGCGCGCACCTATGTTCCAGATATGCCAAGCAACACCAAACAAAAAAAATGCCATTCTTGAACATTTTTTTTCACTGCTGAACAAGGTGAGAGAACAATCGGTCCGTCTAACAGTCCAATCTGGCTATGCTTGCAGAACAGAAGCAATAGATAAGTACAGAAAAATACCAAAAAATCATATCACAAGTGCTAAAAAAAAAAACGAAAAAAAAATTTCTGAAAGCTGTGCTTCAAATGTCCGGTTTTAAGTATTAGCTATCCACGGTGTGTGTGTGGGACATGCATGTGTACAAAATTACAGCAGTACAAAATTTTTGAAAAACCGTACGCTTATTTCATCGCACGTGATTCTATTGTTCTTCCTCATTAGCATTTAAAGGGACTCATTAGCATATAAAAGTCGAGTTATGCGAAATCGTTCTAATAACACCGCATAATTCTGAAGCAACAAAGCTCCAACTCAAAATCCGTTTTTAGGATTTTTCACTTTTGAATTTTAATCGAAATAAACGCTTGAAAACTTACCGTATTGACAGTGTTTTCAAATGGTGTACCTGTATTTTCACACTGAAGACCGACCGCTGAGCCAATGCACTTTTTTCGAATCCTTTCCCAAAGAAACGCACAGATCATGAATCCTAAAAATGAAGATTTAGATTTGATCTAATAAATCCATTCGGAGTGTGGATTTTTCATATCCATAATCCATTTTCGCATTTTAGTAAAGAAGCGCAAAATCTGTTTTTGGATACAAGAATCCGGATTCGGTTTTTCCTAAAGATACTCGAAAGCTTCAAATAACCGCCACTACTGTTTACTCTTCGCCTCGTCGGTCTCAGGGCTGCTCTGTCAGGGCTGACGCTACGAGCTACGAAAAATGACCGTTAGCTCGCTTTTACTCCCACAAAACAACGAAGAACCTGCCACATTCTGGCGTGCCCGGTGCTTGGCCGGTTAACCGGATCAAATTCGATCAATTTTTCACTGCAAAACCTCGGATAACAGTAAAAGAACAGTGGAACCCCGTTAATACGGACATCAAGGGGACATGCCAAAGTGTCCGTATTATCGGCCGGGGGTGTCCGTATTAAGCGGGATCTCAGTTAAAAAGTCACGGACACATGTTTTATGTCTTTTATCGATGCAAAACATGTTTCAAGTGTACTGTAACTATAGCAAATTTAACTATGGAAACCTTAGGGTAATAGTAATACTCTCGGACTAAAAGTAATTTTATAGTACTGTTCTTGAAATAACTTAACACAAGGAATAAAGTAGACATTTAAACAAAAGTGAAACGTTGTTTAGCTTCTTCTGTAACTTTAATTGTAACTATAACAGGTTTAAACTAGGAAAACCCTACGTTCATCTACTCGTATTCTCGGGATAAAATTACTTTACAGTTCTTGAGCCTCGACAAATTACTAATTTGAAAAATGTCCGTGACTTTACTCTGCAGATCCTTCCTTTGGTTCACAATCCTCTAGCTGGGTGTGTCTGTCTGCATTGTTCAATTAATCCGCCGAAATTTGTCATTATTTTACCGGGTACAATCTCTCAAATTAGTACGTAATCATGACAGTGATAATAGGAAGTGTACAGATAAACAGTGTCCGCAGAGCGGGGTTGATGACGTATAAGAGTTAGAAACGCGAGACACTGAAAAGTGTCAATTGTCAGTATAAACGGGTGTCCGTAATAAGCGGATTCACTTTAGAGAAAATATATGAGCTTTTCGTCGGGACAAACGAAACTGTCCGTAATATCAGGGTGTCCGTATTAAGCGGGTGTCCGTAGAGCGGGGTTCCACTGTACCTACATTTTTCTGTTGATGGTTTAACTTCTATCAACTGCATGACTCTTGACGTTACAAACCTGCAAGACTCAAATTAATTTTGATGATTGTCAGTAAAAATTCCCACGGTTTACTTTTTTATTTATGGGATCCTTGAACATTATACCCATTGAAATTCTCCATTGACAGTTGATATGCTTTTAATCCCGACCTCAAGAACGAAGAACTTTGAGATGGCGACAAGTTCAGTACAAAACCTAGTCACATCATTCACATGACCACACACAAGTTTTTAAACAAAAATATTTATTTGCGAAGTAGGCTTCTTTTACAGCTCACGTGCTTGCCTGAACGCGTATATTTATCTATTTATCAGTAACAAGGTTCCTTAATTTTTCCGTACAAAACAAATTATGAACCCTTTTACTTCTTCATTCAGCCAACTAAAAAATGAGCTAAAATTCTTACACAAGCTTTACCAAGGTTACTGCGTTAAAGGAAGTCTCACATGGATACGCGATTCATGTATATTAATAAGCAATTAAACGGTCATTCTGGTATATTCTAACAACAAAACCGTTGTGTTTTAAACGATGACGATGGAATGTTCTCAAAAATATTCCGCATTTCTACCATTTCTACCGTATTTTGAATACTACATTTATTATCAGCTTTTATTTCTCCGATCAAAGTAATAACTGTAAGTTTTCTTACTGTTATTAGCAGTTCAATGGGAATAAACTGTTGTATTCCTGTAAAAGGCTTATCTTTCTGTTAGCAGCAGTTCAATGGGAATAAGCTGTTATATTCCTGTAAAAGGCTTATCTTACTGTCATTAGCAATTCGATGGGAATAAATTGTTAAGTTCCTGTATAAGGCTTGGGATTAACAGAGAAATGGACACCATTTACAAGGAGGTATGATTTTTTTTAAAATTAATTACAAAATGTTTCTGAGTCATCCGTACTTACATGTATAATATGATTCTCCAGCCTCAGATCATGAAACGACTCACTATAGACGTCATTGCATACTCCTTTAACGTAGCAAAATACCATTAAGTTCGGAAACTAACGAGCCTCGATTCTTTAGAAAAACAGCCTTTCCCCCATCACTACCAAGGGTCGCCACTTTCGAGTGACAAAACGATGTACCGCACAGTAACCGCGAGCAGATGAAATTTATAGGAATTATCATCAGTCGTCTTCCTATTTATCAATATTAGCGCTACATTTATCGGACTTTATCAAGCAGCATGACGTTTTATCGCTACAAAAGAAGGTCCATTACATTTACAACTGTATGGTATTTTTCTCTTCTTGGAATCCAAAGAAAGTTTTTTTTCTTTGATTTTTGTCCAAACATTCGCCAGCGGAGATACATTTTCAGAAACGTCAGTAAAACATTCAACAGTTCCAATTAAATTGTCTAGCGAGTCTTGCACAATTCCACGTGCTCCATGGAGCGCAACCTTCGTTGACGTATCGTTGCTCCTTTGCTGCTCTACATTTGTTTTACTTTCATCTGTTTGGCAACGCTAACAGGGCTAAAGCTTTCGCTAGTTCTCTTTCATCGTTCATTTGTTGACTTCCTTGCTGTGTTTGTGGCATTAGTCTCCTGCGTTGCTCTTGTGCCTGTACGTAACTCGTCGGTGTGAAATATTTTGTCGTCGGTGGCCTACGGTATGGCCCGTACGGGACTCTAGCGGATGGCCTCGTTGTTCTTATGCTTGCTATTTGTTGCTGAGTACAAAAATAGAAAGCAAAATAAGATAAAAATGGGAATATCAATGCCTATCTACATTTGTTTCTAAAGACACGGTTGTATTTAATACCGGGTTGCTCTCAATATGCAAAAAGTCATAACAAATACATTAAACTGTTTGCAGTTTGATAACAACCCTCTCAAACCCAAACACATGATTGGACTTGTGTGGCTTGTTCCGAGGGGTAGTAGCGGACGCTACAAAAAGATACTACCTGTTTTAATGCACCTGTATTACTCCTTCAACTGTGTAGCCTTTTATAACCGTGTCCCTATTTTGGTCCTAAATTAACAAAATGGAATACTCTATTGTTCCCTTAGCTGTCTGCTGACTCTGTCTCTATTTATTGCATTGTCGCTATCTATTGGTTTCTTAAATAATGAGGTTAAGGGATGAATGAAGTGTCGTGGCATTGCCTATCTTAAGTCACCATATCGACAACCCAATCACATATCTCTCTTCGAGAAAACGTAGCCCACCTCGTTTTTGGTGAAGCGCATCAGAAATATTACGAACAATATCATGAGATTTCTAAATTAATCTGTTAGAAAACAATAAAATACGGTTAAAATTAAAGTTTAACGTTAGACGCGTTCAACATGGTAAATGCAGCATAAAAAGCGTTAGAATATTAAACTTACTGTCAAGTGAGGTTGCCATGCATCGTGTATTCCATGCACGTGGGTGGTCGTGTTCTGTTCATCAAAATGTCGTCAGTTCATCAAAACGATAACGCGTTGTATGGTAAGTCGTAAAAGTGGTGTTGTCTTGCTGTGTCCACAGAAATTCTAAACTAGATTTCCAAAATGAGTTTCAAACAAATGTAACGTCGCAGAAGACTAATTAACAACAAGAATGCGAACTTTTTTACTCTCTTGAAATACGCATTTTACTAAGAAAATCTCAGGACATCTTTGGTAATGTTGCGTGCCTAAATTTTTTTAAATTTCCTTATCAACTGAACACGTACAATAGTAGAATTTCAACGTCAGCTGGTAGCAACTTGAAGTTGTATAAAGAGACGGTCTATGGCAACTAGAGCTAAGACTGCTAAGTGACTCCAAAACGTATATATCCCGTGAACTTTATTAAGTTATCAGTAAACTTATTTTCGGTTCAAGACTGGCCTGGGAAACGATTAAGATCTGTTGCGGATCTTAAACAAACCAAAAAACAAAAAAGTTTTTAAATTGATATACATGCAATTTGTAACTTATTTGTTTCGAATTCACAATCTGGTCAAGTTAATGTGGTTTGGTAAGGATTCCTTTGGTCAATTTACAGTAAGGATTTCTGTACGTCAAAATTATATTTTAATACCATTATGGACTGTTTTTCTTGGCCAGTATCCATTAGTTATTACTATTAGTTATTAGTTTATTATCAATCAACAAACTATAAAATAATCCACAGTTAGTAATTTTATTACATTTAGGTTATTTTACAATTTTTTGCATTGTTATTTTTAAGTTGTATTAAGACTAAAAACATTATAACTGGCTTTGATTCCTTGTTATTGCATTTTATTTACATCTGTACATTATTCCCAATTATTATCTAAAACCAGTAACCCAAATTATCAGTAGACATGTGCTACCGTCTTTCTTTAAAATTTAATGAGCATGACATTCTAATGTTTACTCTTAGAGTTGTTTTGATACTCTCAAATAGTAATTGAGATAATTCCCACATCGCAAAAATATGCAATTTTACATAGTCTTTTGGTGCAAAAATCGGATGATCTGATTTGGTTACGATGCCATTTCAGTTGTGTGTATTCTTCTATGTGGTTTCAGCTTATGCAAAGCTTTGTTGAAAACTGTTCTTGACGAAAAATCAGTCCAAAAAGCCTTTTTTTAATTCGTAACCAGTTCAATCTAGCTGCCATCATAACTTTCATTAAGTTATAATCCATACAGAAAACGTTGTGAGTCGCTTCAACATAAATTTTCTCTTATGTCACGCAAAGTAAATCTCTAGTGAAAAGGAGTGCTGCGTGACCACCTATAAAATACCACATACCCAAAAACAAGGGACTGCGAAGGAGGCTATATCCAAAGAAACACCGGTAAAACGTTGCTGGCCCGTCATTACGTTCCTCCCTTACCTTTTCCACTATTTTTGTTTTTGTGCAGTAATGATTTCTCTCTAACCCCGCGTTTTTTCTTTTTCTTTTCATGCATACCGTATCTTAACCTGAGGATATCATTTAATACCCTAGAAAGATACCGTTGTGTACCAGATTGAGTGTTAAAGGAGGGCAGTTTTTGAAGCTGGTAATAAAGTTGGTATGGTACTGTTTCTATGTAGATCGGTCGGTTAAGGAGTCCGTTAGTTAGTTCTGACTTTCTCTCGGCTACTGCCGGAAGCTGTTGGTAAACTGTCCTTTGTGGTTGAGTTGTGACCTTAACGTTTGGATATGCTGCATTTGGGGGTGTCCATGCAGTCTTGTATGTCACAAGTGGAGGAGAGGTTAGTTGTCCCGTTCCCTTCCTGAACTGAGGCAGTAATATACGCGTTTGAACTGGATTCTTCCCATGGAGCTGTTTGGCCAATGGGCCAGCAACAATACCCCGTAATAAAGGGGTATTGGCTGACCCTGTTACAAGATTGTAGTACGGAGCATAAGGGATTTGTGTAAGTTGTTTGTAGTTTCCATGAGGAACCTTGTTGGCTTTTGTTACAGTCGCTTTTACTTTTGTTTGTCCTGTTGCAGTCGGGTTACTTGTTAATGTAGCTTCCTCTGCCTTGTTGTTAAAAGCAGCACTGGCAATTTGCTGTGTTAACTTTTGCAAAGAGCTTCCATCCAGTCTCTGCCCTTTAAGGCTCGCCATTTTCCTAAGGGGTTTGTTAACTGTTTTAGGGTAATAATAGTAGTATAGCAATACCTTGGGCGACACTGTGTACCGAGAAGCTGGCAAATTAGAAACAAGGCCAACACTTGCATGATAACTTGGTACAGTGTTGCCGTTTGCCTGGAGACGTGAAAATGTGGATGACCGACTTGACGCTTGTGCTATTGGTGAAGCCAGGTTTCTCCAAGCACCCCAAGGCCAAGAATTTTGTCCAGAAATAAAATGTGGGCTAAAAGGAGATATCTGCCTTTGTGGAATTCCTTGTGGTATTTTTGGTGTAACCGGTGCTAGAAGACCTTTTGAAGGTGACTGTATTCTCGCTGTTGTTGCCAATAGTCTGTGCTGTACATTCGGAGAATATGGTGGCTTAAGGTACCTGTTAGCATAATACCATCGATTTGGAGGTGGTGTAGCCATTTGAATAGATGGTATCTGTTTTTGCCATGGCGATGAAGCTGGAACCTTGATATCTGGGGCGTGGTTGGGCTCCTCTAGCAACGCCATTTTATGTGCAAGTGATTGTTGTTGCTGTTGTTGTCTTGGAAGATACATTGGTACTTGAGCTTTGGGCCCCCCAGACTGAGGATTCGCGTTACTCGGTTGCCGCGAGGGTTGCATGGTGTCAATTCTCTGTTTCTGAAAGAACGGCTTTTGGCTTAAAGACAGTTGCTGAATAGGAACAACAAGAGGATTTTGAATAATTCCTGCAGTCTTATTTGGCATCGGTGCACCTTGGAAAACGTTCGGCTGTTTCATTCGTCCTAATATCCGTTGGTCTGTTGGAGCTACTGAAGATACAGAGGAAAATGGCCTTTGCAAACGTACAAGTTGTTCTTTCCTTGTGTTTGCTAATGGCATATGCCAAATGATCGGCGTATGGAACTGTTCAGCACTGTTTGTTTTACCCCACGATACCTTTGGCTGAATAATCTTTGTTCCTTGGTTTTGATATTGTCTATAGGGTCCATTTCGACTTGTTAGAGCACTGAATGGTTGAAATCGCCCTGCAGTATTTTGTCTCAAAGGAGTTCGTTGGCCTCCAACGGTATTCACTCTTGCCACCACAGCAGGAGGATTGGCATTCACTTTTTGCATGGTGGCTGGAATACGGTGCTGAAGAGAAGCTTGGACTGAAGATGATGTGACCGTACCAGGCGGGCGATATGCATTCAGTGGTTGCATACTTGCTGGAGTATCATGCCTGATTCCAGCTTGTGCTAAAAATGGCGGGGCAACATTGGGTTGACGATTGATATTCACCTGCTGCATACTTCCTGCAGGCGGTGTAACCAAGCCAGGTGGATGATTGGCCCACACATTAGCAGACCATACTTGCTGCAAAGTACCAGTTGGCGGTCTAACGTTTGCGTACGTTGCAGTTCTGTCAGGCGTTTGCAGTTTGTTTTGGTTTGGAAGTGCGGGATATCTCTGAAGTGGCCGATAAGGTACGGAAGGATTTACACTGGAAAGATGAGGTTCTTCAGCAGTTAAACTAGCAAGAATCTGCTGTAGATTACTGGCGACATAGTCTGTCGGAGCTGGTCTCCTCTGATAGGTCGAGGCCAGCGAGGCTATTCTCTGAGGAACAGCCGGGTGAATTTGGCGGAGAGGAATAGGTCCAGTCTTTCGTTGCCCATTTATAGGCGGAGTCATAATTGCGGCAGAGCCCCTTGTCGTTGAGGACTCTTCTGTCACCTTCTTAGGTTTATTTGCTAAAGAATAAGAAAAATAAATTATAAATAAAATTATTTACGACCTTAGACAAAGTAATAAAAACAAAGCCCCGCAAAGTATTTGAGAAATTCGTATTTAAAAATAACGATAATCAAATGGACAACAGCGTGATGCGTTAAAGGTAAGCCACGAAACAAACTTGACCACTTTAAAGTTGAGAATCCTTGATATCCCATTGCATTTGCCAATGATATAACAAAATCTTACTCACTTTTTTGGGATGTTGTTCCACAGAGAACTCACTGTAATTTGGGATCACCCGGAGGTGCATTGAGAGTTGATCAGTGGTCTATTTGATCATGCTCCCATAAAATTTTCTTCGAATGACTTTAGAGGAAAAAATCGTGTTAACTATGTTTCTCGTCCACCTTGCTTTACAAATGGCTTACAAAAGTTCTTGCAATGTGCTCTTATCAAAAAACGGTATTCAACCAAAGGTATGCCTCATAAAAGCAATTAACGCGACTGTTAGCGCGCTAGCTAAATGTTATATAAATTTAATTTGCTTTGAGTTCAAATTGGTTTATTTTGCTATTTGTGGGGTTTGCGAAAGACCGTCTGATAAATTTAGTTTACGTTTTAAGAAAGTCATTAGAAAACGTCTTTCAAGTAAATAACAAATGGTAAACAAAGGAAACACGTACTGAAATAGACTCGGCAGTGTCTCATCAAAACTAGAATTTCCAGGCGCGGTAGCTCGCAGGGGAAAATGTAAAACTCGTCTATCATTCCTCTTAACAGGCGATTTCCAAATTGATGCTTGTGACGTCCTGTGGAGAATTATAGAGCAATGGCAAACGCTTAGTAAACCTTTTCTAGTATTATTTAAGATCAAAACTCCTTGCCAAGAAACCAAAAAATAAACAAAAACTAAAGTTATGGGCCGAGGTAATTGATCCTGGCAGAAAGTCACCAATTTGAAAGGCAGAACGAGTATTCTCACATGCTTGCCAAAACGTTCAGCATAGCGTTTGCTTGACATGGGGCTTGCCAGATTTATTAAAATATTGGCGGAAGGGTTAAAAATCTACTATTCTATCAGTTGCAATGCTGTAGAATAAAGCGATTTCTTGCTGCATTTCTTGCTAAATTATAAATTATAAGGGACCGGTCATTATTTATGTAGAGGGAAGGGGGAGGGGGAGGGAGAAAAGAAAGGGGGGGGGGGGGGGTCAAGGCTATTTCAGATTGGCTAGAGGGGGGATAAACTTTTTTATAAAGAAGTTTAGGGGGGGGGGGGGGTCAGCAGTTTGAGGTATACAGTATTGTAAGAGGTGTTCATTGGCCAAGGTGGGTGAAACAGTTAAATAGTAGAGTGCAAACACTATCTGTGAAACAGTAATGCTTAATTGTATAATTTTATGCTAATTCTATTGTTTTTCTTTTGCATAAACTCCACTATTATGTACAACTTAGTGATTTGTATTTTACAGAAATACTGTTTGCACTCTAAACTCCATTGTTATCTCAAATCTTACTTAATAAAGAATCCAGACCTATCTGGTTTAATATTTGGTTTGACTGAAATTATTTTCTGCTATAAACAAAGTAAAAAGCACGTGGCAGGCCTACACAAACTCCTACGTTCGTGAAATTTGTACAGTTGCCGTTTTGTATTGGATTTGGTCGTCCAATTTATTTTGCTTTTAACTTGTATGGAAAGGGCACTATACGCTGTCAGCTGTATTATTAGGAGGCGTTTTTAGTTGAGAAGAGCCGTAAGACTGCCGCCCAGGAAATGTTTTCAGAGGTCATAGGTCTGCACGGTTTCCCGTTACTAGATTTTTGACACCTCTGTATTTAACTTGTCATACGTATTGCTATAGCGGTTAGTCTCTGCTCATCCACATATGCAAGATAAGTTTTTAGCTCTCAAAATGTTCGAAAAACTGGCCACTGGTCCACACGATACACCGATTTTGTGATATAGTAGGTTTGTACCATTGTTATGCAAAGTACCTATTAAATCCGGCATCTTATGATTGTATGTAGCATGCATGTAATAATTACTTAAGACATATAAGAGGAGATATGAGGTGAGGGCAGGGGGGGGGGGGGGTGGATCATCACGTAAATATTGAAAAAGAGGGGGGGGGGGGGGGTCACTTGCTAATTACCTGGCCTGGAGGTGGGGCCTTACAGAAATTTTGATCTTTCCAATATATTTTTCCCTCCCCCCCTCTACATAAATAATGACCGGTCCCTAATTCTAGTCTTTTTTCTCGATACTGGACATACAAGTGATCTTGTTCTTTCAGGGTACCAACCTATCCCCGCCTTGCCTCCCCAATCTAGAGACAACAAGCCCTGTCCCTTCACTTCCTGCTGCATGTCTCCATTGACAAAAACCTTAAAAAAAGAACACATGGTAGAATAAGTTATCTAGAAGATGAAGTCACATACGTCGTGCAGTACGTTGGCCTCGTGATTAAGGGCTCACGAATACGAGATGCCCTGTGTCTCTGTCTTTTGATTTATTGGACAAAATGGTTGTCTCAATTTGTTATGCTGCAAATAAGCTATCTGCTCTTCATGCAGATAGCTAATGTGAATTATAACTGTCCCAACTTCAAGTGTTAAACAAGTGGAACAGACCATAAACTCCTGACCTGCCCTGCTCAATTAATAACACGAATTTCGCAAGTCTCTCATTTACCTATCTATCGAGTGCATGCATGATTTTAATTTAATAAAAACCACTAAAAAGAATCATTTACTGTTTTTTAGTTTTCGAAGTGTAAACAATGTCTTTAATGTGCCTTCTTGTGCCAACCAGTCTTTGTTTCTATCGCACTACTTACTCTTGCTCTTTGCTTCTTTGCGCTGTACGTGGCAGTAATTTGAGTCCAGACGCCTTCCCTCACGACAGGGCGGGTGAGAAGCGTAAATATAGTATCATGGTTTTCGTTTCTGTGAAACCAGCGCACTTTTCCATTTTCAATCTCAAAGTGATACTGCCCATCTTTGTGTTTTGAATGGCTTCCCACTGTGTCAAATATCGATTGGATGCCCTTATTTGTGTCCAGTTTCACCCACGTTGATATGGTGATTCCTGCTCTTGGGATTTTATTGAAGTGTGCCCCGTCCAGGAAAACGTCTCCACCTGGGGTGTTGGGATTGTTTGAAAAAATATTGTTAAAGAAGGAAGGCGGGTCGTCAACGGCAATGCTAAATACAGATCTAGATCTGCTGCTTACAATGTTTTATGTGTGTTTTTGTGGTTAGCAGTTTTCATTCATTCGCATAAAGTATGTAGACGAGCACTCACTATTTAGAAATGGTTTACTGCTACTACGAAACTTGTGTCACTCGCAAACTGCGTGTTGAAAAGGAAAATCTCTAAAAGTCGGAAGAATATGTTCTTGGGTTATGGATATTGGCTCCTGATCTGCTAAATACCAAATCTCATGGGTAGATAGATTTTTTCTAGCTCGACAGAAGTTTGCATTCCAACATAAGTAAACGCATCTTAAAAGGCTTTGAGAACTCATTTGGCTAAGGTTTCCAAAAATTCCAAATGAAATTAAAAAAAAACAAACTCAGCCAGGTCGAATAATTGTACAAGCCAGTGTTGTATGATGCTCCATGAACCATTTTTTTTTATCAAGAATGTGACTTTTTTTGTTCCCATAAACCCATTCCGCCACTTCATGGTACGGATAAAAATAAAAGGAGATATTCTAGAATCGTCACATTAATATCAAGGTTGGGCTAATGCTCTTACCTAACAGGTTGGCAGCATTACCACACTTTCCACCATGAGGCACGATTTGCGCTCCGTTGGCAAGGACGCCGCTATTTTCACTTCCAGAGTCGTCCAGCAATGCAACCTGAGTAAACTTGTCAAAACTTAAATGGACTGAAGGTGGACAGTGGGCTGAGAAAGAACAAAGCACCTTTAAGGCTAGCGCACAACGAGCTTCACGAATAATGTAATTTTTTAAGTGATTAGTTAAGTTGGATTCCGACGTTTCATTCGTTCCGGTCGACCATTCAGGTACTGATTGTTACCTTAGGACAGTGGTTAATCTTAAGGTGCCCAATAATTGTGTCTGCAAGGTGGCTAGCAGTGGTTTATCAATGACACTGACAGTTTAATGATAGACGTTGTGTACAAATTAAGTGCTTTTCCTTCGCTTAAGCAAATACACAGGATCATTTTCGATAAGCATCCGTTAAGCCACATAGAGCATGTAATCCACACCCACAACCATACCCCCATCCCCGTCCCGTCTCCAACTAAAAGCGCCTCATTAAATTAACAGAACGTAAGTATTGCCTTACATTCACAGTAGTCGCCAACGTATCCCAACCGGCAGACGCATTTGGAAATCCCGTTTTTGCATGTCCCTCCGTTCTTGCACGGGTTTACGATGCACGCCCAGTCCTTGTCTCGCTGGGTTTCAACTGAAGCAGATCAGAAAAACACATAATAAGCTTAAAAACGGCTTATGCGCTAAATTACACCTGTATGAATGAGAACTATAATAAATTAAATTAAACAATGAGCGTGGATTCAGTGCTGCTCTAATAGTTATTGTGTTTGAATTCGTATCGAAAGGGTCTGGGATCAAGCCTCGTTGTCCTCTTCTTGTGCTGTTGTGTAACGACATTCACTAGGTATCATTGCTTCCTCCCCTTTTCATTTTGCCCTGTAGACATAAGGAAAAGTGCAGGAACAAAGGGAGAGAACACATTGCTCGGCTTCAATTACAAACATACGAAAAGATACGTCGTAATTAATCCAGATTCATTCGTTTAAGAACATTTTCAGGGAAAATAGTTCTCCTTTATCACTAAATGCACAGGCAGTAAATGAAAAAAATAATTATTATAGGTAATCACATGATTTCGAGTGCAATTAGGAATAAATAAGCACGAGTAAATTTTTCAAAGGCTAACAAAATTGCACGAGCCCGTAGGGCGAGTGCAATTTGTAGTCTTCCACGAGAAAAATCATGTGATTACTTATTAATAATATACATGAAAAAAGGGACAGAGAGAAAAAGAAAACCAGTTGAATTTTGACACCGCGCGCCTTTTCTGATTTTTCATTCAATTGATTGGTTGAAGCACAGCAAACACATGTACAGTTCAAACTTTCACAAGAGCAAAATATTCAGATTCATTCAGTTGTACTGTAAACTTGGGAATTTGTGGTTTTTCAAACGTTTTTGAAGCACAACTCGGTTGACAATAACCGACTAAAGACAATGTACATATTAGACTGTGAAAGCTCGGCGTAAACTGAAGAATTGGACGGCGGCTGTTTTGAAAACCGAGATGTAAGCTTCAAACGGCCAAAGATGAAAGAAACCTGGCAGTTGATAAATGCAAAAAGCCACTACAAACTACAGATATGTAAGTGCTTCTGGCGTTTTGGCACCAAAAAATTCCTACTGTCATAGCACGCCCACTTCTTCTTCGGTTGAACTTTGCGCTTTTATATTTGGACGTTTTCCCATGACAAACCGGCGAAGAACTTGGCGAAGAATTTACTTGCCGGATTGAAAAACTTTTATCCTTGTTTATTTATATGTCTGTCGAGTGTAGCTATTATCATTCTGCAAGCTGTCTGGTTCCAAGACAAGTCGTCACTATTTTGTCCTTTTACTTTAGGGCAGAACTAATAGTTCGGCTTGCTCGTTTTCCTCTATTTTGTTGGCGATATTTTTTTCTCTTCGCAAGACGTTTTCCGTACATTTTAGCCAGAATGAGGTGCTAATAATTGTATTTGGTTTCTTACAACTATCTTTTAGGTGTTTTACTGTTGTTTACCTAGCGAAAACCCCGGTCGTTGTTTTCGCCCGCGTCTATTTGTAATTTGCACTGGTGTTACACTTTTTGCACTGGTGTTACATCTGAACTGCACTGCTCTCAGCCAATCAGAATCGAGTAATTTTTTCACGTTTATTATTAGTTATATAATTTGTTATAATATAAACTAAAATTGGGTAATGTCAAAGGATCTTTCTTCCTACCCCAGCAGTCGAGACCATCTCCCACAAAACCATGCTTGCAGATACAGTGACCTCCAACACAATGTGCGTTGCGATCACAGTGCTGACACTCCTCTGTTTAAAACAAAGAAAATCAAAGGTTTATTACTACAAGGCTAAAACTTTCTCGAGAAAATATAACACTTGTAAAATATCCATTGAAGAAATTTGCGAGAGCAATTGGCAAACAGCATTAAAAAATAGCAAAAGTCCTTGATTTTGGTATTGGATATTTAAGCTTAATGGGTGATTCTATAACTATGAATTTATTTGTCTTGCATTTTGGGATTACACGCTTAGATTTTACTCTTAACCGCGTTGAATTAGTATTTACCTCCTCTTCCAGGAAAGAATTTGGGTGCAGAAGAGTATTTGTATGCCCCAACATCTGAAACACCAAAGTATAATTATCATTAAATTGCTCTATCAGGATCGATTGTTAGGCTACCCTATGCAGGGTACGTTCCCAGGCAGCTGAAGAAAAGCTGACTTGTTAAACTTAATTGGTTTGAGTACAGTTAAAGGTATTAGGTAAGTACACGGTTCTCTACCACAGAGTATGATGAAAATTGTTAAAGATTAATAATTAAATCCTTTAACTCTGAAGGTCAGCAATAAATTGTTGCTTTTTAAATATAAAGGTGTGTTCACGAAGCTCCTGTGAGTTCTGCAGTCTTCGTATGATGATGAGCAGAGTTTATACCCAGCAGTACTTAACTGTTTTGTCGTTTTGTTAGTTATTCTGTATAGTAGCAGAACACGAAGGCAATAGTCAGTCTCGATCTCTTGATCCCTGGATCCCAAGCATGATATACTTACTACATTGCCAAACATATTTCTTGCCTTCTACACAGGCAATATTTTGGCTCATAATCTCAAATATTATGTTACGAGCCTAAAATGATGCCTTTGTAGGAGTGTTATTGTTTTGTTAGTCATCAAGTACAAGTCTACAGTTTAGTAATAGTCAAGTATGTTCTGTCAACAGTCAGTCAAACCTTCACATCTTGGTCCAGAGAAGTCACCGCGGCAAAAGCACTCAAAGCTATCGTCAATTGTTTCGAGACACACGGCAGAGTTGAGACAAGGATTGGAGGTGCATGCGTTTGCTAACGTTTACAAAGAAATAAGTGTCAAGTCATAGTTAGTCAGTGCCTGTGAGAAGGGCTCAATATTGTTTGCAACTAACACAAACTCATGCATGACCATTCATTACTCAGACGGAAATATTAGTGGTAATAATTAAAAGGAGTGTACTGTTATATAGGCCGTCATTTTGGTTTTTTATCACATAGTTAAAAAATGTATTGTAATAGTGGAAATAATTGAAAGGAATGTACTGTAATATAGTGCATAGCTTCTATTAAAAAAAATACTCACGCGGAATTGGTAACTAGAGCTGGTTGGCACAACAGCTCTGAAACAGCGCTATTTCGTTTTATGTCTCATTACTATCACTAAACCACACGAAAAAAAATGATTTAACATTTTTTTTTACTCCTGTCGGTTGAGAGGATCCCAGGCCATTTGTTGACAGTGATTATGTTTAAAAACTGTTAGATGTTTTGTTGAATGTGGAGCCGTTCAGGAGAATAAAAACTAGGTCAACGTAGGGTTTGCTAATGACAAGGCGCCAGTCATGTGATAAAAAAAATATATATCTAGATGGTACACCACCAAGATCTTTATAAATATGCGTTATTTATTAATATTTTTGCTTCATTGATAGCTGAAAAGCAGCAGTTGGATTTCGAAAAATGTTTTCTTACTTTTAGGCAGTGTAAACCGGTGATTGTTTTGTTACCTTTTATGTGCTCTGTTGTCTTGCGCACTGGTGATACTTCAGTAATGAAGTTGGATGATGGAGGAGGAGGTGGCGCGGGCGCGGGCGCCAATGCCTGTTCAGGAATTAATACTGAAGAAAAGCAAATCAGTAAATTAAACAATAAATTCGCCATTTAAGACTGAAGCAACCATTACTACTAAGAAAGAAGTATTATTTGAGGTGGGTTCGGAGTTTGCATATTGTCTTCATGGCATCAACGTAGTTTATGGCCAATTTCTTAGTAGATTGAGCATACAAAGAATACAAATGCACTTAACCTTGCACCTTGGAGCTAAAGTAAATAAATATCTCTATAGTTAAAAGTAACGTGTATGTTATTGGAAAAAATAACGAGATGAGCGCACGGGTCAAACTTTTCTGTACCGTGTCAGCGTAAATCTTTCCCATTCTCTGACATCCTTGTTACTGAGTTTTGTTTTTAAGTGTTTCCTACCAAATTCAACTATAACATAGCATAGCTAGTCTGCGTACTATTGATAACGTTGCAATTCTTTATCTCTGAAATGTGCATTTTTCTTATGCACACAACCGCTTTTTTTCTTGTGCACAAAACCTTTGCCGTCACTTTAATTTTGGGGGAGTACTTATACTCCCTGTCACTTCATGCTATGGAAACCGGTGTTAACAAAGAATGATCAGGCATTGCTTCAGCTGGACTTAAGACAAGTCTTTGTTTTTGCAACATCATGCAAATTATAGTTCAAAAGTGCGATTCAAACAAGGATGCATTGATTTCTTCAAGGATTCAGCCTTACCATTGCACCTCGTTCCTCTATAAGCCCGCGGACATTTACACAGGTACACTGTGTAGAAGACCAGGCAGCTTCCACCATTATTGCAAGGATTTGGATAGCATGGATTGTCTAAAAATTGAAGACACCAGCGTTTTGTTAAGAATTTTTACAATTTTGGGAGAATCAATTCTTTTGCACTTGATTAAAAGATTTAATCTCCATTTTATCTATTCTTCCCTCTTTGTTGTTTTTATAGATTAGCATTGGTTTCCTTCCTGTAAAGATAATAGCACTCGTTTAATACTGTTCACTGTAATAGTGTTCAATGTACAGGACTTACTTTCGCAATGGGGACCGTTGAATCCCTCTCGACATTTGCACTGGTAACCCTTTCCACGAACCGTTACACACAAACCGTCATTTTTACATGGATTGGGCACACATGAGTTAACTAGTGGAGGAACATGCAAGTTATATGGCTTAATTATTTACAAAGAAATGTTTAATTTAAGGGCATAACGCCCATTTTAATTTATGCCACTTTCAAAGAAAACTTTGATTTGAATAAGTAAATCTTGCTTAAATCACATTTATGTCTCTTCCTCCCATGCTTAATGCATTACGCAAAATGCTGCTCGTTTAGTAGACCCCAGTAATTAACACACCAATCACTGGAGTCCAAGAACACATTCTCACCAAGACTAAATTCGCAGAAGGACATAAAAAAACTATTTGCGACCAAATAATTTCCTTGAAACTTGATTCCCCTTCATTAAAACAGGAAGCAAAACAATTTGGTCATAGGATAGTTAAGAATATATACGAAGGTGGTAACAATTAAACCTAGACCAGAAACTGCTGATAACTTGTGCAATATAGTTATTTAATTAAATGTTCATAGTTTTATTCAATTATCTAGTTAGATTGTTTTTAAGAATCTGTTTATCTCCTTTTCTATCTTCAATGTGAAAACCAATTCTTTTCAAGAAAAGGAATCACTACAGGTTTCCAGGAAAGGGCGAGGACATGCTCTACCATGACAGGAAAAAAACAAACAGCTTAGCAGAGGGAGACCGGGTGGTTTGCAACACACACTCAACTTTCCCTCAACATCCGTGCATGCATTGAAATCTCAACAGTCAAGCTAACTCATGGCATACCTTCACAGTTACGTCCCAGGAAGCCGTTCTGACACCTACACTTGTAGCGGCTAGTCTTGTCCCGTAAGCAGAGGCCGTGGTTCCTGCACGGATTAGGAGAGCAGTGGTCCACTAACGAGAGAAAAATATGCACATCACATCGTATTTATTTGATCAGATACTCGGTGCATTTGAATTCCCTTTCTGCTAACAAGGTCAGCACTGACCGGTTGTATTTTTGCTGACTTGCAAAATGTGTGTGAAAAAAGCTTCTATGCTCAGCTATTGACCACTGCAAGTCACACCAGGTGTGTTGATGGGCTTTTAAAAATGAGCAGATGGATAAATGCGCAAAGGAGAAAAGAGCTTTTCCCCTTGTTTATGAAGAGAGCGTGCGCCATAAGTGAATATCTAACAGGCCGGCACGACGAAAAGGGGTTGATAGACGAGTTGAGTGCTTTCAATTTTCGAAATAAAGAAAATAACTGATAAAGCAATTTCTATGTTTAACAACACCACCCTCAAAATCCTATCTCACCCTACACAAGTTGAACATTTTAGTCCTTCCAACTGAAAAGTACCCTTGTGCTTGGTCTTGGAGAATCTGGTAAGCTTACTTTTTCTATTTGGTGTAAGTTACACTGCAAGTACCATATCATCAGCACTTTTTGTGATAACGTAAGGAGTTGTGGATTTTTTACCTTGACAGTGAAAACCGGTGAATCCTGGCTCACAAGCACAGCTGTATCCGTTTCCTTCTTCTACAACACACACGCCTCTGTTTTTGCAAGGATTTGGAGTGCAGTAGTCCACTTAAAATCAGAAAAAAAGTATCGCATTATTTAGCACAAAGGTGACAAGGACAAAGTTACTTTATTAATAGTAATTTGCCTTAGTTTTGTCTTCGCAATGCAATATGTAACGACTAAATGCAGTGAGGTTTGAAATTTTTCTCTATCCTAAAGATATCGAAATGAGTTCTGTTCTTTTTATGATGAACCAACTTGTCTGGAAGCCCTGACCCTGTTCATGCACCGACTACACTTATACTTTCCAAAAAACCTATGTGGGATCTGGTTACCGTATTTACTCGATTGAGTGCCGTGGTGCTCTTTGAAAAATCATAACATTTGTAAATATGAGAAATGAAATATAGTCACTTCGAACTAAAAAAAAAAACCGTGTAATCTAGGTGAATAGTTTCGATTAAGCGCCGCATCGTTGTGAATGAATGCGGTGCTTATTCGAGGGCGGCTCTCATATGGGCTCTCATATCGGGGCGGCGGTTAATCGAGTAAATGCGGTGTGGATGAAATCGTGATGCTGTGATATGAGTGTGATATGAATGAATGTGTTGCGTTGTCCTCGTTCTCAGTTGCTTGCTTACATCCACAATTTTAGACGGGGCAGCTATTTCTATCTCAGTGGCCATTCACTGTAAAACTGGAGAATGGTAAAACCTATATGCAATGTAAAATTGAAATATTCTTGTTTTATTACGCATAAAATTTAACATTGAATAAACATGTATTTTATCGACTTACTATGGGGCTTTGGGCGAACTCTCTGCACTTTTGTTGCTTCTGCAAGACCAAGCGGCCCAGTTAGAAGCTAATTTAAATTTCATGAACAAAGAAGTTAAGTTTGGTTTTGCTTTCTGTTTCCAAGGCTGAATGATGAAGAAGAAACTTTTCATATTATCATATATCAAATTGAATTTTTTTATCAACATCATAAATTGAACTTATTAGTAACGAAGTGTATCTTATTTTACTAAGTCGAGCTAATTCACAATGCACTGTTTTTGTCAGTTCTAGAGACCAATATACGAATAGTAATAGGAATTGTCTTCAATTTACTAAATACGAAACTGTTCAATTTTAGTTAATATAAGGAATTTGTAAATTTAAATTTTGACCACTCAAAGAGCGATAAAATGCTAGTGTTGTTCGTTATGAAAATTATGAGAACAGTGAATAAAGCATGATTAAATGAGCCTGATGATAAAATTAATTAACTACTGGGTATGATGTGAAGCAGTGCGATGCGCAGTATGATGAAACGCCCATTCGGACGAAGTTAATGCCAGTGATTTTTTAATTAATGCATCTGGTTAAGTGTCGCAGCTTAGTTACATAATGCAGACCTGCAAAGGATAGTTTATGCAAAGGTTAGGTGGGTATACTACCTCTTTTACTGCGCCTTGAACGCCGCTTTAAGTGAAGGAAAAAATAAAATCTTAAGTTTAATTCAGCAAAGGCTGTCTCACTGCCAGTACAGCTTATGCCCGTTTATGTAGTCGGCAAAATGGAGTTTGAAGTATTGGTAATTCCCCTGGATGCATACTAGCTCATCGCAGCCTATACACCAGCATTTTCTCATGTTTTCCTAGCCTGTATTTCTGGGCGGAGAGTGCCAATGTGGCAGTTGTGTCTGCCCGGTCAGCACTCGAGTCCGGAGTGTTCAACCTGGATTCCCGCGCGCAAGCCATGTAAGGTCATTCGTCTGAAGTAGAACCTGCACTACTATCAAAATCACTAGAGCGGTAAAACTGCTATTGTATATTTAAATTCAAAGCGGTTCTTGATTCTTTTGTCACGTGGTTGGCGTTTTCCACCGTCGTGTCAGTGATGTTAACATTGTTTTTCCAGAATTTGAGGAACAGTAATGATGAGGCTATCGAGCCAAAGGGGTCGGAAAACCCACGTGATGTATTCAGAGTTTCGTTTAATTTCAAAGGTTTCCATGCTGTTTGCAGCAGAGAGTATCCAAAAATAACGATGCTTTGTGTTGGCTTTCTAAACGAACAAATAGTACGTCATAAAAGTTTTCAATTCTCGTTATCTAGATCAGACGCAGCGCTAGACGAAATTTAGCAAATGGATTTTAGCAACTTTTTGAAATGAAAATGTGGTGCCTATACTCGTTTAGGAGCAACAGCACCTTATTTATACGCAACAATTCCTTGATCGATTGCTTGCTAAATTGACGTTTCCGACGATTGTGTTGGAAATTGGTCTATATTTACTTTATTCTATTTTTTCTATGTTACTTATGTTAAATGTGAACGCTTACAATGCTCCAGTATGCTGCAGAACACGGTTAGAGATGAAAATTATCCAGCATAAGTTATTAAGATGGTTTTATTTTTATCATTGTTATTCGGTAGGTTTGTGTTAAGTAGTTGTTCACAACGCTTTTGCTCCTCTGAGTGAAGTATTCCGAAACAGTTGTTTGAATTTGCGAACACATCAGCACATTTTCTTTGACATGCTCGTAAATGGGACTTGCCTTCACAGGAAGCGCCAGCAAACGTTGCGGGGCAGCGGCAAACATAGTTGCCTTCCTCTCCCAAAAGGCACGTGCCACCATTATTGCATGGGTTTGGAATACAAGGGTTGTCTGTGAGCGAGCGAGGATAACATTTGACATGTACAAGCGAAGATAAAAATATCATGTAGTGAGAGCTCGTAATTAATAAATAATAACATGTTATAGCTGATCAACGTCCACAAACCCCCGAAAAACTATTTTTAATCTTTAGATCCGTACAAATCCCTACAAAACTTGTAAAATTCCTTTTAGTAATAACTAATATCAACCAGAGGAAAAAAAATCACTCAGTAAGATTAAAGTGGGTGAAATATAATAAGAATGATTTCTTATATATACACAGTTATATATTTAAAATACTTCCTAAGGAACTGTCGCCCCATGTTGCCACCTTTGTGGCAGAAACCATACATCAACATATATTTTTCAGGCGATAACTCACTTATTTCGCAGTGTTTTCCTTTGAAGCCCTTTGTGCACGAGCAATCAAACGAGTGTCCATTCATAGAACAAGAGCCACCATTCTTGCAGGGGTTTGGACTGCACACCGCTAAAACAAAGCAAAACAAAATAGTTTTAAAACAAACAAACAAGCAAACAAACAAACAAACAACATACATACATACACATACATATACTTTATTTAAGTGTCGGGGTATTTAGCTAAAGATAGCTAATTGGGGACACTAACATAAATACATGCAAATGTAAAAATATAAAATACTAATATTATGTTAAATAGATATATAAATAGGAGTTAAGGATTTAAATATATTTTATAAATTTAATTAGTTAAGAATAAGTTCAGATTACTTAAATTAGTTGTATTATTATGTTGAGCAAGCATGGCAGCTGCATCTTCCGTCCAACACATCTGTTAGATTAATGGCCCGAACTGCTTTTTTAAATTCATGAAGGCTTGTTTTGTTGCGGAGGTCTTTGTCCATTTTTCCCCAGAGATAGGGACCTAAATATCTAATGCTATGCTTACCATAGTTTATAGTGTTAAATCTAGGTATAGGGAAATCGCTACTACGCAAATCATAATTCTTAAGTTGCTTATAAAATATGTCACAAATGTGTTTAGGTGCCATTAAATTCTTAACCTTGTACATTCAACAAACAAACTAAGTAACTAAGTAAATAACTAATTAACTAACTAAGTAACTAACTAACTAACTAACTAACTAACTAACTAACTAACTAACTAACTAACTAACTAACTAACTAACTAGCTAGCTAACTAACGGAATGATAATGAGTTTAAAACAAAGGAAAAATAAAAATTAACTGAAGAAAAAAATTAACTGCAACATATATATAAACGGGCGAAAATATGTCTGCATTCGCGGCCACAAAAGATTATTAACATATGAATTTGTGCCACGGCGATAAATGTCGGATTAATCAAGTATTCCACTACATGAAATGTTTAGTCTTATAAGTTGAATAGGCAAAACGACAAATAGGAAGCCAGATTGACTTTTAAAACGATGCTTAAGGATTTAATCTGTGATTATTTTTTACTTTAATTTTTAGAGTTCTTAGCGTTTGTATATACAGTATTGGATTCTGTCCAATTGCTGTATGTAGCAAGTGATTGTCAATCATTATCTGTGCATGACACGGGTTAGCCTGAGGCCCACGAGACGTTATTATAACTTAGCAGATCTTAGCATAGTCGCTTTAGTATTATATTATTATTTTGTATGCATTGTATTTCGTTATTTTTGAAAGTTACTTACACACTGCTGGTTTGTTGTTTGACTGTAAAGCCAAACCTGTGACTGCGTGTGTTGGACTTGCAGCTTGTAAGTTGTTTGGATGTGCGGAGCTGTGGAAAACGGGCACGTTGTGCCTACCATCTGCATTTACCTGGTTTTCAAATACTAGTTATGCGGGGAAAGAAACAATATCATATACTGATAAGTACATGATATGTTTAAATATATAATGCAAAGAGTATGTGTTTAATTTGCTGCACGCCAGGACTCATCTTACCCAAGTAGCGAGTAAAACCTTAATTACAATGTTCTGATAGTTCCTTCTAATGTTACGTAAGGTATTGTCGTTTTGTTCACCTGTACAGTTCTTTCCGCTATATCCCGATGTGCACTCACACTTATACCCTCCAAAGGCTGTCCTGGAACACGTTCCACCATTCATGCAGGGATTTGGGTGACACAAGTCAAGTTCTTTGTAACAGAAATGCAACGTCGTGTTAGTCATTGTACATGTTTATTGTATACGCAAGTGGAAACGGGAAAATCAACCCTGTAAATTGAAGTTTCCAACGGAGTGAAACATTTTTTGCTGTGACAGAATTGAAATGTCTCGTCTCTTCATGTGGCAAAAAAGCATTCTTTGGACAGAGTCGGATATGTGCTGCTTAGGATTTTTGCATTGAACGGGGCATGGTGCATGTATTGTATTGGGTAGCAGTTTAGAATTTGTGTGTTTGAGCGATACGATAAAAGGGCTTTTTTAAGTTGTTAGCAGTAAGTTGTGTTTCTCTAAAGCATTTGACAAGTGTTGAACATGCCTGTTGTTAAACTAGTTTGTCTTTGTGCCAGAGCTGTAAAGTCTTTTTATGCATTACGTGTATAAAACGCAGGCAAACAAATGAAGGTAAAGGACAAAAAGTCTTCCTCAGACCAATTACCCTGTAACCGAACTGATCGTGAATTGTGCTTTGTTGTGCAAGATCTAAATTGTCTTGCATTACTTACCATCACAGTTTTTGCCTGTATAGCCCGGTTTACATGCACACATGTAATCTTCCTCATTGATCTCGATACATCGCCCGTCATGCAGGCAGGGACTAGGATTGCAGAGATTCTTCACGCACTGATAGCTGTCAACTCCTGTTTGGTGGCATTTGTTGCCAAACTGGCAAGGATTGGGTTTGCAGAGATCGCGTTCTAAAAAAGTTGATTAGAATCAATAGATTTGAAAATTAAACTGAGCTAATTATATTTAATGCATCGAGTCCTCTGACATTAAGGATGAAGCATGTATATTAAAGGATAGTACGCACGGAGGAAAACACAGAACTTCATAAAGTATACCTGAATCAAAATTTATGGTTTTCCAAGTGGAAGAAACGTTGTTTTACATTGTCGAAATGTGTCGATCGTCAAAGTGGAAAAGAGTAATAAAAAGTCTTTATGTCTTGATTTGCAAGTCTACACGAGCCTAGTTATCCAGAACTTCGTTATCTGTCAGACACATCGTTATGCACTCTATAGTGCCTTATCCGGTGAAAACGTTGTCTATCATTTCAACATTTGGGCTGTGGGCTGTAAGGGTAAAGCATCTTATTCAGGTCGTAGTCAAGACCGCTCATTTCCAAGTTCACCACGCTAACAGTTAGGCAAAATAGTGTTTGTTACCATTATTGGCTTAGCTATAAATGAAGGATATAACTTACCTTGACAGTGTTGTCCTTTGAATCCCCTAGAACAGTTGCAGACAAATCCATCGTCCGTGTGAAGACAGGCACCCGAGTTTAGACAGGGATTAGGACGGCAAGGATCAACATCTACACGCAGAAAAATATACATATGTTAGTGACACTTTATTATCTCAATACCTCGTACTTCACTTCAATAAATGACGTCATTTGAATCTCCCGAGAGTGAGTAGTTCAGATGCACCACCGAATCAAAGCAATTGCCTACGAACCTCGCAAGCCACGCAGGCTTCGGAACTCGAACTCGTGAAATAGAAAATCCCAAAAATATGTTAAATTAAAAGACGACGTACCTTGACAGTGCGTGCCACGGTATCCCGCCGTACAGTTACATAAGAAACCCAGCTCATCATTGATCTCCATGCACATTCCATCATGCAGACAGGGATTAGGATGACATCTGTCTTTCTCTGTCGATATCAAAGCGATTAATTAAGAACTAAACAGCTCTAATAAGAAGAATATATGTTGCATGGTATATGTGTAAGGTGGAACGACAGCTCGAAAATGTGCAAATGCATGGTTGCTGCAATTTGTTCATGAATGGTATTATTCATTCATCCACGCACAAAACGACGCACCAACATACAGCTATTTTTTAAAAGGCTTGTGCGTTGTTTCACATCCTACCCACCCGCCCAGGAGACGGGTATGAGAGGGCTTCTTTGTATGTTGAGAACAGAGTGATCATGATGTCGTTAACCATCCACAATATACCTTCCATTTAGTCACATACTTAGCAAAGAAGGGGCCTGTCCTAAACTTTATCTAAAATACCAATCCTTGTGTTTATTTAAGAGGAGACAAATGACATTTCAAGTTACTCTTACATTTTTTCCTCTGTTTAAAAAAAACATCGTAAACAAGTCAAAAGGATAGTCTACCATTACTAACAAACCATTTTTATTCTTTAGTACATTGTTCTTACCTTCACACCGTGACCCTTTATATCCCGTGATGCACTGGCAGGCGAACCCAGTCCCTCCTACAACCTCTCGGCAATAGCCACCGTGCTGGCACGGATTAGGACGACATTGATCGATTTCTAAGACAACGTAAAGCACAACGTAAGGGTATCAGAACATAAGCGGCTGTTCATTATGCCGACGTTGCTTAATAAGTTAAGTAAAACGTAAAACCTTTTAAGCCCAGTTGGCTCATAGCTAGATTTCGGCGCTTAACCCTGATTTCGTTGCAAAAGCGGCTAAAAGTATTGTTATTCCCCGTGGACGGGATGCTAGTCCATCGCAGGTTACTTCCCAGCATTCTGTCAGATTGCTTTAACAATTCGACAAACCCATCTATACTCCTGAGTGGAAAGAGGCACAATGAAAGTAAAAAGCCTTCCTAATAAACGCAACGTAATGAACCTTGCCACGGATCGAACCAGGACTGTTCTACGAGGAGTCCAGAGCACTAACCGTAAGGCAACCGCGCCTAGCCTAATGTAAGGGGAATTAATTTATTCCAAGTGCAATGATAATTCTATTTTCTAAAACTGTTTGGTTGGTATAAAATGAGTTGAAATATTTTACCCTGGCAAGTAGATCCTTTGAAACCCAGAGTGCAGTTGCAAGCAAAACCTCCACCGATTTCCGTACAAAATCCACCATGACCACAAGGATTCGGCCTGCAGGGATCTTTTTCTAAAAAGAAAGCGGAAAGAATTTGCATCTCAATCATGATAACGCGGAACTATAATTAAAATTTCCTTTTAATGGGAATGCAGGAATTAGGTTGTGTTTTTTACTGTTCTGTAAGACTCTAACTTGCTCGTCAATATGCTCGTATTATCGGTGATAATACGCTTACCAGTGCAAGTGGTTCCCCTGTATCCGAGAGGGCATTCACAGTCAAAGCCACCACCAAAGTAATGAGCCATGCATCTCCCTCCATTAAGACAAGGGTTTGGTTGGCATTCGTCTTCCTCTGCCATTAAAAAATACAGCTAGACATCAGCAACACGTTACTAATTCTGTTTATATTTTATGGAGTAAGTATGTTTCAGTGAAAGTAAGGAATACCAAATGCCAACTACCTACTGACTGACCGAAAAGTAAATAACAGACCTGTGCAAGTCTCCCCTCTATATCCCGTAGCACATCTGCAAACAAATCCATCGGACGTAGAAAGACACTTTCCCCCATTGTGGCACGGGTTTGGATGACATGGCTCCCTCTCTGATCAGAGAAAAAAGGCAATAAACAGATACAAAGTGCAAAATGAGATGCAGAATATCATCAAAGCAAAATTATCGTTTGCCGTTTTAATCCTTTAAAGGGACTTCAGTGCTTTAAACTTTTAACTGTCTAAAGGTATAAACGTACTTACCGTTACAAAACGTTCCTCTGAAGCTAGCGGGGCAAGTGCAAACAAATCCTCCTTCCTCTGCCTTGCAGGTTCCACCGTGTTGACATGGATTGGAAAGACAACTGTCAACCACTATAGTTAAAAAAGGCAAATGCAATAAAACTAAGGGTTGGAACTAGGAGCCTATTTTTTGTATTGATTTTAAGTGTTCGAGTAAATTCAAACATGCCCATTTTACAAAAAAAGTCGGACATTAATAACCGACTTTGAAATCATATTAAATTTAAATCGAAATTTAAATCGACGGAAAAGGTAGCGAGAAAACTCCACCGTGTGCGATACGTTTCTACAACGGGGTACGAAAAAAGTGAAGTAACGAATTAACTATGGGATGTCTTGGCTTTAAACATGCAACATGACTGTGTACTTTTCTGGTTTGGTGTGTGTGCAAATAAAGTCAGGTGAAAAAAAAGCCCGGGGGGGGGGCACTCCCTTATAAGGGCTTAACGGGGACGTGCGGCCCGACAGGGTATGGTTTTCAGGATTTTTGTCTTGAACGGGGTATCTATTTCGCCCCTTTTTGTCTTAAACGGGGTATCTTTACATGGACCAATGCCTTAAACAGGATAAGCAAATATGTTTATTTTATTGGAACTTAGCCACAAGCTGAATTTTTACAAGTTCTTCCTTAGTGTTGACTTCCATTGACTTCGGAATTGATACCAAGCTTAATTCCCGATTGGTTATGCTACAACAAATGTCTTAGACAGGGTATCAAAAATTGGCATTCTGTCTTAAACAGGGTAGGAAAATCAGAGATTCGTGTCTTAAACAGGGTCAGGGTTTGGGCGGCCGGGCCGCACCTCCCTACCCGAGATTCTGTCAAGTACCCCCCCCCCCCCCCCCGGGAAAAAAAGGAGGATATCAAAACCTTTCTCGAAAGGAAGTTGTAAGCTGAAATGATTCATTAAAATCGATCCACCTGGCTGGAGCTCTATATCTTAATTTTGTTGTACTTATAGGTAAACAGACAGGAACTCGCAAAGTGCACTTTTTAATAAGGGAAACTTTAAATTCTTTCCCTATCTCCCTTGTAACCATTGAATTTGCTGTTACGATATTCTTACTTTTACACTGCTCTCCTGTGTAACCTCGCCTGCAGGAACATTTGTAATGATCTCCTTGCTGTAAACACGCTCCTCCATTGTGACACGGATTGGGTTCACACGGGTTCTTTTCTAAAAATGATTATAATGATTAAATAGTTAAAACTACCGCAAAACATTAATCGATATCAATACCTCTACAGATAGATGGTCAACGCTTGCATACCCAATATGTCAGATGGAATCATAACGGCACGATTTTAATAGGCGGAAGCTTAAGCCAGATTTCTCTTCACTCTGGCAACTAGAAAGCTATAGCTAGAGGGTATGCCATTTTTTTTCTCAAAGGCTGGTAATGTTAAATAAATTCCTATATATCAACTTTTCAGTGGCGCAATTTTGAACCCTTAAGTTATCTACTCACAGTGTTTGTAATTCGCCTCGAAATTTTAGGGCCCGTGGTCTCGTACTAGAAATCGTTTAGTGTCCAATCGGTTCCTCGTCGTCGTGTTCCTTTTTTGTGCAACCGAAACCATTTCACTTTTATAGAAGAGTCTTCCTCTCACTTGTTTCTCAAATAAATAAGCTATCACTGATCTCTGTTCCTTCGTAACACAAGATTATATATTTCTAAAGCAACACCAGTTGAAAGTTAAATCACAACCGTTACTACCACCAGCGAAAGAACATAAAATATTAACAATGTTTTGAAAAAGCAGTTCTCGAACGAATTTTAAAAACATTTAATTTGTGAAATATATAACATAACTCGTAGTCTGATTTTAGGAATGTCGAGGCCGACAAAACAAAAATAATCCAAAGTGGTAGTTAATTTAGCAACTTTTTCCCAAGAGGTAGCAACATCAAAGTTCATCTTATGAGATTAATATACTGACTGAAAAGCAAGCAGATAACGAGATGTACTATAAGTTGCACTAAAACAACTCTACGAAAACCAAAACATTAGTGGAACTTTTATCTTTAGTTTGATAATGAAAGGAGTAATGGAAAAACCCGTTGTTTTGCCTGTTCTAACAGAAACGTTACCGTGGTATCCGTGGAATACACTTGGATACCTGTTTACGAGAGTTAGCTTTCTGTTTTTATGGTCGCTTTAATTTGAACAACAGCACTTGTTAAAACGTTAGTGTTGACAAAATTGGCTTTAAGTTAACATTAGTTAGCCTCTTTGCGTAACGTAGATGTAGCGTAGACTACATAAATTAAAGGTGAATTGTAAAGCTCACTTACGTTTTGAGCGCCTAAAGTCACGGGAACGTGTTTACATATTACAGGTAAAGGTGTTGTTTAAGAATTTATGATTGTTTTAGCTGCAAATGTTTTAAAGTAGTTGCTTTGTTAGATAACCTTTAGGATAGAATGGCATGTTGGAAAATAAGGAAAACAATTCAAACAATGTTTTGTTTTAGAGCGCTTACAATTACGTGCCCAGTAAGACCACCTAGAGACATGCAACGGGCGTTATTACTATGAAACAAGCCCCGTTAACTCATCCCTGCTTAAACGTTTTTAACAACATTATTCGGTATCAAACCACTAGTATTAGTTAATAACAGACGCTTTGGATTTGATTACATCAAACTCTTTAGCAAACCGCTGCACAACAGACGAACTTATTACTTACCTCCGCAGTCTTCTCCTTTGTATCCAGGAAGACAG
Organism: Meandrina meandrites; assembly: GCA_963693305.1. Taxonomy (NCBI): domain Eukaryota; kingdom Metazoa; phylum Cnidaria; class Anthozoa; order Scleractinia; family Meandrinidae; genus Meandrina; species Meandrina meandrites. Next base: position 25,989,882 of record OY855907.1, on the reverse strand, counting down.
ATACATTTGTGACCTCCCTCGTATCCCAAGCACTGCCCTCCGTTTTTGCAGGGGTTGGGAATACACGTATTTAGATCTACAGAGACAACGAAAAAAGTGAAAATGAATCGGGGACTTTCGGATTACGAACATTTATTCATTCATAATACTACAAAAGTGCTTCCGGCAGGTTAAGATATTTTTCAAGCGATTTCATTATGAGAACTTTGAGTTAATCTGATTTGACTTAATTAACATTTGAATTCTTACCTTCACAGCGTAATCCCTGATATTGCGCCTGACAATGACACTTGAAACCGTTCTCCGTTTCCACGCAATCTCCACCATGTTGACAAGGATTAGGGCGACAATGATCTAGTTCTACAGGTGGAAAAGTTAGTAAAATGAGTGAGATAAGTCACAGTGTATTCTTGAGTTATCACAGGATCGAGTAAGAGTTGGTAATTTGGCTGAGGAACACGGATGGTTATTTACTCACCATCGCAGTAAGAACCTTTGTATCCGGGCGGACAGATGCATTTAAAGCCACTGTCATGCTCAATACATTTTGCACCATTCTTACACACGTTTGGTTGACAGCTGTGCCGTGCTGAAATGTAATAAGGCTTTGGTTTATGTTTATGACAATCATTATTCACTCTTACATATATTATCAGGGTATTGTTTCTTGAATAGAGGCATACAGCATGGCAACTGACGTAACGCACCAGTTCAAAACAGAGCTTTACTTAGCAGCAGTAAGAACGTGTTCCAACGAAGATTACTTTTTAATGAAATATGACCTTAACAGTATTACCTTAACAGTAAGCCGTTTTCTCCTGAGCTTCATCTACCATTGTTTCAGTGCAATGATTTTCGGTATTAGAAACTTACTTTTTTCGCTTGGGTAAACCATGGCGTTATCTACTTAAGGCCCGTTTACACAGGCGATTTTTGTCGCGCAACTCGATGCAATTTTTGTCGCGCCGAAGTTGCACGAAGTTGCAAGGCCCATTTACACAGGCGACTTTTGTCGCGCAACTCAATGCAATTTTTGTCGCGCCGAAGTTGCATCAAGTTTCGAACATGTTCGAAATTTGATGCAACTTCGGCGCGACAAAAATTGCATTGAGTTGCGCGACAAAAGTCGCCTGTGTAAACGGGCGTTGGCAGTGCATTATTACCGTTACCTTTTTGCGCATTAAAACTATAAACCTGGGGAGTTAGCAAGTAAATTCTATTACCTGAACACGTCTTCCCACTGTAGCCTACTCGACACAGACACTTGAAGCCACTTTCCGTTTCAAAGCATGTACCGCCGTTCTCACACGTGTCAGGTTGGCATGGACTTCGTTCTGTTGATGAAATAAGGCACAAATCCATGAATTCGATTGAACACCTCACTTATGCCCTATTGAAACGAGTGAACGAAAATCATAGTAGATTGAAATGGAAATTTAACACTCAAAATTCAACGCCAGAATAGTTTTAACATGGAAGACTAGGTGAAGACAGCTTTGGTGCAAGAGAAATAAAAATCTGGACGACAAAGATCATGAAATGAATTAATGATGACACACCGAGTATAGAGCCAGGAGTGCGGGAACTCATACCCATTTTATTTGTCCATATTTTTTTCTGCAAAACTGCTAGCAGCCTATGACTCAGAGTTCTCAGATATTATTGTTAATACGAAAGTGTACACATTGACGATTTACCTTCGCAGTTGATTCCTTTGTATCCCGCTGGACAACGACATTCGTATGCTGCTCCACCCATGGAGTCAATGCAGGTCCCTCCATTCTCACACGGATTTTGTAAACATTTGTTCTGTGTTACTGTAGAGAAAGGAGTAAGTAAGAAACGTTTGATAAACAACACAAGATATGAACAGAGCAAAGGCCTTATGCGTCGCTTGGCGCTGAAAGGACTGATGATGATGATGATGATGATGATGATGATGATGATGATGATGATAATAAACAGAGCTAATTGTTGTTAAAAAGATATCATGGGAGGATGTTGTGCCAAAAAAACATAGATTTCGAACAGAAATCGTTAGGAAATGAAATTTTGGACAATTTTTGATGTCGGAAGATTTATCATAAAAATCGGTGATTTTTCTTTTGTCTAGTGGTTAGAGTCATTTCCATGAAACCCCACTAATGGACTTTATTTAACACAGCTATTTATATATCAATAGAACAATTATTGGTGGATAATATTTTTATTTATTTTTACAGTGCGGCTACTTAATCTTGGCCACTTGGGAGAAAGCCAACCAATCAAAACGTTAATGCCCGATTCCCTCTATGGCGCGCGCCTGCAGGGAATCATGGTAGATGTATTCATCAAACCATGCATGAGACTTAGCAACGATGAATACAACTACCGTGATTCCCTGCAGGCGCGCGCCATAGAGGGAATCGGGCATTGAGAACAATGAATAAGTATCTTATCTGTAAACAGACCAATGATGTAGAATATCCAGACAGCAGCTCTACAAAGAAATTTTGTAATCTATTTGTATTGAAGGCAAATAAACCTGTTTTACCTGAATTTAAACAAAGTCTCCGGAGAGGTCCGCATCTTCCGCAACTTTGTTGGGTTTTCAAATTTTGTTGTTGAACTATTGTCTGTTTTTTTTTAACGTTATTGTTACAGTCTTTGCTCTCGATTGTCGTTCTGATTGGTCAACTCTCTTCAAAAAGGCCCGATTCAAGTAGTCGCATCGTATGTGGTAAGTTATTTCACCTGCACATATCGTCCCAGAGAAGCCAGGCTTACATACGCACTCGTAACTTCCAGATGATGTCTCGATGCAATGCCCGTCGTTAAGACACGGATTTTGAGAGCAGCTAGTTCTTTTTTCTGAAATCATTTAGTAGGTTTCTATTTAAATTTACTATTCTTTCCTTGATATTACTTTACAAAGCTGCTAAAATTTATAAGGTAAAAGATGGACATTGAAGATAAATAGTCTGAAAAACAGGCCATTCGCGGTTGCTTCTCGTATATAAGCTTCAAATAAGACCAAGTTTCAACAAAAGCCACAGGTAAACAAAATATTTCCACGAGACAATCTTTTGACCATAGAAGCTTAAGGGTAGGGCTAATTGTATGTCGCTGAAATAAATATTAAAATGTACCCAAAGTTGTGTTGAAAATCAACCTTAGAGGACCCCCATGGAGCTGATATCCATAAATCGCGAACAATAGGCTCGATGAAGTACTTTGTGTAGATTTTTTTAGCAAAATCAACCGATCTCCATTACCAAGTCTGGCCTGGCCTTTTCTGTTAAAAAAAGCCTTGTCCTGTCAAAACACTTGAAGGCGACTAGTTTGCTCTACAATTGACTGACAATCAATTTACAATTTACCTTTTACTAGATTTACGTTTTCCATAAATTTACAACTACAATCAATTCTGTTACAAAGGAATATTACGTTCGGCCTGTTAATGGCAGCAATTCCACATTTATAGAGGGAGAGTTTTAATTATTTCAAACCTTCACAGCTTTTTCCATGAAATCCATGGGGACAGGTGCATTCAAAATCAAACTGTAATTCTGTGCAAGAACCTCCATTCATACATGGGTTCGGATGACACTTGTTGGCCTCTGCGAGGAATGAATGAATATATTATTCCTGATATATCTATTTTGATTTAGTAATTTTTCAAATTATACATATATTTTATTATATATATTTGTGTTATTTTAACCTTTTTTTCTCACACGATCCCACGAGCTTCAAGCTTTAAATATCATCGTGTCTAAATTTAGGTTTTACTCACTTACTTACCTGATACGAAACTTTTAGTTTTGAAGACATTTTTGGATTGATGCCCATCATCCTTAGTCAAAATCGATAAGCAAATATATTTACTTATGTTTATGGTAACATTACAATTTTAGCTTTGCTAACATTAATTTAAATTCAAATATTTGCAAATCTATTATAACTGACGATAACTAGGGGAGAGCCATCGAGATGTGGTATTGTGAGAAAATTCTAGTAAGGTAATTAACCACAAGGGGTGCATAAAAATGACCTTGATCTCAGCGAGACTTGGACAGGTGAACTCCTCAATAGATAAAAGGAAAAGTACAAAAAAAATTTCCATGACCTATCAAACGATTGTCAACTGTGTTTTATTCCTACTACCATAAATATATGGATGGTCTAGTGGCCAAGCCCATAAAACAGTTAGAAGGTCTATAAATCTAATGTTAATTTGTGACCATGGTCAATTTAACTTGCCCTGCATTTTGACTTCCACCTGCAGACATTCAAATACGAAAACAGGTGTTTAAAAAGACAAAACCAAAGTTGCCTTTCGTTAAACAATCGAAAACACAGAACGAAAGAATGATATTGTGTAGGTCCTACCAGGTTATGGGCTGAAATTGTCTGCGGTCATCAAACTGATCTCTAAAATAAGCTTTCACCAGAAGAAACGTAATCTCCTACATGGAGGGATTTGGCTTGTTAAAAAATAGGCAGGCACCCCATATTATTAATCGTTGGTATTTTAAACGTTCATCGGTAATAGTCTAACGATGCTTTTCCAAGGTTCCAAGGTATTTTTTTTTAAACTGAAGAAACTATGTAGTTTTTGGGTTGAAGTTTGTTTGTACCTACCTTCGCATCTTTCCCCCTTCCAGCCAATAGTACAGGAACAATCGAAACTTGATCCAGAAACCGTACATTGTCCATCATTGTGGCATGGATTGGGCAAACATGGATTCCTTTCTGAATCACCATGGGAAGAAAACATCAAAGAAACTTCAGAAGATACCAACAATAGGTTCGTAAGCAGGAAAACGCCCGCGAAAAACATTGAATCGCTACATAGATTCTCTGGCTGAAAGACCAAAACCAATAGAAAGTCTCTGAAGCATGCAATTTTGGTGAAGATGAATAAACTTGTCGACACGGAAGCCTAAACATTTGCTATGGTACATGTTTGTTCACTGAACTTCTATGATTACATCAGGGATTAAGAACGACCCTTCTGTTCTACTGACACGGCCCCTTTAATTGAAAGTCATCACAGCGTATGGCGCAAGCGGGTGGTGATAGTCATGAGTTGTCTTGCCTGCTGGCAATTCGTGATCTCCGGCCACTTGATTGGCTCGACCATCTGCCATATTACCACAAAATAACTGCACTCCTTGACATAAAATTGATAGGGTTTTCAACTTTTTTTTTTTCAACGGCTTTTAGGTGAATCGTGGTATTGCTACGTTTGCTTTGGTCTACATTTTTAATTGTACCTGTTTTTTTGAAAAGTTATTTATTGGCAAGGTATAGTGCAGAAGCCTAAAGTAAGCACTTTCCAATTAAACTACATTAAAAAACTTACATCAACTCTTTCAAGGTGAAATTTTGGTATCTATTTAAAACATTCAGTAAGAAATTGCAAGAAATACGATAAGATCCAAATAATACAGAGGATGACTTGGCAACACTGGCTTATACACTTGAAAACGCAGAAACCAAAGTAAACTTGTTCAACCATAAACAGTATAACGACAAACAGCTTTTTTTAGCCATGGCGAGTGAGTTGCTTCTTGTCATCGTGATGCGTGTCTGCCAGAAAGGTCAACATGGTCATCTCCACTTAAACTCAATACAACTCAACTTTCCTAATTGATAAAAGGCATTTTTTGAAGTGTTCATGACCCCATGTAATTTTTCACACCTTCCTAAATACTATTTATTTTTAAGTAGAATATACGTTATTCAGCGTAATTTGTCTAATCTATCAGAAATTTATGTTTTTGGTTTAAATATAATAAAAAGGTATAACATCAGATAGGTAACAATATTTCTTTGTCGGGCTTTTCAGACACATTGTGTACAATGCTTTTTCCGTGATTGTTTACTGCCGTGTTGTTGATTATTAATAGAGAGGTTAAGCATGACGTTTACGGCAAACGGCAAACGGCAAAAATCGAACTTTTGGTGTCTGATTTTAGCCGTTTGTACAATTTAGGGAAATTGTTTGCATTTACTCTGATTAAGGGGTTTTTTCCTATTTTTCGACTGGCTTTATTTAAGTGCTAAAGAAAAAGTGAGCAAAATCAGAATTATTTTTGCCGTTTGCCGTTTGCCGTAAACGTCATGCTTAACCTCTCTAATGACAAAGATTCAACCGGAGCGTCAAAGAATAAATCTTACAAAAAGAGCTCCGATCGTTAAAATTTGTTGGTTTACCTTTAGTAAATTTATAAAATGTAGATTAGAAACGCGATAACGCCCAAAAGAGGCAGTGACACTTATAAAAATGTCATTTGGTAATAGGGCGTGTTTGTTAAAGTGCCCCTATGATCAAATTTTTGATCGTCTTTTTTTTTTTGCATTTTCGTGTACAATTAGACTTTCTTACTCATCTTGTCATATTTCAATCCATTACGAACATCAGAAGTCATTTCGATTTCCGAGAATTTACGGCCACCGCAAATTAACTTTAACTTGTTCTAAGGCTTGGTTGCGAATGGGAGTAGGTGACGTCAGAGGCTCAAGCATAACACACGGATTGAAAGTATCATAATAATCAGCATAGAAAATTGCACGAAGAACAAGTCCAAGGTTTTTGTTGCTTTTCGCCTTATTTTCAATGCTTATTGTTGTTATAATTTCAAGCCCGTGAGGTATTTTTGAGCCTTTGATGTCACTTTCTCTCATTTGCAACCAAGCCTTCGAACAATGGGCTTACAACAATACGTACATCAGTAAAATGACTTCTGATGTTCGTAATGGATTGAAATTTGGCAAGATGAGTAAGAAAGTCGAAAATGTTAAAAAAAAAAAATGAAAATCAAGAATTTGAGCATAGGGCCACTTTAAGGGGGCTCATAACGGTTTCCAGCACTTTGAAGCTCTTATACTTTTATGAATCAGTACTATAAATCTTTATCAGCTGCTGCTACAATGGATCGTTTTCACTGTGACGCAATAAAAACATAAATTGAAGAACCATTCATTGAATGGGGTGAACAAAATAGGACATTATAGGAAATAAGTAAATAAGTCATTTCTCCAAGTTTTAGGTCTGTGCGCCATCCCAAACTTGAGATATTCGTTGAAATGTTTTGCACAAATTTACAGAGCCCAGTATGGATCCGCCATATTGGTGCACATCTGTGGTGCACCAATATGGCGGCCGGAAAATACTGTAAAACATCTGGAAGTTACTTTGGTCATCTAGACCACTGATTATCTGTACTAGACAAACAGACATTTCAACACATTTCCTGCTACTTTAACTTCTCAAATGGCAAAAAGTCACAAGATAAATGCATATTTTTTGACAAACACGATCGTAAGTGTATGTCACGCACCGCCATAACTCTGAAATTCAAAGTGCGCTGGTTTTCAAATGAAGGACGCTACTGCGCTGAAAAGTTGCAAGCAGATACCATTTTAGTACCTCTTATGCCTGATGTGGCTGCAAACTTTGGTGCCTCTTTAGTTTTGGATTTTAGTACCTGATGACGTCACGTGAAAACGATCTATAATGATATCAGCCAAATGTCCAATCATTGCTGAACAAGTTGTGGTCATTGTCATGACTTTACTGATTACCATAGCAACAGTTTAACCTCTTAAAAACACCCTTAAGTTTCTATTTGTGCTAAAAACTGAAAAACGAACCCGGTGACACCCACTTTTTATGATCAACAAATGATCAGCATGTTAAGATACAATTCTAAGAAGCTGTTTTGGAGCCACCTTAAAGTTTCTGCCGATTCTAGCAGTGTGCAGGCCGTGTCCCACATATAAACCTAGTAAAATTTCTTTGTTCACCATTAGTTCTGGTAGCTCAGTGGATAGAGCGACCGCCCGGTGTTTGGGAGGTCAAGGGTTCAATTGTCGTCGGGGACTCATATTCTTTCTTCGGTTCCACGCTCGCAACATGCTTAATATTTCATTTTTCCCATTTGAATTATACTTAGGAGGTTATATGTCTTATGTATCAACAATAACATCCATTTGGCGCGAAGATGTGCACTGAAATTGTTTTTTTCCTATAAGCGAGCAGCTATCCGGGAGCTTAGCAGGAAAACTGTGATCTTTGAGGAACAAATTTCCTTCGGATGATGATCGATTGCAATTCGCAAAGAAACTGAGGAATATCACGTTGGTGGATGTCAGCTGGTATTTGATATCTTGAAACTACAAAGGACAAATGTAATAAGTTCCCATATTTCCCCTTAGTTTGTAAGAAATATTCTCCCTCTAAAATGCTTTATCTGATAAGAAATACAGCAATAGGCTGCTTAGTAATCGCCAGATTAATGTATTACCCCAAATCTTGCAAATCTTTAAAACGAACAATTTCTTGTTATACAGTATAGTACTGACGAAGTAATCTTTCACAAAACACACTTTTTTCAGAGCATCTGTGTGGCTTTGTAAGTCTCTAAAGGTTCCCCACAATTTGTTTGGATAGAATCGATATCGACCGCGGTGTAGGCAACTAGGCCGGTACAGCCATTTGCAAGTCCAAGTTACCTACCTAAAAATTCTAAATGGAAAGGTCAAAAAGCTTGTCAGGAAAAAAATATGAAGATAACGAGGAAAACTTTGGCAAATTAATGTTTCTTTCTGCTGTCAGGTGACTAAAGCCCTGATCAAACAGTAACGGAAGCAAGTGGACGCAAGTAGTTAACAAGTTAACATTGCGTTGCCTGGTAATGCGGACTCTTAAGTTTGCGCAAGTTGCCAAAAAGCCATTACGCGCGCTGCAATTCAGTACTTGCAACGCAAGTCAACGCAAGACAACGCAAGTGCACGCAGGTCCTGGGCAAACAGAGATGCAAGTAGAATGAAGATGAAAATGAAGATAACTAGGAAAACTTTGGCAAATTAATGTTTCTTTCTACTGTCACGTGACTAAAGCCCTGGCCAAACAGTAACGGAAGCAAGTGGACGCAAGTAGTTAACAAGTTAACATTGCGTTGCCTGGTAATGCGGACTCTTAAGTTTGCGCAAGTTTCCAAAAAGCCATTACGCACGCTACAATTCAGTACTTGCAACGCAAGTCAACGCAAGTGCACGCAGGTCCTGGGCAAACAGAGACGCAAGTAGACGCTAGTTAGACTGACTTGCATCTTCTAGCGATTTTGTTTGGCCAGGCCTTAATGTATTTACGTTTTACTTGCATCACTTAAAAATAAAACGGACGTACCGTAATGATTCCATTTAGCGCCCTCCTTCCAATAATGCGACCCCTTCCGAATAAGCGCTCCCCTTTGGATGTGTTTTTGTCAATAAGCGCCCCTATTCCAATAAGCACCCCCACTCTAATAAGCGCCCCTATTATAATAAGCGTCCCCTATTCTCATAAGCGCCCCTATCCGATTTATTACTGTTACAGGTTACAGGTTATTGTTAGTTACCGTAGATAAACTCATGAACATTCGCCGTATCGTACATGTATATTTACTGCTGAAATGAACAATTCTTTGAAAAGTAACTGAACTTTCATTTGTTACTTTTACAGTTTCTGTTATTGTTAGTTATTTTAATATTTATTTAAGTTTTGTTTTGAACATTTGGTTGTTTCTCTAAAAATTAAATAAGCGCCCTGTCCCGAGTAAGTGCATTGTCTCGAATAAGCGCCCTGTCTTGAGGTGCTGGAAGTAAATAAGCGCCCCGGGCGCTAAATCATTACGGTAACAAAAGATGATGAACAAGTTCACGGCTTATTACCCCCTTGTAAATAATCATCGGCGACGTAAATATGCAAGTGTCTTCTCATGTTCTTCCGTGGTCTAATAGCAACTATGATAACTTCACGATCGTGCAGTATATGAAACATTTACCTTTGCACTTCTTTCCAGTGAAGCCTTTTCTGCAAATACATTCAAAGGTTTCGCCCATATTAACGCAGGATCCCCCGTTGTGGCAAGGATTTGTTAAACAAACTCCTCCTAGAATGAATGAATCAATTATTAGTTTCACATCACTATTTCAAAGTAGCTTTTTAAGCTATAGCCACCTACACAGACGTTCTCTGGGATGTGACGTAAAAAAGCGTTCAGCGTTACTAAGATACAAGACTCATAAATATGCACGAACCCGAGTTGAGTCGGGTTTGCTGAATTACACACTTTGACCGTGTTGAAGTTGTCATGCCCCCACGAACATACGTGGGGGAGAAACGCGTGACGAGCCGAAAGAACGTTTGCGTTGGAGGTTAGTTAAGTTAGGGATAGAAGGCATTTTTACCTTGCTCAGAAAAAAAAGCTTGAACAGCAGTTTGAAATTTTCTTCATTATAGGCACACATGTTTGTTGTAAGTTTTAAAGGCTTTCTGTTTTTAAACCACAGGCTTACATGCTTGCTTGATCACAGCATGCCAATATAATTACTCAAATTTCTTTACTTATTGCTGCTGTAAATATTTAAGCTTCCTAAATTGGCTTTTACGGCTGTGAATGTGTTATAAAATTTAGCATTATTTTTTTTTGCATTGTTCGACGATTTTTAGTCGAAGTGTGAGAGTAGCTTTTCGACTCGTTTCTAAATCATGTTTATTTACACGGTTACACAAGGCATGCAACTTCGAATCGGGTACCGCCCCTGGAATGTAGCGGAAACATTATTTCCTCGACTCGCTTTTATCAGATATTCCAGTCCTCGAAAAACGGTCTTCGAACTATTGTCTGGCATAATTTGAGTCCGATAAGTTCGTGGATTGTGCTTTTAAACTAGCTGGAATATCAAATTAGGTCACAAACTTGCCGATTTACTATCATTTGTACCACCAGTTGGGAAATTAGCTAAAATTACTGCCTACACCCCCCCCCCCCCCCCCCCCACCCCCCAAACACACACTGAAGGCAAACCGTTTTCCACTGCAAACCTTTCTCTGGGGGGGGGGGGGGGGGGAGGTACCCTACAGAAATACTTCGGAAATCACTAATTGAATTTGCACCTCAACTTGATATGTTTTTAATGAAATAAACTCTTCTTCACATACCATCTTTCGAAGTGCACTCGACAAATCTAGGAAATAGCGAGTATAAGTAAATTTGAAAAATACGGCCTAACTTGAGCACGAAATGTGAAACAGAAGCTGAACAGGGCGAGTTAAACTGAAAGATTTAGCCAATTTTGGCGCCAAAACGCCGCCCTTCGCACCACCCGCGTCAAGTGTCGTAATAACGGCCTCTGTGACGTATCGTTTCTTTAAAAATCCTAAACTGCGGTAGATCTGATTTTACTTAAAGTTACCCCAAGAAAACGAAAAAAAAAAACAAGTGCGAGAAGTAAAGGTAAGATTAGTAGTCGAATCTTGAAGGGTTTATTTTCAAAATACATACAAAATCAACGAATATCGAGCTGGACTATATCGAGATGGGCGGGAATTGTCAAATCGGGTAAAGACGGCTGACACAATTTGACCTAATAAGTGTAGTTTTGGTACGCTTCGTTTGGCCTAGCTCTGAGCCATAGTTTTGCAAAACCCGCTCGTTGTGCCACCTAAACGAGAAGAATTTGTACGATTAAGTGCATGATGTGTACTCACTAAGCACAGCACTGTCGTACGGTTACTAATGCGCGAACCTTTAACGAAAGGGAGAAAAAAATGCAATTTTTTTTTACCATAACGTGGTGTAAAAAGCGTTATGTGCTCAGTAAGGAGCGCAGGGGAAACGAAATACAACAAGTCACCCGTGGCTGTCTAGGTGGATTTTGCTGGTGCTGTAGTTATGGGTTGTAATGCTTCAGGACCATCTTTGATTTGGTGGGATCCAAGAATGACGTAACCGCTAAGGCCAAATAATCGCAATTATAATAATATTTTGTGATAATAATTTAAACTTAAACCGAAGAAAACAAGCCAACATTGCTACACAGAAAATTTAATGGTTTTAATTGCATTTTTACTGAGCTGAGAATAAAGCGCGCGATTTCCTAAAGGTTTTAAAAATAGCATTAAAATATAACAAGGTCAAATATCCCATGTGGCTTTGCCGTTGGGAAAGTAAGTTAATTTCTCCGAATATAGAAATGAGAGAAGAACGCGTCCGAAAACCGTTGTTATGGGTATATATTTAATTGCGGGAGTTGCAAAAACCCAAATAAATACCTACCCTGGGGGAAATTTCAATATTAAACCAAATAAAGTAAATACGTTGCTGGTGCATTGTTTGAATAAAAACTCCAAATATCACTCGAAAATAAATACCTGTGCTCTCTAGATAAAGCGACTAATACGAAAAATATCGCTCGCTTTAATTTTGATAAATACTGCCCAGCGGTCACTAACACTTTATTTTCAGACAATGAATTTTCAGTTTCTTTTTTTATACGGACTGCAACTGAGAAAAATAAAAAAAAAAAGTGTTTTAGAACTTTGTGTTTTCCCTGGTGCACTCTCCGTTTTCGTTTTGTAATTTTGTAAAATGGCTTACTCTAATAATTTTGCTATGACATACAATGCATCCCACTTGCTAGACATAACCGACAAGCCAAATTTCATTTATCTAAATCTCATATACCTAAATATCAAAGCTAGCAAAAACACATGAAAGTTATTAGCTCTCAAGTAAATGACCAGACAAGAGGGTTAAAAGCCCCAGACTTACATGTAAGCTAGAGCGCACAAAATGATCACGCTAAATACGTCAACGGTTTAAATATATGGCGGTTAAATTGCCTTAGGTACGACAGGCTCTGGATCACTGACTTGACTAGAACGAATTGAGTCACTTTAACACATACAGCCATGGTGCTGTTATTAGGAATCGACTTATTTTAAGTCCTTGCAGAAAACTATATCAATCAATCTCAAATCGTATCAGTCAATCAATCTCAAAATCGATGCAATTTACACAGTTATGCGTAATATTTTCTTCGCCTGTGCAGTAGATGCATATGCATTAGTGAAATATATAACCAGACAATATATCAAATGGTCATTAGAAATTGGTAAATTCCGAAGCATCTTTCCTAACAAATGCTTCAAAAATAATTACAAACGAAAAGCCCTCTCCATTATAACGCTTATCACGTTTTGAATATTTCACATTGTCAAGTGCCTGTAGATAATAATGGCAAATTGTCTTATCCTTTCAAGAGGATGTACTAAAATGAAACCGAATTATTGGTCGAGAAGCAGATTGCCCACTTGAAATGAACGCTAATAATAATAATAACTATTAACAACAGGAAATGACCTACCTAACTCATCCAGATCAGCTTCGTTTTCGTCCGATAACTCACTTATGCCTTGATCCCCCGCAGAATTTAGCTGAAGCAAGGCTGGAAGAGCCAATCCATTACTCATTAACGCCTGTTGCTCAACGGTGGGCTTGAGTGGAATCGAATCATATTTTAATCTGTTAGGTCCTTTGTAAACGTGAACGTCTGTAGCCATCCCTTCCCCATTAGCTGGCAGTTGCAATCGATTTCGATAAAGATTCAAGGCAGGTATTAGTCTAGCAAGTTGAATTCCGTATGGCAATCTCAGTGCTGCGGCGTTTGGAATTAATCCACCCGTAGCTGGAACTAAACCTCGGTACTGCGGAAGCTGTTGTAAAGCAGGAGCTTGCTGATAACCGAGTGAGGCGAGCCTTGTTCCATATGGCACAGTAAGCGGGTTTAGTCCAAGAGCCGTGCGATCGAGTCCTGCTAGAGCTGCCAATGATATGCCACGATTTTTCCGCGTTTTGGCGAGACGTTTGTTAGTAATTTTTGCGTTCTTCTCGAACTTGTTATTGTCGTCCGCAGTCCGGTTTTTCGGAATGTTTGTTGTTTTCGTAGAATTACTTTCGCCGCCATGTTTTTGTTTAGCACCTTGTGAGCTGCCCTGTTGAACAATAATTATGAAAACAACCACAAGCAATAAACGGACCAGGTCTTGTAACATCGTCAGCGATCATAGCCAAATCCACATATTTTCCCTTTCTTTAACCCATATTTTTCCGTCGAAAAAGTTCGAAAATACAAAACGACGCCTACATTAGTCACTTCGATGCTATTCTGGTTCCAGTAATAATAAATTAAGGACTGGTCTTTGGTTACATCATCTTGAAACAAATGCCTCTTGAATGACGTAAAAGATAGGCTTCACAAGTCGTTTTCTCTTCATCTCGTCAGAAAAAATATTGCCTTATCGCTCTCTTCGGACGTTTGTGTCAAAGGAACGTGGGCCACAAATGATTTTTGGTCGTTTGCGAGTTTAATATTTTGTACAAACTTTCACACCGTAACACCTGTTTCAACCTGTATACGTCGGTCAAGCCCATTTCTATTTTACCAATTGCCCTTGTCAAATTACGAAACCAGGGGGTCTTCGAATGTAGCGCTACTGCCTCTGGTTAAAACTCAAGTTAAAATCCCATTTAGCAAATTAGAAGTTTATTTCCGCCTAAAATTCTTTTGTCGTCTCATTGTTGGTTAAGAGTAATTTATTATCGCTGAAAATACATATTTGATCATAAATTTGTTCCACTTCATTTGGTATTTGCCTAAAAAGCTTATTGATACGCTGTTGATTTAGCTAAATGTCACTAAACGCAACCAATTCACTTTCTCTAAAGCTCCTTTATGCAGGCGGTCCGTATGACAAAATAATCAGACGATTCCAGTTCAAAATTAAGTTGTTTTAGAACTGTGTCACGTAGTTAGCGAAAGGACCAAGACGTACAAAGATTTATTACCGATCTACAAATTTACGGTCAATTTCTTTTCACGGGTGTTTTACTTGCTCAATTGACTGTCAAAACCCCCTTCATTTTTTTTTTCGCGCAATGCAGGTTTTGTGAAGAGTTTATTTAAGTGTCTGGCATAGAAAAGAAAGAAAACGAAATGGCTCTATCTAAAAAAATAACAGAACGAAACAAACCAATAAAAACAAACAAACAAACATCTGCTCTTCAAACCAAGTGAAATAATTACCAGATAAAATATTTGCATTGTGGCTTTTTAAAATGAAAGCAAATTGTCCACTGCAAATATACACTTGTAAATACAAAAATTCGGGAATACCTGGACGGCCGCAGACTAAATCAAATGATGGAAAAGACAACACACTAAAAAAAATACCAAACAGCATTGAAGTTTACAATTGGGGTAACGTTTATCCAGTTTACTTGCTGGACACTTCATATATCAGTCACCGTGGACCATTGTGTGGTTTGTATTCTGCACAAAACTTAAACAGAAGTGTACGAATTGCAGATAATAAACTAAGCCGCCTATGGATCTAAGTTGTTGTGGAGCTCACACCTGATTTGTGGTGCACAGGCCGCTGTTCAGCCCATAAGAAATTAGGTCAAGATTTTCCTATACAGACCGACAATGCTCGGTTAATAAGAGTTAATTAGTGAATTACAGATGTATTGAATGATTTGAGTTTTCAGTTCAAATCTCCACACATTACAAAAGCTTGGTCTCCTATGTTCAGACAACCGGCTCAGCAACAAAGTCCCTCCACCCCGCCCACTTTTCCCCACTTCGCTGCTTTCCCAAGACAGGATACACGTTCATCACAGCTTACTCTCTGTAACAATTTTGCTGAAATCCTTTGATATAATAAGTGAAAATCACGAAGAACACAATTCAAAGCGTATGCTATTGTGCCAATCCAGCAGAGCATTTGGAAATCTGGAAATGCTTGAAACAATAGCATGACGTCACAACATGGTGGCCTTAAGTCTTCCCAGGTTGTGTTACCTGCTAACTAGAAACAAAATAACAAAGAAATCATTGAAGAACAGATGCGCGTGATAGTGAGAAAAATTGCGGTGAAATGTGAAGTTTTAATTTCGATGGGTCTGTCGATTTCGGTTGTCTTCCGGATCGAGTGATCAGGTTTAGTTTACTATTGCTACTATTCGTCAAAAAATTTTATGGGCCTCGAGGCGAGACATTCAATAATCGTTCTAGTTGTTTTGTACGGAATTTGGACATGGACCGCGTTTTGGATGAATGAGCCTGGAGAGTTTTGTCGGAGGTAAAGGGCTGTGTGAAATGATACTGCTTCTGACTTGTCTGTTTAGACGTCTTTTCCTTGATTTCAGCCTGAACCAAACATAAATATATTGTTGTCTTCATAGGTTGAACCTTCAGGTTCGCTTTTCAACATCGCGCGTGGCGTAACAGCAGAGAAAGAACGTCGCCACTTATTCCTGGACATGCAGGGTATTTTTCTATTTCTGCAAGCAGTTAATTTCTTGACAGACTGGCAGTTAATCGTCCAATAAGAATTTTGTTTCTCAGAGACGGGAATTTGGAAAACAAAGAAACCTCCGTAGTCGGTTTCTTTCCTGCCTCGCCTCATTTCCCTCCTCGTTTTCCCCTGATTTGCATAATTTTAAATTTTTAGGTTGCGCGTTGGATTTCAGGAACAAACACTGACTGCTTGCAGTCTATACCAAAATGAGCTTTTCGCGCTTTTCCAAAAAGACCTCAGCTGTGCACTAGAGGGAAAGGAGGAAATATGTCTGCACAAAACAAAAGTCGAAAGGAGGACAGTGCGAAGATTAAGCTAAAATGAAATGATAACTCGGTAGGTGTGGAGCGTTAATACAGCGAATAATAAAAAACTACCCAGGACAAAAGCCGGCCCATTTTTTATTAAATTGATTTAAAGTAATATTCTTAGTGCAAATGTATTTTTCTGTTTCAAATTTGATTTTGATCTTTATCTTAAAGCCCGAAAGGCGTGGAAGAATGTGAGATCTTCTGCAATCCCAGAGGTATAATTTGGCTATCAACAGGAGATAATTAAAAACACAAAGTGCATTATGATGAAAGTTTTTCCTTCCGCAGAGATCCGTAATTTATGTAATCATGCAGAAATTACGCAAGGCATTGTGGTTGACGGTGGGCCTTGAAAACGTCATTCATCCATGTGATTTTTGCGATGTGAGGAGTTTACTATCAAGCAACCTTTAACAGTAATAGTATCAACTCTACTTCTCTTATTTTCAGGTCACATCTTGACAGAAAGGTTTCTTCTATCCTATTCAATGATAATTCGTGGCACTTAGTATCCCCTTGTCATGCCACTTGTCAACAAAATTAAAACTAAATCGCCCGCCACTCACGCGTGTTTTCGTAAAGGCAGTTTCTCATTTGGCAGCGTGTATTGATAATAACGGTGGATAGTCTAATGGCTGCACTTACTAGAAAATAAGCTTGGTGTTTTCTCTATTGATTACAACACAATTGATCGCAAAAATGATCGAAAAAACAAGCAAATGAAACACGAAGAAATAAACAGCACGAGATCTAATGACTGTGCAGCGTTTTAGGTGCAGATAGTTATTCCTTTCCTCTACATGTAGTAAATTTGGCCCACTATAATGGCAACACAAGGACCACGTTTTAGTGTTTTAGCAAAAGACGGTGCTACCTTGCCCAGTGCCGAGAGCATTTTCATGGCAGTTGCTACTTAGGGACCTAAATTGTCGTATTAAGGTGGCAACTATAGCCTCAAGAACCTTTAGATCGAAGTACTTTTCAGCTGGTGGCATGTTATTCGCACGAGGAAAACAACGAAAATTGACTACTGTAAAGAGACATTGTATCCATGTGCCGGCAAAAACTGAGGATAAGGAAACTAATATGAATTATCACCGTGGTGTCATCAAAATCCGAAAATGGAGCCGGAGATCGAATTACGACGGCAGGGGAATACATTTTTATATGGGATTTCAGTCATTATCCTAATCTCGTACCAAGATCTTCTCAACATTCTTAACATCTGGGAACGAGATTATTATTATCCAGCAGCGGCTACATGTTTATCTGCTTACGCCGCTGTTTCATGAAGTATCGAAGAAGCAATGATAGACCAGACCTTTTTTGAACGGTAATAATTACACATTCTAAAACCACAGGGGATATTTTAGAATGAAATTTTAAAATTGAATTAAATTCTGGCACAAATCGGCATTGTTTTGTAACCAATGGACTTTAATTACGGCAAAAAGTGCCATGTTTTTAAACCATTTTTCCTGAACGTAAGCAAGCAAGAAATAACTAACATAAAAATGCCATGATTGCTTACTTGTGATGTGTGCAACACTTTACTGCGTTAGAGTGAAAAATAGCAAATCACAGTGTACCTGATGATATTTCTCGTAACGTGTATACAGAAGCATCGACTTTTAGAACTAAAGTCGAGGAAAATGCTGAAGATTGTAATTTTAGTTATCATTTAGTAATACAAAAGAACCCGTACTCTACCCGGAGCAGAAACAGAAAAACAATACGGGAAACAAAAATGTGCATTGATGAATGAAAGCTGCTTTTGTAAACAAATTTGCGTTTAAGCCTATGACACTTAACTTTTATTTTTTATACACATATTTATATTTTAAGCTCTGTTAAATTATCATGATATTTTAAGTTTTTAGATTTTTAACTTTTATACCTTCATTTTGTGCATGTATTGATATATTTATTAATTTAGTTAGGTAATTTTAGATTTTATTTGATATTCTAGCGTAGTGATTGTAAAGCGCTATGAAAGATTAGCTAACTGATAGCGCTATATAAATTACTATCATTATTATTATTTAATAATTTTGTTTACATTTTTATTTTTCACATTGTTCGTTTAGTCATAAACTTAACAATGGCTTATCTTAGCATTTGGTTTGCAATTAACGTGACTTATTTTCAGTCGTTAAATCAAAGCTTCATTGGTCATCTGGAACGATTTC
Organism: Meandrina meandrites; assembly: GCA_963693305.1. NCBI lineage: Eukaryota > Metazoa > Cnidaria > Anthozoa > Scleractinia > Meandrinidae > Meandrina > Meandrina meandrites. Next base: position 25,971,205 of record OY855907.1, on the reverse strand, counting down.
GTGTCAGTTTAGATATTTAAAGTGCCTATAACCCCCAAAACGTTTTTTGGCCGGATTAAATTTTTGCATTGTACTGTGTAAAATGCTGCAAAAATTTTTGGATTTGGTTAAAACCGCTATTTTTTGCGAATTTTTTAAGTTGAGAATTTTCTACCCACGACCGAGTGAAGTGGAAACTGGGACTAGTGACCTAAAACCAGGATATTGATAATCGTTCTGAAGTGGAATAATAGGAGTAGATCGTAGATCTCGACGGCGAGTAAATAATTTTCGTAGAATATGAATGTAATAACTTATTATAGGAGAATTCAAGTACTGCATGTTTATATATGTCTGTATGTACATGCGTGGGAAGATTATCACGAAATTTGCTTGAGCATTTTAAACTCAAAGAGAGACCGAGAGAGCCCTAATCCGTACACAGTTTAAATAAGTAGAATCGCCTCAGAGTTTTAAAAAGATATAAAATTTATTGACTTAAATAATCAGCATTGAAAGTCTACGACGAAAGTCTGTACTCGCGTATGAGTAATTTGCAGCCAACTATTCATTCGCGGGACCGGCCGGTACGCTAACTTTTATATGCTATTCATCGCGTTCATGCGATCGATGATCTTCTTAAATCTTCTGTTCAAAGTTAGGATTCGACTGAAAATATCTTACCCTGCTTTTAAACCCATTAGGTTAACACTTGTATTAATTAACGCAAAGCCCGAAGACGCCGCATCTTTGCGGAAAGAATGAATGAAGAATCTGTTTCCCTTCGCTGCTAGTAATGTAAACAAAGTGCCGCGGAATGAGTCGATTGTTTACTGATTTTGCATTGTGTGTACATGCAGAGGAGCAAATAAGTCTGAATCAAACCAGAAGCGTTCACTAGAATCGCTTAATGCTTCAAGTAAACAGTGGTAATATTTTGGTTCGGCAAGCTAGAAGATGATTATCTTGAATTCTAAAAGTCTGGAAAACTCTGGAGTCCATACGAAGCAAATTGAAGCCCATCGATCTGCGAAGATCAAAAGTCTAATTTTAATCTTTGCTACTAGCACTCGCCGATCGGACCAGAAGGGTGACCAAAAAATCTTAAATCTAATGTGCTTCGATTACATTGCCGAGAACTTGATGGTCTCCCCGTTTTATATGCATTTTGGAGCTCTGACCGAAGTAATGACCTACAACTCAGATTATCGCGCGAGCGATATCAAGTTCGACTGATGTCCTGGTTTGACGTCACGAATTGTATCGGACCCAGACCCGATTTTTCCCGACTTCGACAATTCACAGAAAATCGAGGTTTGAACCGAAATCAAAAATTTTTTCGGCATTGTGCTCAGAAAAACGTAAATATTCTTTTGCATGAAAAATAATTTTTGGGTTTATGGGCACTTTAACTATCTGTAATGAATATTCCCGTAAGTCCCATAATAATTTGTTATCTTACTCAAAGACATTCAAGTCGAGATTAGTATGCAAAATGAATATATATATTTCCTAGTATAGTTAGGACAAGTAAAACTAAGGTGGTATGCTTGAAGAAGAATAGTTTTGATTGTTAATTTGTAACTATAATATGATATCTTTTACAACGTACTTTGTCATAACCTAAAACTAGTAGGTTACATAAGGAAATGGACTTCCCGAAAACATGTGGTAACAGAGCAAATCATGTGTTTTTTTTCAAATAAAAGTTAACATGTTACATCAGAAATGATGGGTAAATTATTTTAAAAATTATTCTTAATTAAGAAGAAACTTTGGCGTACAGCCATTATGAAATTTAGGTTTATCCTTACACCAGGGTAGATGATCATCCCTTTAGTGCATTAATATAATCAATAAAAATAATTATTGGGACTTCTCACCACCATTACAAGTAGTGCACATTAAACATCTCAAACAAGCTGAAATTAATTAATACTCCAACAATTTTGAAGATTGGGAACTGACGGATTTAGGCATTTTAATTGCTAGTTCATATACAATGTTTACTACCAAATATAAGAGTTTTTCTCGTTCATAAAGCTGTCTCTATGTCTCTAAACCTGTTTTGTAAGTTGACTAGCTTTTATTTAGTCCTTTTGGCGAGGACTTATTTGGCTGTGATTATATTTCTATCTTGCAAAAAATTATCATGGGGATTGCCGATAGACACTCGCAGAATGTAGATGAAGGTGTTTTTTCCGACAACAAGAATTACCATTTAAGCAACTCACATTTAATCTAACGGTCTTTTATGAATCACTGTTCTCCTTTTACCAATCCGACCTCCAGTACTTTTACCCAGTACTTTTGTTGTCGTCGTAACCTTTCTCATATCACGTAAGTATTTCTTTGTATCTTGGTAACGACGTTTTTTCAATGCTGTTCCTTCGCTCCTTGGCAAGCAACAGTCATGATGGCAATAATAAAGACAGTTAAACGGCCTACATTCCGAAGGACAGGGTACCTTTATAGTGAAATGCGAAGGGTCACCCAACTTGTTTGAACTAGATAAGCCAGAAGCATGCTCCAAAAATGCTCTGCAACATGATTCATCACAATTTGGATAACAAGATCGCGAACAGCCAGACTGGCAAACTGCTGCTGGGGGAGGGAGAGGAAATGGAGCAAGGTTTTGAGTAGGTTGATGTTCTCTTCTTGTGGGACTAACTGGTTGGACGTTGGAATCCTCCTTTTTAAACCCCGCTCTACAACAACTAATCGTGCAAGCGGGGAAGCATTCAGAAGCACAACCACCTGGACAAAGGGGTGTGTCAATTGAAGGTCGACCAGATGCCAATCGTGAAGGCGTCGGTGACGTTAAACCTCGATCACAACATCGTAAAGGACATGAAGGCCCGCAGTCGTGTCGACATACAGGTGGGCAGTCCTGGTTGGTAGGAGAAGTTTCCTTGGCGAAAAAATTGCTATATGACTGTTTAGTTTTATCTGGCGCTACTGGTTGCTCTGATAATTTTTTAGAATTAATTTCACCTCTCTGACAACAGTTTACCAAGCATTTAGGATAGCAGTAAGCTGGACAACTGGGAGTACAAGCAGCTGGAGGTTTTGCGAAAGATGAATCTGGAGGTGCAGTTTTCGGAGTTGGTGATACTGGTGAAGATTTAACAATTTTGATTTCCGCCGTTGGATGGTGTTCTGCTATTAGTGGATCACTACTTTTTGAGCAACAAAGTGGTGGACAACCTTTTGAGCAGTACGACGCACACGCTGGTTGGCATTTTAACGGGATTCCTACTTTGTTCGATGACTTTTCCTCGGGTTTTACACGACAACATTTCATGGGACAATCATGTAGACAGGTCGTGTTGCAATGATCCGGACAGAGATCGTTTGCTGTGCTATGACTCTCCGCAACACCAACGCCCTTGAAATTTATTCGGTTTTCTTTTCTGGCGGTCTTGGGCTTTGTAGGAGTAGCCGTTTTGAGCTTATGATCGTCTGTTTTGACGGGAAATTTGGCGAAATGTTTGTTGCCATACAGGTTTCCATACATGCTATACATCATATTCAGGAAGTTCATCATCCCAAACCAACTCATTGCATTTTGGAAGAAGTCGGCACTGCTCTTACTCTCCCCTTTCAGTTGCTGAAGACCTGTACTTTCCAGTGTTGCAGAATGAGACGCGTTACGTTCACAGCAAATTGGTGGACAGTTTGGATTACACTTTATTTTACATGCTCTTGGGCAAAATTTCTCTGCCATCGTTTTCATGAAGTTTTCCTGAACCTTAGAGTCCATCATTGGAAATAGATGTTTATCTCTGGGAAGATAGCAACATGTTTTTGGACAAGACGGCAGGCAATTCTCCATGCAACTTAGAGGGCACTTCCCAAGGCAACATCGAACAGGGCAGGAGTCGTGGCACTCTGACTTGCATCGGTCTGGACATTCTGCTCCGTCCTCTAAAAGAGGTCTTGCAGCCATTTCTGAAACTGCAAAGCCCCCTGTAGGATTTTTCAAGTTCACCGCTTCCAGATTAGTGGCTTCTGAGTCATCCGGGCGTTGCTGAAAGTCTGGTGCAAAGTTTGCTACGTGCTCGTTCATTTTGCTTTCCGGTTTAAGAACAACTACTGTTGGACGGGGAGTAGTGGCGTTTTTCTGGGGTGGTGCATTTGGTGGGACATTAATCTGCTGGAGATTACCATCATTGTAGTGAATCTTTAGAACTGGATGATGCTTGCAGCAGTTTGGTGGACATCCTGCATGACATCTTGTGGTGCATTGAAGGGGGCAGTTTCTGTGTGTTATCTTGTATGCTACATAAAGTAAAAGGAAAATCAGAAGTACGATGCAAGGTTAGGGGATATCACGGTACAGGTGGTATTAGCATCTTGTTTTTACAAGAAGGAACAACAAACATGGGCGTGCGTCAAAAAGGAAAAAAAGCGACAAGAAAGAGTGGAAGAACTTTGATTTTTATATATCCAAAACGTAAAGATATCATTTATTTAGTAGTTCTCAAACAACAACACGTTGTTCCATCTATGCTCAATGGCGTATATCTATAAAGGTTATGCTTAAGACAGAAAAAGTAGAAATGAGCAGACTTACGGGCGCATTCATATCCGTTGAAGTAATGATGATGATCACATACGCAGAACCCTTTGATACATTTTCCATGCTGCTTACAACCCGGCAAGCATGTGTCCGCTGCGTGAATAATTTAAAAAAAAGAAACTCTGAATATCAAGTATTACTAAAATCTAATTTTTTTTACATGAAACCTTAAATTTCCTACCCTCAAGATGACTCAATTAAGTCGCAAGCTTTCGTTTTCGTTTTTCAATTTAAAGTTTCTAATTAACTTTTGAGCCTTGTGAATAAATATTTGAATACAAAGCGAACATTATGATCGTTCTCCCTTAATGGTATTATTCTTCTTGGTGGTGAAAAAGGGCGAGCAGGGTATTATTATGAATGGCACGATGCTAGCAAAAATTAAAGAAGGTAATATTACATAAAATAAAATAAACATCCCAAATCTTGTCTAGCATAGCCATAGGAGGGGAAATTCTAAGCTGAAAATCGAAAAAAAGTGTCAACAAAATAGCTCACATTCAGCTTTTGCCGAAAAAGTAACATGAAGAAACGAAAAGAATGCAAATACTTACGGCGGCAGTCGAATCCATCGCCAGTGTACCCAGCCTTGCAAACACATTCTCTGTTGATGCACTTAGCATTGTAGTGACAGTCTTTACACTCACTTGGTGGAGGCTCGTCATCTGACAGAAATGAAAAACATTTGATTCAAAAGAATTATGCAAAACGATTTTTCTTATTTGTAAAGTCGTTCTGGATTTTAACAGTTAAACTGTAGATATGGCTTTATTCTCCTCGAGCAATGTCCGATTTCGTCTCTTCTCTTTGTCTTGACAGCTCTGTGTTAATCATTTTGGAAGGGCGATAACGTACAAAAAACTATATCATATTTATGGCTGGGTTAGTATGTATTAATTTTATTAGCAGTTAACGTACATGTTTTGCCAGAAATTAAGCAATAATTGGTCAGCTGCTTTAATTGCACTTTCTAATAAAATGGCATTAACGTTAAGGCATTTCACAAAGTTAGTTCCACAGAGAGAGGTTTTTGGCGGATAATTTCGTCTCAAAAAGGGAAATATGGCAATGGCCTATGTTCGGTTTATAGTTCGTCATTCGTCATTACAACGGGAAATGTGCCCGGGCTTAAAAAGCCTACTACACCACCATTGGCCTTTTTCTTAAAAAAAAATTATTAAGTGAATTTCAACGATTGTTCATGCATACCTGGTTCCGGACCAGACAGAGCGTTCAGTATATGGGCCAGCGGTTGGTCATCGTTGATTATGCACACTTTGTCTATGCATCTGGCATGGGGAGGGCATCCTTTACATCCTTTGACTGCGCATGCACAAAAGAAAACTCAATTCACGACTGTCTATATCTTTTGAAAAAAATCAAATTATTAAGTTCTTCAAAGTGTACTCAGAATTGGTTAATTTCTAACTGGCCACACTTTCGTATATTAGTTAGTTTTGTTTCAGCTTATGTTAAAGCATTAAACGTGGTTAGGCAAAAACTGATCTTTTAAAAAATTCAGCCATTGCTTGATAAAAAGTTTTACTTTACACCTTTTTTTTGTAAAACAAAACAAAACATAAACAATAAAATAAAATGAAAATAATGATATAACATATGTCGCTGCGTTCGTCCTGACTGGCATATGTGCATTAATTTTATAGCAATCAAAAATAATTTTTGTAGCGGTGAATGCTTTGTAAGTGTATTTGAACATTCACTTTCACGAATATTCATTAATCTTTACTTCCACTTGCTCGGTATACATTAGATGCATGCAAACTTGCCCTTTCAGCCTAATGCAATATATTTCATTAATGAACCGTAAGCTGAAATAAATACATCTTGCAGATCATTAAGTGCGATAGAGCGCGTAATCGCTATAATTTTACAAATCTTGTTGGATTTTGGCGAGCCTGTAGAACCCGTCAAATTGATATAATGAACATATAATTTAAAGTGATGCTACGCGATATCTGATATTTCTTTTTCAACCTTTTTTTCCTGAAAACCAAACTACGAATTGCGTTTCTCGTTCGACGTAGTCAGGGGAACTAAGCAGGCTGCAAACTAACCAGTAGTAAAATATTTCCAGCAAAATGCAATGGGCAACGCAATATGCAATACAAATAATGCTCGTTTCTAGCTCTACCTGTACTTTAATAAGTGAAGTTAGATAAATTTATTATACTTTACCTGCCATCGGGCCATTCTTATTTGCAATGTCTATAATCTTGTAAAAATCGTCGTCAAGAGGTGGCAGCTTTCCTCCTGGGCCTGGCTGCTGAAAATGTTGTCCAGGAAAGTTAAAAGCATTTTGACTATCTACAGGACTCTGCTGCTGATGATTTTCTTCTAATCCAGTCGTTTCGGTGTTGGAAGCCTGGTCATTCATTGCTGCATACCCATTGACTTCAGTACCTGCGGAAGCTTGGTTATTGTTGTCATCTATTGCGGCCATCTGATATCCAGATGGGGCACTTATAGTTCCTACTCCTGTAAACCCATTGCTGTTACCTTCTCTGGAATCTGAGTTTCCGCCAACATTGATGACACTAGCACTGTCGGATGTACCGAGGCTACCTTGACTATCTCCTCCTTCACTGTTGGTTACCTCTGAGGGTACCGCAGGTTCTTTAAGCGCTTCCTCGATGGAGGAAGCATACTGAACACCTGGTGGCGCACCCTTATCTCCGCCTCCACTGGGCTGCTCGTTGGCGTATGATACTGTCCCCTGCCCTTGTTGCTCAGCCGTTGTCTGTTGACCCTCCGTTCCAAATAGACTACCGAGGGAACTAGAGGAAGTCGTGAAACTTTGTGTTTCGGAAGGCGCACCTTCGGAACCTTGTGACTCCTCTGCCTGCTGCTGCGGTTGTGGTTGATATCCCTGTGCTTGATCCTGCTGCTGTTGCAGTTGCTGGTCAAGGCCTTCTGGCTGCTGCTGTCCAAGGTCCTGTGTTTGCTCCTGTTGATAACCCCCTTGCTCAAAACCAGTTTGATCTGCACCGTGTTCTTGATCTCCTTCTTGGGCACCTTGCTCTTGACCTTGACTTCCTTGTTCACTTTGGTATTGCAGCTGTCCTCCGTCGATGAGTTGACTTTCTTGTCCTCCCAGATCCGCTTCCTGGGTTCCTGGCCTCTGACTGTCCGACTCCTGCCCTTGCTCCTGAGGTTGCTGGGTGTACGCCTCCTGCTGTAACTGAATGGCTTGTTCCAGACTGGAAGGCTGCTGTCCACCCTCACTTTGACTCGCGTCTTCGCCATTACTGCTCGCGAGATTAGCAACGGATGATTGGCTCGAGTCTTGTTGATACCCTGCGCTATCGTACTGGGATAGTGCGTTCTCGTCACCAATTTGTTGCTGTTGTTGCTGCTGCTGTGAGGAATCCTGCTGTCTTAAATCTCCAGTTTGGTCGCCTTCAGTCAGTGGAGCATACCCTGCCGTTAATGGTTCTTCTCCACCAGGAGGAATCGGTTGGTAATCTTCGGACTGTGACTGAAGTGGAGAAAATGATTGAACTAAAGCATATTTCTTAAATATTTTTTTCTTTTTCTTCTTTGCATCGTCCTTGTGATGGATATCCTCAAGTTTTACTGGATTTCCGTTATTTGTTAGTTTTGACTTTTTAGAGTGCGTAAGCTGCCTTCCATTTGTTCCATTGGCTAAAGATTTATTTTTTAATTCTCTTGATCGGTGGGAGCTGTGTGTCCCAGCAGACGGTTTCTTTAATTTGTCATCAGCTTTACCAACCATGTGATAACCAATATCGTCCTTGTCGTTAATCTTGTGTTTCTTGCTGTAACTTTGCCTTTCATTTTCTAAATAAACCGATGACACACTTTTCTGCTTTGACGGAGTGCCTTTCTCTTTCGACTTTGCTTGTAAGGTCTTTCTACGATTTAAATCCTTTTCTAGAATGTTCTTGTTGTCATTCGTTCTTGAAATCTGATTCTTCGCTGACGATTTTACATGTCTTCCTTCAAGATGCGTTTCTGCTTGACAAGGAAACTTAACTAACAGTTGTAAAACGTTTAAAAGGAAAACTGGCCCAAAATATCTAAAAACGTTCATATTTTGACTACATATCTTTTTTCCTGTTGTGGCGAAAACACAATTCTACAATTAATAATACAAACAATTGTGTCTTCCAAGCGAAGAATATAGGTAACAAGAAAACAATTCGGTGTCCGGTGGTTTTTTTGTTTGTTTTGATTAATCACACGCCAGGTTTGCGTTCCACCAGTTAAGCAGTTAATTGCTTGCTTCTGATTGGTCCAGTGGAGATTTGGAGAGCGTAAAAACTGGTTCCCCTGTCTTGGTCCGGTGGCTACTCACCAGAAGTGTTACTTTAGAGTGAGAGAAAATTTCACGTAACTACATTAAGTGATTATTGTCACATATATATCGAATCTCAAGGCGTTTTGCGACGAAAGTGAAACCAATTAATTAGCATCAAATTCATGTACAAGTGATGCTCTGATTTAAAAAGTTTGCTCATGACAACCATAACACGCTACACGCTAAGTACCAAACAAAGAGACAGACAAAAAACTGCAAATTTAATTACCGTAAAAGCTCAAATGGGGGGCTTTTTTCTTTTAGGAACTTTTGAAGGTGGTTAATACAGATAGGGGCTTAGTGGAGATAATAAGATAATATTTAAGTGCTGTTTGATAACACATTTTCACAAAATAGCAACTATAACATTTAAGAGCGAATGCCAGTTAAAATCGCGCAAAATTGAAATTTCGCGGCCAGGGTCAAAATTTTGATTTCGTTCATATTTTGTCTATAGATAGACATTACCAAATAACAAAACGTGGTGTAGTTTGTTTTTCCAAACACCGCTTCAATTTGTCGAAAATCGAGAAAAACTATTTCTGCTGTCGGCGACTTCAAAACAATATTTGAGACAAAATCGGCTGCTTGCAAAACTTTGCTTGCATGCAAAAGGCATGGAATTTGGGGAAAATCTTTTCCAACGTATTAATTTATGAAGACTTTTACTCCTAGTTTAGTGGTAAATTTTCATCTTAGCGATAATCTGGAAGGTAAACAATAATATTTTAGAACTGCTTATTTTTCAAGCGACAGAAGTTTTAATTCAACTTGAAAGACGCGATTACAATTTTAAGCATGTGCTACACCTTGGGTTTTCCTCAAACTTAAGCTATAAGATATTTAAGCATTGTTGTAGAACATGTGTAAAAACTGGCTTGGGTAATTTAGTTTGCTGGTCACACGAAGTCTTCGAAGTTGAGCAAATTTTCAGATGAAATATGAGATAATTGAATAATTAACGCAAGCGCTCTTTCACTACCAAATGGATCCATGGCACTTCCGGGGCACTTCCCGAGCAGAAATCTGATTTAAGTGTAAACATCGAATTTAAAATCCTTTTCCTTAAACATGTGGCACGTATTCTGCCTGTTTTTGACTTTGAAGCTAAAATATACTGATTTAGAAGTTCGCTGTTTTAATTTGACCTTTATACTGAATGAAGGTCATGGCCGAACATTTACGTGTAGTTTAACAAACCTCTGATATCACATTTCTTTATTCAATATTATTGGGGGAAGTGCTTTCTTTCTCAGTTCAGCCCGCTTAATTGGTTAGAACAAAGTCGTGAATTGAGAAAGAGTGCAGTGATCAGCATAGCCTTATTGTTGCCCCGTAGATAGACGGTGTTGCGTGACGAGGACAAGTCATTCGCAAAAGCACAAAGAAAACATTGGTGAAGATTGTGTAGCGATGTTGTCACTGTTCTCAGATTCGCAAGAATCAAAAGGTTTTAAAATAATATATTCTGTTTGCTTGTAGTACTTAATTTAACTAACCATCCAGTTTTTTTACACCTGTATCAGTAAATCGCAGATCCACACCGTTGGAAGCTTCTACTTATGAGTCGACAATTAGCTATGGAAAGCACCTGCTCGTTTCCCTCAATTGTGGGAGGCCAATGTGGCCTTGACAAAGGGACAGGAACAAAATAGAGGAATGTATTCCTTTCCATAGTGGCCCTTTGTTGAATTAATTCTGGCAAGAGCACGCATCTTTTCCAGCTCCACGAATATCGATTGTCCGAATTCCAGTTAGCAGAAAAGCGAAGCTTTGAGGGCAACTGTGAAAAAGGGACAATCTCTCAGCCAGGGGCATCATCCTCTAATATACCAGCAAACCAGAAAGGGGTTTCATTATTTTATAATCCACCGATTAATTTCTACAACGTACTGTTATAATTTGGATATTGGTTGGAGACGTCGAGTTTCCGGACAGATGTTAAGTGCTTCCAATATAAGCATATAGAGGTTTCAGCAAAGCGGGCTCACAGATCGTGTTACGAGAATCTCGAATTTATCATGTTTGTACTTCTTTATATATGTCTTTATTTTTTGGTAAACGACATCTTTTCTTTATGACTCACTCCGCGAAAAATGTTTTTTTTTTGGCTTTTGAGATATCTTGAGTCGATTATTTCATTTGCTGTCCCCAATCGAAAAACACGAATTATTGATTATAATTATGTGGTCGGAAGGCGGCGTCTATTGAATGGCACACGAGAGAGGTCACGAGAGTCCACTTAAACCAAGGGTCTAACATCTAGTAAGCTTCTGAGGAAATGGTAGATGCTATCCAGTTATCGGGGGTATTCCGTGTGTCTATGTTACATTGCGGCTGCGACTGTGGCTGCGACTGGTACCTCAACCGTTTTTTCTCTTGTCAACGGAAAAGATGCTTAGAAAGGTATCAGAGATTTTCCTCCTTGCAGCACCATCTGGACCTTGGAAAACATGAACGTACTTCAGAACATAAACTCCTTCTTGACAGTGCAGTGCTCGACTATGCAACAGGGACCGTCTGCAGGTGGTGTGTCACCTGATACAGGAACTTAGAAAGCGACTAATCCTTTCGAATCTACCGTGTGTACCAATCGGATGGGCCCCGGAAGTCCAGTCACGTTTGAAGAACACGATTTTCAGAAAAGCAGAAAGATTATTTTTTCCAGCAAATTCCTTATTGGGAAGGCAAACGGCCAGAACGTGGATACAGCGTCAGTAGTCAAGGCCATGATGACTGCCCGGTCGCGAAAGCAATGGGAATTAAACCGCTTTTTTACCAATTCTGAATTTCTGACACGCCAGCAGATTTCAGTTTTCTTCCCAAGACGGGTCTAACTGAAAGTGATTTTGACAAAAAGCAGAACGCAAAGAATGACGAAGTCTTCGGTACGTTAAGATAGCGAAATTCTTCAAGAAGTTGCTCTTAATCCACCCAATCTGAAATTAAAATTCAGGCTATCAAAGTATATCCCAATTGCCGACAACAAAGGGAAGACGAAAGCTCCTTACTCCCACTTACTCAACATGAGAAAGTAGTGTTCTGTAGGGCATTCAATAAGGCCAGAAGTATAAACTTCTGTTAACATTTTATATATCGGCAATATATTCCTGAAAAACATTTACAGAGTGTATCGGTTTAGGTCACGAGTTAAGCTCCAAAATAAGTAGATAATTGGTGACCAGAGTCCATCAGGCGCGTAATTTTTCTTAGAATTGAGTACAGCTCTCGCTAGAGACGATGAGTCGTCACAGCATCATCCAGGTAGGACCCAGGCAGAGTCACCCACTGACAGGCCACGTTTTAGTCTAATACCTTGTGAAATATTGTCGAAATATCAACGTCGTAGTTAGGACTTTCCAAGAGTGGGTTGGGGGTCACACGCACCGATGAAGACCAAACGGACACGAGACTTTAAATCACCATGGATAACCACTATTTTAAAAAAGCGGCCCAGTGAATTTCAGAAACCGCCTCAAAAGAAAAGCTATTAAGACAAAGGATCCATTTATTTGGAACCAATTTCGAATGCCTTTTGGTTAAAAATCAAGTGAATTGGGCAATCAATAGCGCTAAAAAACTGAGCGTATTATGAAAATGCCTTCAACAATTGTTGTGGGGATCAAAGGAAAACATGGAAAACAATCAATGAACTGACCTCACGAAAATCCAATAAAACTGTTATTAATGAGATGGAATATAGTGGGGTAAATTCTGAAGATCAAACAGATATAGCAGAAATGCTAAACTCCTTTTTCACAGAAGTTGGGCCAAGCCTTAGTGGAGACGTAACAGAAGTTGATAAATCCTTCGACGAATTTCTTACCGCAACTGATAAAAATTTTGTTTTTGAAAAAACAACACCTACACGTGTTTTTGCACTACTATCAAAGCTTTGTAGGTCAAAGGCAACAGGATTAGATAATATTTCAGCGAAAATTCTAAGGGAATGTCCTGATTTACTGGCGGAATCTCTCACTCATATATTTAATCAATCCCTAATGACGGGTATCTTTCCCGATGAGTGGAAATCTGCCAGAGTCACTCCATTGTATAAAAATTCTGGGAAGCGTTCTGATCCGACGAATTATCGGCCAATATCAGTAATTCCAGTTGTGGCCAAAGTCTTTGAACGGATCTACTGTGTCACACCCAGGGTACTGACATGGTCCACTGCAGATGCTAGGTCCTGAAAATGAAGTATGTAACTACCTAGCACTAGAAAAGATAAATGACATTCTCGGATTCGCGCTTTTTCGCCACCTGAATTAAAAGGTTTGTATGTTGTTTACTTAAAAGGGGGGGGGGGGGGGGGTGGGTCACGAGCACCCCAGGAGACCCCCCCTTCCCCTTGGCTATGCCCCTGAATATTATCGAAAAGAGTAAATATACAGCCAGCAAAATTTGGCGTTACTAAAGCTTTTAGTATTTTGGATTCCTAGCATTCAGTTCAGGAGTTCAGAGCAATTGTTAACTAAAAATAAAGCGGAATTACACGATATTAGAGTTGTAATAATAATTCCATGGCAGTTGCCTTAACAATTAGACCTGCCACTTGTGATAACGCTATTTCTAAGTTTTTGAAAAAGAAGCCAATGAATTTTTATTCTTTTATAGGCTCTTTTTACCTCCTTACAGGTTAAATTGTACTATGATATTAGACTGCACCAGACAATGGACTATAAATAAAAGCAATAATTTGTGACTTGATTAATACTAAGAAAATTGACAAATATTTACAAAGCGTGAACTCAGTTAAGGTAACAGAAGCATTTCTTCCAACAATATTTTTTTTGGTTCCTATCCGTGATCGTTGTTTCCCTACACCCTCCCGGTGCGAAGGGCATTGCTCTGTCACACAACTCCCGTAATCACCGTCAAACAGAAAGAACTGAGAATAACCTCGCAAGTTAGAAGGATAAGAATAAACCCTGCCTTAGCCTTGCAGGCACTCTGGAAGCTTAATTGGAAGTTTAGCTGTGAAACTTTGCGCCATTAAGAAAGGTGTAAATCTTTTGAAATGCACATAATATCAAAATTGACAGCAAAGGATTCAATGAGGTATAATTGTAATGAATTTTGCTGTTCACGCCACTCACGCCAGTTCTTGGATAATAAGCTCGGGAAACATGTACGGATCAGCTGGAGGCATAAAGTCAATTACAAAAGAAGAAGACCGAAGAAGGCATTGAGGTAAGTGATTTCACATCAGAAATCATTTAAACAAGTTCAGCCATCACAACAACAACAATGCAACGTTTTATAATTATGCAAATATCTCATATTTCAGCCGAAATTCGTTCAACTTCGAAGACTTCGTGTGATCTTCAAACTAAATTACCCAAGCCAGTTTTTACATATGTTCTAGTACAATGTTTAAATACCTTATAGCTTAAGTTTGAGGAAAAACCAAGGTGTAGCACATGCTTAAAATTGTAATCGCGTCTTTCATGTTAAATCAATCTTTAGTCGCTTGAAAAATAAGCTGTTCTAAAATATTATTGTTTACCTTCCAGATTATCACTAAGATGAAAATCTACCACTAAACTAGGAGTAAAAGTCTTCATAAATTAATACACTGGAAAAGATTTTCCCCAAATTCCACGCCTTTTGCATGCAAGCAAAGTTTTGCAAGCAGCCGATTTTGTCTCAAATTTTGGGTGTTTTGAAGTCGCCGACAGCAGAAATAGTTTTTCTTGATTTTCACCAAATTGAAGCGGTCTTTGGAAAAACAAACTACACCACGTTTGTTCATTTGGTAATGCCTATCTATAGACAAAATATGAGCGAAATCAAAATTTTGACCCTGGCCGGGGATTGACTGAATTTTGTGGGCATTTGCTCTTAAGTACGTGTGGTGGAAAAATACTCTTAAAAGCGTACAGTTAGTCACCTTGTTTCCTTGTTCATAGATTGTCATTATTAACCATGAGGGCTGGGGGAGAGGGTTAAAAGAAGTGGAACGTTCAGACGGAGGAGGGTGGGAGTGGGGATAGGGGTAGTGGTTTATTAGGGAGGAGGGCTTAGTAAAGCTTATTTCACGATTGACACCTTTTACTTTGTTATTCAACAACCATTATTTAACTTACAAACCTGTTGAATATTAACTAACTGAAAGTCCGGGAAGGGCTTGATTAAGTAGCTGGGAATAGCAGCGCTGATGATCTGAATTTATAACTATTAATGGCGGATTTTATTCATGTGTATAAATCCCTCCTTTCAGGGTTTCTTTGTAAAAATCCCTCCTTTCGGGGATTTATACAAAAAATTGCGAAGGATTTATCAATCTGCATAATTTATCAAACCTCTCATTTATATTCTTATATTCTAGGCTCCGATTCCGGATAAAATTAAATTCTCTGGACAAGTTATACTCTAAATTTCCAACAATAAAGTTTTTACTGCAACCTGGTGCAAAACATTAAGATATTTTGCAGTGTGCAGCCCAAGCATGTCTTAGGTTAACTTTTCCTTTCCTTTCCCTTTTTTATTTTAAGTCTTCTGAAAATACAAAGTCTTCTTCAATTTCTTAATTCATTGCGGAATTATAAAATTCAAGATGAAACACTCAGAGTGAACATGAAAGATAAGCTGAATTAAGTTTAGTTTCGGTCCTGCTCTTCTCAATTTGTCGCTGCCTATTGCCGCAGTTAAAAGTGCCTTCTGCTCTACTGCCTTGTTTGAATTGAACAACGCGCGTCTCGTTCTTGAAAACATGGCAGTTCTAAACGTTTCCTAACAACTTATCTGGAATTCGGTTCTGCTGAGCAGCTTTGGCCGCGGTGACCGTGTTCCTGTCAGTTGGTTCAACTCTTCATAAAATGTTCCAGCCGTCTCTATCGATGTTTTTCTTTGTAGGTCTCCTGGCCTATTGCCATAAAGAAAACGTCAAAACAACCTTGTGTTATTCGAATAAGGTTGACAAGTCACAATAAATCGCGAAACTCGTGGAAAGAGAAAACCGCACAAAGGCAACAAAAAGACAAAACAAAGAGTATGTTGTTTACGGTCACAGCCTACCAACTACTAATTTAGCAGCTTTTGACCTCCTGGAAACGAGCTTTATATAATGATCCTTAACAAATAATATCATGAAATAAGTTAGATGTATATGTATGCCTCCGTTCTTGTTATTTATCTCATAAGCCTGGATCTCATATGCCGCCGACCAATCTGCGACATGGCCACACATAAGAACATACGCCGCCGGCAACAAAGATCATCGCAGGTCTTTACCGCCGGCAAACCTGTGAAATTGACATGAGCTCAAAGTCTTCGCAGGCACTTAGGCGGTTTTTCTGAAGCTCCGGTGATAAAGATATTTTATGAGAACAGTATCCCAAGTTTGCACCGGCGGCCATGTCGCAGGTAGGTCGGCGGCATATGAGAATCAGGCTTTACTTTAACGGTAACCGTGCTAATTAAGGCTGGTTTTCACTAGCGCATAAGCACAAGATAGATAGATAGATAGATAGATAGATAGATAGATAGATAGATAGATAGATAGATAGATAGATAGATAGATAGATAGATAGATAGATAGATAGATAGATAGACAGAAAGATAGATAGATAGATAGATAGATAGATAGATAGATAGATAGATAGATAGATAGATAGATAGATAGATAGATAGATAGATAGATAGATAGATAGATAGATAGATAGATAGATAGATAGATAGATAGGTAGGTAGGTAGGTAGGTAGGTAGGTAGGTAGGTAGGTAGGTAGGTAGGTAGGTAGGTAGATAGATAGATAGATAGATAGATAGATAGATAGATAGATAGATAGATAGATAGCAGTTTTATTGTGAAATACGCTTAGCTTTTGTGAGCCCAGCAAGCTAGACTCACCAGCTAGTTTCCAGGTATAACACACTTATAATAGTTAAAAATAATAATAATAATAATAATAATAATAATAATAATAGATAATAATAATAATAATAATAATAATAATAATAATAATAATAATAATAATAATAATAATAATAATAATAATAATAATAATTTTTTTTAATTTAGACAAGTTGCCATTTACAAGGTAAAAATTCCAATTATTAAAAATATCCAAGGCACAAAAAGTTATTATTATCATCATTATCATCATCGTCATATCATATATGTCATGATATCATGGTTACTACAACTAGTACTAATACTACTATCATCATCATAACATTAATTAACATATTCCATACAAATTGGTATATACAAGGTAAAAGAAAGTAAAAGAAATGAATTATTAAAACCTATTTCAACAGTGTTTACATAATGGCTCCGTCCTGGGTTTCAACGTCAATATCGGTATATACAAGGTAAGAGTAAATAAAAGAAATAAACTATTAAAACCTATTTGAACAGTGTTTACATGATGGCTCCCTCCTGGGTTTCAACGTCAATATCAATGTTCTTAAAGTCACAAAAGGCTTTCCTTCTAGCTCTTGAACCTCTTAGGCAGATTAGTGCGGATCTTAGTAAAGCGAAGGATGTCCTTGCTCTTATCCAGGAGATTGTTTTAGCATAATGTTCTCCTTTCTTGATGGAGATCAGCTGCGCCAGTCTGGAATGGTATTGCAAGCACTCGTTTCCCATGCCACCTGTTGACGTGAAAATAAGGGGTGTAAAAGTTCCTTGTTCAATATCCAAAACCCTCCTCGCATAAAGGCGCTTCTTCTCGTTCTCATAATTGCGGTATATCTGTTGGAGCTGTAGGTCCCTATACGAATCAGCATTAGGGTGACAAACTCTCACGTCAAAGAATGCTGATCGTTGGTTCTCCCAGAACCCGCGCGCATGAATATCCAACCTCGCATCTGGAGCTCGATTAGAACCTCTTCCCAGCTGTTCACCCGAGATATCTTGCAGGACAGGCTCAATCTCAACATCGGTACAAACCATATTCAGGAGTTCGGCTTCTAAGTCCCTCAGCTCATTGTGACGT
The DNA here is from genome assembly GCA_963693305.1 of Meandrina meandrites. NCBI lineage: Eukaryota > Metazoa > Cnidaria > Anthozoa > Scleractinia > Meandrinidae > Meandrina > Meandrina meandrites. The sequence goes on along the minus strand of OY855907.1, from coordinate 25,953,362 downwards.
TGGGTAACGAACCCACCTCTCTTGCATATCATTGCGTGGTCCACTGTAAAAGCATCACCGCATACACAGGTGGAGGGGATATCATCAACCGGCCAATAGTAGCGCAGTTTGATTGCATCGCGGAACTCTCTCTTATTTAGATTGAAACCCATTTCACGAAGGGGGAGTACCGTCAGCCAAACAGATGACCCTTTTTCCGCAGCAAGGTCAAGTGCCCGTTGGACTTTCTGTGGGGCTACTCCTCTGATATGCTCTGCCCTGTCTTGGAGCACCGTTGCTCTCTCACTCCTCATTGCCTGTTGTAGTGGCTTGACCAAAGAATCATCCGGCATCTGATGGGATTGAGCCACGATCTGTTGGACCAGCGGGATGGTAACTTTGACGGAGGAGGATTGCTCAAGATTTGCGTCAAGACACGGGTTTGTCATGCCAAGCCCCCCTAGACGGACTGGCAGTGCTAGAATGTCCCTGTCCAGCCGAGTGCACCTATGCTCCGTAATTGCGGGGATGAGCACCTTAGATATGGCATTCTCCAAAGGCTCCAATAATTCTTGAATATCAGGCAAAGTTCTCAAAAAATAGGTCCATCGATGCTTGAGGCCAAAGGTGTAAGCAGCATAACACGCTTGAGGCTGAGAAAGAGCAAACTCTGCCAGCTTGGTGATCTCGCTGATCCAGTTGGTCACCTTCTCGCTAACGTATTCCTCTAGATATTCCCGTGAACCTATCACCGCACCCAGATGTTTTTGTCCCTCTACCGTCACATTGACAGCCGTGTCCTTGAACACTTCTTTCACGCTTGCCTCTTTATCTGGTTTTGAGATAATCCAACATTTCTTGGGGTTGGGAAAATAGCCAAAGGCTGGGCCAAGGCTGATGAGGACATCCCACCATTTCTTGATTTCCAGTACCGAGCCAGCTCCACAGGCATCGTCAGCAAACCAGCACTGTTTAGTACTGGACGCCGCCTGCAGGCTTGTGATCAGCGGCTGCACACTTAAGGCGTAGAGGGCCATAGCAAGTGGGTCACCCTGTGTTGTTCCTTCAGCTGACGTGATCTCTTTGTCGCCGGTAATAAACAAGCGTGCCGACTTCCTGTAAGTATTGATGGCGTATGCTGCAATTATAGGGCAGAGAACCCGGGTATTATGCAGTGAAGTTGCTCTGTTAAGTGCATTGAATGCGTTAGAAGCATCGATGAGCAGTACCGCGTCCGTGTCATCTGCTTCAAATATGGCATGCATAGCATGTATAGCAGCCTCGCTGCCGGACTTTTGACCTGCGCATAGCTGGAGTGAAGCACTCGCCTCAACCACGTCTCCCTTAGAAACGATCATTACACACTTTCCAATAATCCTTCGTATCACCTCGCCGACCCCTATAGGCCTCACTGCACCTTCACCTTTGTCCAGGGGAATCAATCGGCTTGCCACCAGTGGCTCTATGGTTGCAGGGTCGATATAAGTTGTACATAGAGTCCTTGTCATTGTGGCTATCGCCTCGCATAGTTTTGTAGACGACTGTTTAAAGGATTTGCAAGCCATCATTCTTCTAAAACCATTAGCGTCAACCCCGCATGGTCCCCCTGATCCCTTTGTTCTTAACGCAGCCTCCCTTATCATCTCACCATTTATCTCTGAGTACACCGATTCAGGGATATCATCGTTAATCGGCCCGAAGAGAAGTGAGCCCAACGTTGTTGGTTGTGGGTTTGGAAGTTTCTCTTTCAACTGGGTCATGACGTCATCCGTTAGCTCCAGCACGCCCCCTGTTGATGTTTCGCTAAGGAAACGCAGCGCTGAATTGATTTGTCCTTCGAGCACAAGCTTAGCAAATATCTTGGATTTTTCCGGTTGATCAAATGTCTTAAGCTTTCCAATATGCCCCTGGAGCATTCTACCTTCGCGTAGCAGCTTGCTGATTTCCCCTTCCTTCCAGAGCGCAAGGCGTTTAGATAAGAAATCCTGATGGTCTTTTGTCTTAGATTTCGGGCTTGGCTTTTGAAGTGCAATAGCCAAAAGGACAAAGGCTGCTTTCAAGGATATGTGCTGTTGATCAGAGTTGCTATTCCAGTCATTAATGTGCGATGTAACCTGATCAATAAATTCCTTTCCGGTTTTACCATATGGCACCAGAAAAACATTCTTTCTCCATGTAACAATCTCATTGTAAGCATCTGTTATGATGGAAGTTGGTATGACAATGAGACTGCCATCACTCCGCGTGCCCCAAGTGATCATTGATGGCTTATCAACAACATTGTGCTCCGCTGGAAGACACCCCAGTACACTCACATTGTCTAGATCGTTCTGCTCTATCTGCTTCATTAACTCTGTGCCTCCTGGGATTTCCGTACTGGTACTGGTCATATTCAAATCGCTCGCCATTTCTTGTGAATTAGCATATCGTGATTCATCACTTCCAGCATCTTGAAAATCAAAAGTAAATAAATCTGCGCTGTCTGAATGATCAATATTAGAAGCAGACTGAGTTCCGACGCCAAACATAGATTCATCAATTCCTGACATCGCCCTCGAGTCACCCGAGGTGTTGTCCACTGACCTTTCTTGAATTTTTTCAAGTCTTGATGCTTGGTCCCGCAAATTTTGAGGTTTTAGTCCAAGGTCTCCATATCCTTTAGCGTCCCATAGGTTTTTCATAATCTCTGTGTATCCCTTTTTCCTTCCATTCCCATTAACTGGGGCTCCGCTGGATGTTATTAGCTCCTGTGCCTTTCTTTTGCATTCAAGCAGGTCCTCGTTCATTTGGTCCGTCCACTTCACCTTCGATTTTCTGGACATCTTGTGATGGCTGTATGCTTCGCGGTATTTTCGTCTAGGCTCAAGTCTTATGCCGTGTATTCTGGACCATAGCCCCCAATAAAATCTAATAAGTTCTCTGGTAGGTACATATTGAGGGTTACACGTTTAAAAAGGATAAAAAGAATAAAATGATGTTAAGAAGTAGCGGAGCAAGCCGTGACACGTCCGTCCGTCCGTCCGTCCGTCCGACCGTGAAATAATAATAATAATAATAATAATAATAATAATAATAATAATAATAATAATAATAATAATAATAATAATAATAATAATAATATTAATAATAATAATAATAATAATAATAATAGTAATAACAATAATAAAACATTGATAACGTACTGAACAGAAATTAAAAATGCCTAATGCTAATTTGAACAACACGTTATGCATAAGCATAAGCACAAACACTCGCATAAGCAAGTGAGAACACCCACGACATAAGCATAACATAAGCACAAGAAGAACGAACAATGGGGGGGGGGGGGGGGGTTGAAGGGATTTTGAAGGCTTGACAATGAATGTTGAATTCTGCGAAGATAATTCTGGCCAGTTCAAAGAAAATGGGCTATTTCCGAAAAAAAAATTAAGGGGGAAGGGGGCGGGAGGTCCCTCCCTTGGGTCTGCCACTGTAGTACAAGGAAAAGTCATAAATGTTACATAGTTTGTTCCAGCGCTGAAAAAGGGATTAATTGAGGAATAAAAATGGCCGTTTCTGTGTCTTTATACCGGTTGACAAATTAAGATCGTATTCACATTATCTCGCATTTGAGATGGCGTAGAGAAAACCTGAGCCGCAGGCTTGGCAGCAATACAAAGATTTCTAACAAGGAATGCAAGTGGATTTCGCTCATTAAAAACATATTCGACTCCTGATTTTAAAGGAACAAAGTTGTTTATTTAATATAATACTTTAAAATTATTTTATATAATTATTCCTTTTGAACAAAATGGTCTAATTGCTAAAGATTCTGTTGGTGAAACTTTGATATCTTTTACTGGATTGATGAAGGTCTTTGTTCTTGCCCGGCTACTCTGCATATGTAGATTGCCACTGAATGGCCCGTCATGCCGGCAAAATGTGACGGTGATTTTCCTGCCAACATCTCATTTCCTGTTTAAAAACGGTGTCAGTGACAACACCGTATTGAAAAGAGAATTATTCAGAGGATTTTCAATTGTAGCCGAACAAAATTCACCAAATTAACTATTAACGATTCCGATATTACTACAAACAGATTCTTTTTGTTGGTCTCTATACATTTAATATCGCCTTAAATATGCACATTTTTGTATATAGCAAGAGTCTCAACACTGGAACATAAGGTTGGCGGGTTATTTTACAATAAGCACAAATGAAAATTAAATCATGCATGTGTCCTGTTATCGATGTTGACGCGATAAGTCGTAAAATTGTCAAAGGAGCACCGAGACAAATCCTCTCGTGGCCTTTGAAAGAATGCAGATCACACAGTGCAGTAAAGCTCTTTACAAATAAAGTCGTACTTCTCATTGTTAAATTGAGTCAAGGGAAAGTGGAAATTAAGTCACTTAAGTCGTACATGAAATAATCACAGGTTCATAAATGCTCAGAGCTTGTACACATCGTTAGCTAAAGAGCCTCCTACTCCATTAGTACACTTCTCCGAAGGCCCGTAAGTTTTGTAACTATTTTCGTCCGCGCCGCCAAAGCACTGTCCTCCATTTTGTACGGCAAACACACGGAAACCAAGCCTTTTCGCCACGTCAGCACACTTGCTGATTGGTTGTTTTCGTTCGTGATAACTGTCAGCCAGAATAGGATCTAAGCCCTCCATCACCATCATTGCACGTTTCGAAGGATCTCGCCAGTCAGTCGTGTCAGCCCAGCAGCCCAGACTACGGTATTCTGTTACTATGATGTCTTCTGTTTGAAAAAGAAAGCATCGAATAAAGTAATGTTCATTTACAGTTATGCATGCCCTGTCTTATCTAGCTTTACAATTCCACCCCCCCCCCCCTAGAGAAGTGACTTCACAAAATGATGCACAGTGTGAGTAAAACATTACCTGACCACTGTTGTCCATCTCTTGAAACTGCATTGTCTGCTGGCGGAGGAAGTTCCACTTTTGGCTCATGTTGTAATATATTCCGTGATACGTCCGTGTTCGCTGTGTCAGATGGGAAGCATTTCATTTAAGCAGAAACGGGAAACAAGATATATTGACTACATTTTTCAAGTATGTCTTTTCGGAATTACGCTCATTAAAATATGTATTTTCCGCAAATATCTGTATATTTTTTTCGTCAAATGATATGTCAGCTAGCAATTATTAAAGCAATAAAATAAGCAAGAACTCCTTAGTACTGATGTCATTTAAAACAACGTCTTGTATCGGTTAACACTGATTTTTCAATTAAAAAAATAAAATTATTGTAAAACAAAGAACAAATCATACAATGTAGCAATCAACAAGTCGATTCTACTTAGTGAGTTTATTTATCAATTTCAAGACAGGAACAAAGTTGTCTGGAAAATTTACTTATGCTTATAATTTCATTGCATTATGTGAAACTGTGAAGCATTACAAAAAGGACGCGTTGTGGCGTAAGTCGTTATATTCAATGACAATTTGTTTGATTGACAGATGTCAGCTGTGTGCTCATTGTTTCTTGGTTCTATAACTGTAAGGGTAAGCACGTTGCAAATGGTCTGCAGCAACAATTCTGTTGTCTGATAAGAAACTCCCTGGCTAATAAGTGAATACTTACGGATGCAGGCCCGCTTCCCAGTATTACTCATGTAATAACCGGGATTACAAATGCAAATATCACCGCTGACAGTGGTGGCGTACTGTGGACATTTCGCTTTAGGTTTAACTGAAAAACAAAGAATAATATGTTTGTGTGACTTTTGTAATGAATTTTTGGAATAAAAAATGTATATAAAAAAATTACTGTGTTTTTGTGGGGGCAAAGCCCGCACATTGGCGTCGACTGAGGGATTTATTTATTTATTTATTTGTGCGTGGGTTTGCTTGTGTCACGTGGTCTTCTGCGAAAGAGCCTGAGGCCGGAAACGGGAAAGAAAATGAGAGAAAGCCTGGGGATGAGGTCGGCGGTGCGTGTCGAGTAGAAATCGGCCATATTGGATTTTGGCGTGTCGTTTCGTGTGGTTTCTTTTTGTACTGTTTAAAAACCGTAGCTGGAGATTCAAAAGACTATGGGGATGTCAGTTGAACAATATCGGTCCAGGATCGGCAGTCATGACAACTTTGTTAAAAAACAAAGCTGGTCTTGTCACGTATGAGAGAACAATTTTGGAACGTGATGTTTATGATGTTTTATTTGAATGTGTTTTACTTACCAACGTTGAAACAAGTTGTTGGACAATACAAAATGTGGAACGAAGTGAAGTTTTGGTTCACACAAATGACATTCTACAATATTTATAATCGATTGATTATAAGACAAGCAAATGATGTGGAGGAAAATCCAGGCCCTACAATATTTGATATCATTGACCCAACAACAACAGTATGTGCTGACTACAGCCAAGGAAATGAATTGCTCTTTGGAGAAAATGCTGGTAAGCAATGTGTAGCAATGTCACTTAGTGCTATTATTTACCATCATATAGAAGATGTTAATTTGTGGACTTCTTCAACTTTGAATAATATTTTGGGTATTGGAAATAACCTGTACACTTCTATAAGATATTCTGTGCGAATAAATGATTATTTGCTCTTAACTGATGTGCCAGGCATTGTTTCACTTTTTGACAAATTGTATACATTACAATACAGTGAGTCGTTAACAGGAAGTGTGTTTATGACATCTAACGATGGCCCGTTTATGTCTCTTCAAAATTCACTTCAAGAGGTTTTTTCTCAGCAAAACTACAATTGTTGTTTGCTAACTATTGGTATTAATACAGTTGCAATTTTTAAAACTTCACAGCAGAGTTTTAAAATTTTTGACTCTCATTCAAGGGATTTACATGGGATGCCCCATTCATTTGGGACTTGTACTTTGCTCAGCATTGAAGGACTTGAAAACTTCGTATCATATTTGCAGTTGTCATGCTTACAAACAGGGGTTGTTCCTTTTGAAATCAAAGGTGTCTTAATCAGTGATAGTCAATCTGATGTGGTACATGTTCATGAGAATCACAAAAGAAAAAGTAACCCAAAAGAATCTGTTAACTTAAAGAGAAAGTGTTCAGATGAAAGATATGAAAAACGTCAAAAAGCGTCCTTTTTTGATCTTGCTTAAACTGCAAAACAGGGTAAATTTCGCAAGTAGAAATTACTGCGGCTACTAAATTTGGCGATTTGCAAAAAATTGCAAAGATTATTTCCCGCAATAAATAGCAGCCTTAAGGTAATTGAATGTACTAAATGAATTCACAAAAAAGAATCAAATTTGAAATTATCAAGCCCCCACACGTACGCATTGCGGACCTATTTTTACAGATTGATGGAGTGGGTTGCCAGGCATCTCAAGACGAACGAAAGTGAAATGTTATGATTACAGAGCTGTTTAATTCCATGATATTTTTAATATGAACAGAGATTCCCTTCTACAAAGTTTCAGGCTGAAACACTTCTCTGTTTTTAAGATACAGATAACTAAACATGGTTTTGCGGGCCCGAAATTCTAAGGGGCTTTCGAGAAATGGGCCACTGGAACTAGTTTAATTACCGGCAAACATTGCTGAATTAGAGCAAACAAATACGGCGGCCATCTTTATTTTCTTGAAAATTTGATGTCTGTTGTCTTATAGCCAGCAGCTGTTGCCCCAGTGAAGTCGAGTAGAGTACAACTATCATGGGTACCGTAGGCTCAATCTCGTCCAAAGAGCTCGTTTTTCTTTCGGTTACCACAAAGAACGTGAGCTCTGGCCAGGTGCGATTTTTCAAGTATGTACAAAGTGCTCATTTTCAGTTGTAGGCAATCAGTTTTGTGCACAAACGACCGGACGTCAGTCAATCGCGGACTTCCTCAACGGACTTGACGAGAGTCCGGTTTCTTGTTGCTGATAAAAAGAAAAGCTGGCTCTCGGGACGAGATCGAGGGAGTCTTGATTAAACAATTCACCTTTCTTGCAGGAAAATCCATCTCCCTTGTATCCCCTCCGACAGAAACATTTTCCGTTTATACATCGAGCATGTGGATCACACTCCGCACACATATCCACTGTAAGTAAAACATATTTATTGCTTATTCAAAAAATAACTGAATAGAAATTTTAAAGCAGGGATGCCCTGTATTTGTTTAGCAACTCATGCAAATAGAGTGACGTTCATCTGAGGTATACTTGAAGCCCCCTCCAGAGGAAAAAATGGATTTGTATTCGCTGATGCCACTTTTAACTCCTCTGATCCTTTACCCCAAAGGCCGGGTGTATGGTTCATGCAAATTCTGATGATATCTTCAAGATGTCAATATGTTAATCCATGTTTAATTTTATGAATACATTTACACAGATATGCCTACTTTTATCGTGTTCTTCATGTTTGCAACTCATCTGATCTGAATAGAAGTCCGTCTCCTGTATAGTAGCACCAATTGCATTACTTACCGTCACAAAATCTCCCTTTGAACCGAGGATTAGGGCAGATGCAATCAAAATCCTGGTTTGCTCCTGTTTCTTTACAGATGCCTCCATTGAGGCAAGGATTTGGGTGGCACACTGCCTTAGGTGGAGCTGTTATTTATAAGAGAAAACATAATGAAAGGTACATTTAGATTCGTCCATTTATCTGTTTTAATATCTCAAAGTATTTGTAGTGACTGTTATTTTATTTATAGGAACGAGAGTAAAGTTTTGGCCAAATGGGCCGCATCATCACACTTAACTCCGGCTTCTGTAGCAAAACAAAACAAAAAATTAATAAAAAATAAACACTAAACTCTAGCTTTGTTGGCACAGCACCTCGTTTTTTTAAAAAATGGCCGTTTTTAGCATGATACGTTAAAAGGTTCTATTAGCAAAAAGCGTTGAAAAGAGAAACTATAGCTAACGGAGGATCTTTTAATCGACGGTGTCCAATTTTGTATGGAAAGTAAGAGTATTTTCAAAACCCACGGCGCCCCAATTTTCATGGTTAAAGAAGATATGCCACAATATTTCACGTTATTTTTCCGACTTTCAGTCCTACCTTTCAATAAAAAATCATTTAATAGAAAATCAGCCTTTGCTCAGATAGATCTATAAAGGGTCTCCCCTGCTTTCATACAGAAAGGGGAGGTCCCTGAAAGATGCCCTCGTTAGAACAAAACTTTGAAGGTCAACGGCTTCCTATCTTTCTATTTTTCTGTAACATAATAGAATAAAATTCCAACAAGGTGATAATAAACAAGAATAGTTACGTCCGAGGAAGATCAAAACGAATTACGAAGGCAAAAACTTCAAAGAACTAGCCAACGTTTCAAGAAGGGCTAATACCCGGACACAGCTCCTTTAAAACAGTATGGCCATACCCGTTGTAGGTGTAGTTTTCTTTTCACATAGCCTGCCAGAAGTGTTTTCTTGGCAAACGCAGTAGAAAGTGTTCTTTCCTTCGATGCACGATGCTCCATTCAAGCATTTATTTGGAGTACAGCTATTTGGAAGTTCCTGAGGCGATGGAGGGGCCCCTGTTAAAAAGAGCGTGAACAAAAATTTTACTTAACTTACTTTACTACTTAAACTATCGCCGAGCACCATACTCTGTTATTTACACAACTAACCACTTTTGAAAACTAAAACAGTATGCTTCTCGTTTTCTGGGAATAGTCTTCTATTTTCAAGCTCACTGATACGATGAAGTATTAATTTTCTCTTGTTTCTTACATATCTGGCGTATTATGCGGTTCTGTTCGTACGGTGGTGTGTGAGCTATACAAACCCAAAACGAATTTCATTTGACACTAGTAAAAACTACTCCAACATCAGTACTTACTTGCTGGAGGTTTTTCCGGTTCATTGCATGTTATTCCGTCCCCGACGTAAGGTGGTCGGCATTTGCAGATTCCTTTGTCACAAAATGCGTGCTTGTCACATTTGTCACACTTGTTTTCTAGAAAGATATAGAGAGAAAACGAAAATAAGTGTTATCCTCACAAACTCACACAGGCAAACTCTTAAACATAATTTATCGAAAGTTTACTAGGGCATTTTAGTTAATTAGTAATTGTCCTGCTGGAAATTTACTCCAAAGATTTTCCGAGGACCAACGACGGCTCCGAGGTTGACCGAAAACTTTCGAAGTTTCTGAAGATGACTTAAAGACTTGTGAAGATTTCCGAAGATGTCAGAGGATATCCGTAGATGACCAAAAGACGTCCGAAGATTTTCGAAGAAGACCTGAATATTGCCGGAGATTTCCAAACATTACCCGAAAACTTCGTACGATTTCCGAGAATTTCCGAGGACTTCATCCTGCTAATATTGCCCTTTATGTTACTAACAAATTATCACATGTTTTCATCAAAAAGATAAGCGTTAAATTTCTGAAAACACGCGTAAGCTTATTAAAAAGACTGTTGTACTTAAAATACCAGCTTAGATTCTGAACGCGTTTTGATAGGCTTAAATGCTACACACAGCAAAACAGTGTTGCATGTCGTCGTTATTTTTTAAATCAGCCAATTAAAGCTATGTAAACTATTCTACTTTTATAACACAATTCAGTTCTTTAAAATTGTTGACAAATTTTCAAAATCTGCTCGTGTTCGTAAAATTCCGCCTTTTTGAAGGACAGTGTTCATGGTTTTAAAAACCTTATTTATTGTAAATACATAGATGTGAAAATGAATTTAGGGGGGGGGGGGGGGGGGAATAACGAAAACTCAGCGAACAAGGTATTTACGTTTTCAGACTTCAACGAAAAAATATGAATGTGTTAGAAATATTTATATTTTCTGTCCTGAAATATGTCGCTAGGGAAAATACATGTAGCTTTTTTTTACCCTGTGAGTTTTAAATAGCTGAGGCATTCCAGTTGACAATAACAGAACAAGAGAACTGGAAAGACTACAACAGTGACAAAATTGTCCTCGGATCTAAAGTGAAATTTGCAAGTAAGTGGGAAATCATGCAATTTACCTGCACAAGTCGGGCCTTCATACTGGACTGGGCAAACGCATTTTACTTCGCCATTGGCAAATTCGCATTTCCCGCCATTTTTGCAAGGATTCCTGTTTTCACCATTCTTTGGTAAACAGTAGTTATCCACTAAAAGAAGAAAAAATCTTAGTTTCCTTTCTGTTTGGACCAGCAGATAACATAAAATGCCGGGGAGAATCAGCGCTGTTCCGACCTGAATAGAGTGGAATCTCTGACCGTTTAATAGGGGAATCTTTGTTTACAGTATTTGCCTCGTTAGCATAAGCGCGTCAGTTTCTGATCTAGCCTCAAAAAATCAATTCTAACTACTGAAAGAACATTGGCGCAATTGACTTTCGCTATAAATATATGACCAATATATTGAATACGTTTTCTGTGACGCGGTTTTGAAAACTGGAAATTGTGCAAAAAAATGTATGGGCTCCTTCACGCTTCAATATAGCAAGAAGAGAGCTGAAAAGTTGGTCGATTATTAAGTTTCACAAGCTCTTTAAACACTGGCAGTCAGTTTGTACATAGCATATTGCCTTCTCTACCTAAAATCATGTGCTAATGAGGCAAAATGTCGACAATGACGTCAGCAAAGATCGCCCTAGAGCATGCATTTGGATTGTTGCACACTAGATCCATGCAAAGGATTTGCTGAGAGGTTTAATTTGACTATGAAGGTGTAAAAGAAAACGAAGACAAATGCAGCTCAAATGAATGGTCAATCAGACTCTTACAGAGACAAGACGGGCCTTCAAACGGTGCTGCGCAGACGCATCGTGGCTCATTATTTGTGGATTCGCACGTTCCTCCATTGTTGCACTTGAAATTTGAACACGGATCGAACTCTGTAAAGCAATATTGTTTGAAAACAGCAACGTTTAGTCAAGTAGTTTTTTAAGAACCCAGATGATTTACAATCATTGTCAGATATGCAGATAAATGTCAGTAAATTTTTTTTGGTAATCAAATCAGATGATAATCAACATTTTTTTTTCAATTTCACCAAAAAATACGAAATCATGTTTTGTATGCCATAACATTCCAGAGTTCGCACTCATAACATTACCTTTAGGTCTAGTTTATTTAACTTACGGGTTAAGGCCCACCATTAATTCTCCTTGTTGAGGTTTGAAGGATTAATTTGTATTTCCAGTTTTTTAAAAAAACTTCAGTATGAAAAGACATGAGTAATTTATTTTTAATTGTACTATGACAGAAACATTCAATCACCTGTAACTATCTGCATGCTTTCCGATAGCATATAGATACGAAGATGAGTAATATAGTGAGCCTTTTACAGTGACTCATAATCGTTTATATTTTATTGCTTTATACAAAATGACGACATATTAGGAACAAAATGACATATGCACAACGAAATATATAAGAAGGAAACCCCGATCCTTTTTTTAGCCGTTGTCTATACTGCTAGCGTGAACCAGGCCTTAGTCTTCTCTTTACTTGCAGTAATCTGCCACAACTTCTTTGTTTGTAAAACTCTGCTTAATTGCAGCAGAACTTAAAGCAACTGTAGCAACTATTATATTTGCAGCAAATTATAGTATGGAAGGCAGTCTTTATATATGAATTAGAACACCTTTTTTGCATAGCGACACGTGCGGATCACGTGGGTAAATCAATTATTATATCTGAGCACCTATCTACATTTTGAGTACAACCTTACCATGGCATCGTCGTCCGCTGTATCCCTTCGGACACTCGCACCACCAGTCAGGCTGATGCGAGTCATTTGCGTCTTCGTCACGACAAGTGCCACCATTCTCACACGGGTTCGGATGACACTGCGAGATTTCTGAAAGTGGGAGGTTTTAGCGGATAGTGATTGTAGGCACCTTGGAGGTACTCTCTTTTATTTGCAACAAGCTTTTTATTCATGTATACCAATGTTGTCTTTTTAGGGGCTAAATCACAAGAATTCGTGGGCGCTTCTTCTCTTTCAATTTTGAAATAGGAAAAATAACCTTTCTTCATTCAACTTATCCCATGCCTTGAATAATACAACCAATCAAGATACTAGAAAAACATTTGATATTCTGTTGTATCCAACGGGTCGTATCCACCGGCATGAAATGTTTTGCCGGCGCTCATCACAACCTCCGGCCGAGGGCCTATCAGGCAGTGCGCGCCCTCCTTTTCACTTTCATTTGGTTCATTTATATTTTGCCAATATTCCACTGGTGACTTGACTTTTTTTTCTTTCCCTACAAAATCACCCAAAGGCTTGTGTGTATACTGAGTGTCTCTCATGCCGGACATTTCACAGTGTGCTCTCGAAACATTGCATAACTAGTATATACAAAATTTCTAACCCTAGATGACCGAACATGCGTTGACATGCAAGTCGACTACAGCTGTTCTTGATAGGATAGCTTATCTATGTACATCTTCAGTATAGAGTCAAATCGCTTAATGGGCTCCTGCTAATCGTTCATTGGCCCGTATGATAGGATTAATCGAATATGAAGTCGAAGATAAACAAAGAGGGTTGACATATGTCAAAAAAAATCGACATAAGAAATTGCACCCTGCTTCCTTTGATCTGGCCCGGTCTTATGCAGCTCTTGGCAATAAACGCCTCAGGTCTTGGCTATGTACTTACTTGGTCTACAAATCTTTCCGTCACCGGAGTATCCTTGCCTGCATGCACATTTACTGGAAATACAAACAGCGTGGTGATGACAGCCATTACAGCTGCTCTCTTGGAAGAAATCTACAGACAAAAGGTAAAGAGGGTGATAAGATTGGAAAATCAATTAAGCTATTTGCAGGTAACGGTCACGTGGTATAAAATAATACATTGCTGGAAAACGAGCTTCTCTCTGGGATTTTCAAAACAAATAAAATATGCAATCACATGAAGCCGATTATTCGGATTAAGGATTCATTTCAGGCAAAGTCTCAAAGTTTTTACTTTTTACGCAGGGGAAAAAGAGAAGAAAAGTTATTCCCAGTCGCGCGAGGAAAAATTGAGATTACTTGACCAATACTCTAAACCTTCTTAGCAGTTATTTGAAAATAAATATGTTTTAAAAACTTACGCTCGCAATGGGTTCCTCCTCGTCCATCGGGACACAAACAAGTGTAATCTTCTCCATCCGGAAGACAATGGCCGCCAAACAGGCAAGGGTTATATGGAGTACATGGCGACATAGAGAGGGCAAGAGATTCAAAACCTCTTTCTGAAAAAGAGTTTATAGCATAAATACTACTGGTCGCGTTCTTTCAGTTCTTGAAAACAATAATGAATCTTATTCTCCGCCATTCTGCCTTTTATGGCCAGAGATGAGACCCATACTTACAATAAGAGGTTGTAGTGCATGAACATAGTTTCTCAGCATTATTGTTTTAATTTATTAGGGACACGTAGTCTGTCCCTCTTGTTACCATTTTGTCGTTAACTATATTTATTACTTATTTCAGGCGCCCTTTGATTGAAAGCTAATGTATAACTACAACGGATTAGCAATCGCGACTGAGTGTACAGCGTAACATCTGAGATGTAAAGGCACTCATACCTGGGCCTGACTCATCATAATCCGCCCTGCATACTCCTTTGATGCAAATCCCCGGACTAGGGCAGCTGCCACATGCAAAGTCTGTTACCATGCAAGTCATGCAAGGGTTGTGCAAAAACAAGGCATTTCATAATAAGAACAGTAAAATCGTAACCAACTTAAAAGTGAATTGATGTAAATTGGTATTTATATTGGACACTGATCTGAAAAAATTATCTTCACAAAAAATGGTAATGGAGGACTGGGAGATACAGTAGCGACACGTTTATCGGTTCTGCTTTACGCAAGAGCTACTATAGAATTACAGCCCCCGGAAGTATATGTTGTAGTTAAAATTTCTCTTCAGTTATATTTTGTTCTTCCTTTGTTTCAAACTCATTATCATACATTACCATACCCAAAAACAAAGAGAGAATAAAATTTATCTGGAGAAAAAAAAACTGCAAAATGTACACATGGTTTTATAACGGCTAAGAAAGTGCAAAACAGCTTGTCCTTTTTTTGATAAGGTCTGAGCTAATGAGCTCATGTATGTGTTTTCATTATCAAAATTATTTCGTGACAATAAGATTGTTAACTTGAGAACTTCCAACCGAACTAATAACTGCATCAGTTAGCAATCAAAGCGCAAACGTTTGAAAACTGTCGCTCCAAGGTACATGTCAAGTGGGACCTGCGTAGTCAGTCAGATTGCAACTTTCCCCATTGTCGCTATTCACTTGATTGTGTGGCACAGGGTGCACTAACCTTTTACTGTTAGGTTACTAAAACTCTAAAAAGTTTCAGTATACTGATTTAGAAACTTTTTCCTGGATACTGGGTGACTAGCTAAACAGAACGAACGGCAGCGTAGTAACAACGACAAACAAACAAACAAACAACAACAAAAAACAATGGAGTTATTGCATTGATGTTTATCAAATCTGATGGTCAACTAGAAAATGGGCGATTAGTCACTTTCCATCCAATCAGAGCACGCGCTTTGCTGTAACTTTGTTATAGCAACTTCCGCCTGAACTTACCTTCACAGCTGAGTCCTGTAAAGCCTGACGCACAGTAGCACGAATATCTGGATGGATCGTAGATATCAGCGATGCACGTGGCGCCATTTCGGCATGGATAACTATCACAGGCCGTACTTGTTTCGCGAACTGAAGAGATAAGTGAATAAGACGCTAAAAGTCTGTTAAAATTGGTTTGTTAAGGTACCTGTCCTCTTTTGGTTATGTTTGCCTAGGCTTTGAAATGACATCTAATCAAAAGTCAATTAACTTTTATTAGATGTATAATTATCGACGACAACGGATTGTTAAAAAAAAAAATTCATAGAAATCTCTTGAATGACATTTACAACATAGCTCTCATAATTACTGGCCAATGATTTGGAACATTACTATGTGTGTGAGTGTCGTATAGTATTTCATTACATTTTTAAAACAGTAACTTGAAGACAATTAAGCGAAATCATTATTAGCATGATCATGGTATCATGCTTGGACAAACAAATTGAAAAAAAAAATAACAGGAAAAAGCACTGCAAAGAGTTTGAAAACGGATTTAAAATGCCACGTACAGGGGATTAAAAATTGCATTGCAAACTGGTATTGACCACTTTTACCCGTTTGCTTAGTTTGCTTTTCAACCAATAATTCTGATATGAGGGTATCAAGTTTGAAATAATCAAGTGGCGTTTTAAGCTTTGCCAATAATACCTTCACAATTAATTCCGTTGTAGCCATCTTTACAGTTGCATTTGTAACCGCTGAGATCTTCAGTGCACATGCCTCCATTTTTGCACGGATTCACTGGTAAACACTTTGATTCCTCTGTAAATAGATTACATAATTATCGAATGTTTACCAGGCATATACTGCAAACTGACTTCTTTTCAGCTTACCATGTGTTCAAACCAAGACGGTATGCATAATAAAGAAAAGAAAGAAAAAATACACGTATGGTAGATTGAATGGTAAGATGGTGCTACTAGCAATGCTCTGAATGAGATTTAAATTTCACTAAAGATAAACTACCATCAACGGAAATTTCCCTGTAACGTCCCCCAGAACCTTTCACGGAATAGTAACCTACCAGTACATATTGGATTAACTATATAGACATTATCAATTTTACTCACGTTCACAATTTTTTCCCATGAATCCGGCCATGCAAGAACATATGTAACTATCAACGTTTTCTGTACACACTCCTCCGTTCCTACATGGGTTGGGTTCACACTTGCTTTCAACTGAAGAAAGAACACAGACAATAGGAGAACAAAGCAGTGAGGATGCTATTTATGGTAAGAGTTGATAGAAATTAATCTATCCAGAACACACGGGCGGTGTGGCATCTACGAATTTACCGCCGCTTAATTTAGAAATCGCACCAGTCTCTCTATAGTAACGGTATTTTAATTAAGATGGGAGGGATCTTCGATTGATCGCATATTTTTTAGTTTATAAAATTACAAAGCCATTCAATGTATTTTTTTTTAAATAGGCATTGGTGTACCTATAATTATGATCAAGCACAGCATTCTGAGAGACGCTTTAAAAAATAGATCTTGAAATAGTCAATGCTACAACCTAGCTGATGTAATGCGTTACAAAACTGCTCTGCTACAAAGGAGATAAAACATTTTTCATCTTACGGTCGCACGCCTTTCCATGGAAACCAGTGTGGCATGTACATTCGAAATCTTCAGGAAGCTCGGTGCATTTTCCAAAGTTCTTGCATGGATTTGGAACGCATCTACTTTGAACTGAAAAAATGCAATCATAAGACACTCAGATTCTTTAAGGGTACGAAAACTTATTTTACCGCGACTACTTCATTACCCACTTTATCTACGGTCCATTTTAAAATTTTTAGTGCAATAAGCAACTCGGCTACACATGCGGTTTCGAGGTTTCAATCAAAGTGGATCGAACTGTCATCTATCATATTAAAGAAAGAACAATAATAAAGCGACAGTGATGCGAGGAAATCCGAAATGGCTTTATGGGGCAATTTTATGGGTCTATTGAAGGCACCCAGTCAGCACGTAGCTAAAGAGATGGCCAGTTTACTTACAATCGGTGAGTCGGTTATGCCTATAACAAAGACACTGCTTTCCCTAGAGACAGATACACTATTAGTAAAATAGTCATATACTTAAAAGTTACTGTGTGTTATTACCTTCACATCTGTTTCCTTTGTATCCCATTGGACAGATACATTTAAACTCGTCGACAACTGCTGTGCAAGTTCCTCCGTTTCTACACGGATTAACGCCACAGGGGTCAATCGCTAAAAAAAAAAAATAACAATGTGATTTGATGAACGCTATATAAGCTGTAGATTTTTTTTTTAAGGAAATAAAGGTAGCCTTTTTTTAATGGTTATTTTTACTTTGTTAGTGTCCATCTAAGACATATTATTTAATTAATAATAAAAAAATTATTATTTTCGTATTTGTAGAAGACCCGGTATTTACAGTTGCATTATGCTAATCCCTTGTTTAACGATATCATATTTTGAATCCTATTGAATGTTTCAAAAATAAGCAGAGATATCTTTAGAAGGTTATCACTCACAAGGCCCAGAAAATTCTCTGTGATGAACAACAACAAATGATGGCGGCCTCGGCATTACAGGCACCGGTACTGTCTGGGGCACTGAGTGATGAACGAGGACAACCCTAGGTGGTCCGTTTACAGGCACGGGGACAGGGGTGTGGATTGGCCTGTTTATAATTATGACACGATGCCCAGGATGAGGTGGTCCTTGAAAAAACGGCGGAATTGGTGCTTCACCAAATGGTCCAGCTTGACCAGCAATTGCTTTTCTTTCGAAGGAATTCTCGTTACCACCGATTGTCGGATATTCCTCCTTATTTGCATCTTTGAAGATCACCGGAGAAGAGAGATATCTGTGAATGGGTCCATTGGGATATCGATGCTCAACGGGTAAAAACTTGTGGACAGCGGGGGCAAAGAAGTGAGAGGAATGAATGGCGCGTTGGTCTGGTCTAGCAGCCATCGGATCTGCAAAGAAACTATCAGGATTTTCAGCTAGCCCTTCGTTAGATGCTCCATCGGGATTTCCATTACCGAGCACATTAGGATTGTCAGTATATGTGATTCCGCCAGAAATATTCTGCCGTTTCTTTTCCTTGGGCTTATTTGTGTCAACGGGCTCTTTAGAGTCCAATTTAACGACATTTTGCCTTGCAGTAAAGCCAGAAGATGAATCCATCTTCCTCCGATGTGATTTTTGTGTTTTTAGTCTTACCCTGTTTCGAGACCTTTTGATAAGACTGTCCTCGTCCCGTCCAGTACCGTCTGAAACATTTGAAAGCCTGCGCCCAGGCATCAATAGCGCATTCGAATAATCTGACTTTTTTCTTCTTCTTTGATATACTTTGTTTTGAGATAATTTTCGCGGGTAACTCACAAAACTGCGTCTTAATTTGCCAACTGTTGCATATGATAGTGTCGGTGAAGACCTTCTCGCAATTGCTTTAGGAGCAACGTTGTTATTGTAGCTAGGATGTAATTCGAAGACTTGTCTTTTATCGAAATCGTCACTTGATAAATGTTGTCTGAAGTATATATGGCGATTATTATGTCTTTGATGAGATTGTGATGGCTTTGTGACGATCGCTTTGACATGGACTTTTGACTTCCATTTTCTTGTCTTGCGGTCTACCAACGTGACTTCTACCCAACCAACAAACAAAACCACACCTAACCAAGCTACCAAAGAAGCCCAAGCCCGGAGTTTCATGACTCTAGCCAAAATAAACCTAACAGTTACATGTATACTCTTATTTACGCTCCATTTTCGCGAATAAAGTTTTCCTTTAACTTGCTTCTCTTAACTTTATACATAATGCATCATCGTCAATTGTTTGAATGTCCGCATGACATCATTGTGGGCTCAAGACATGCACTATTGGATATCAAAGTGCCTCTACTTTTGGCGAAATTTGAACAGTCCGGTGGACGACGAAAGGTTAATAACAATTAGGAATGGCTTCCATTCCATTTTTCTTTTCAATATCTGGATAATTTGAATCAATTAGGTAGCCGCTATATTTGTTATGTTTTATGTGACTGCTGTTTGTTTTTCCTCTCTGTTACATATATAGACATAAACACCTGTCTTGACCAGAATAGTCTGTTTATTTAGCACTTTTATGAAGACCATGTAGGTGAATCGAAACTGTCAAACCTGGACTTGCTTCAACGATTATGAAGTTATCATGGCGGGTTGTATTGTCTTCCTTGACCCCTACTCAAACAAAATGGAAAAAGGACAATAGCAGTCAACTGGTATGCGTTTGCCATTAATTCTTCAGTGGTTTAGTTCCAATTTCAAAACACCAATTCGCCTTACTTATTGAAATAAATTTGTTTTAATGTCAGTTCTGAGAATTCGGTGATACATCAGATCAAAAGACCTATAATAGCGGATGATGTTCTTTATGTTTATTTGAAATATATGGAATGAGGAAATGATTACGGCTTTTAATTGGTCAACTGGTAGGCGATAAGAAAAATCGTAACCTTCTTCAAACCTCTCATCCTTAGAAGACATTTCGTGCACACTGAAGCAGAATCAATATATTTTTAGACATTTATAATCGTCCATGTATTGCTTTAAACTAAATTTATTTTTAGACATAACTATTGATTTTGCTTCAGTGCTTCAGTGTTAATCAACAACGTTCTTGCGTGATTTTATCTTTGAAGTTTGTTTTGAGAAAACTGATTCAGCTCTGAAATGCATAGTCAGTCCATTAACGTGACTTAAATAGAGATATTATACTGGCTTATAGTTTGCAAGTTCCGTTCCAGAGTCGATCAATATACGCAATTACCAATGTTTATTTTGTAATTATAAATTATACCCGCACCGCAGGCGTCTTTTCACTATTAACAAAAAATAATAAACATTTTAATTGCTGTCTTTAACGAGTAACTTCAGTAAAATTTTCTGAAAAGAGGAAAGGTGTACTCAGTACGGCAATTTCGTTTCCATCTGACCCAAAAATAAACAAGTAGGCGAGAGGAAATTAGATGAGCTCAAAATAAAAAAATCGCATCCCTATTGAAACACCCATTGTATATTGATTAACAATATTGACCAGGATAGTAACTAACTTCGTAAAGAGACAACGTATATTTGCACTGCGAACAGTCTGGTTTTCGTGAAAAGCCATTGGCTTCACCTTTCCAATGAGCTTGCCTAATATCATTAACTAAATTTATTCTCTTTAGCATGCGAATTGTTGAAATATATTTTAAGCGCGATTTTTTTTTTGGGGGGGGGGAATATTTCTTCACGGGCAATATTTTGTTTCTCATGTTGGAGGCAGAAAAATTCGTAGAAATGCAAGGCAGACTTCATCCTCTCTAAAAATACATGAAACTTTTTGCTTTAACTTTTGCTAAATAGGTCAGTGAGCAAACTATACGAAGATGCCACTTCACCGGGTTCTTAAAAAGATTTCTACATCGCGAGTCTACGTGCGAAACCATTCTTATGAAAATGTGTTTCACCTTCACGTCCATTTTCATGCAAACCAAAATCATTTTCATTTGAATGGTTTCGCACGAAGACTCGTTTTGAAACTGAGGCAAAAGGCAACTCGGAAATGGCCTATCTTTGGATTACATATTAACATAAAAGGAAGGTGTTTTCTATTCGATGGAGTCCTGCTGTACATTTTTTTCCAGTTTTCCTTCCTCAAAATTGCATCATATTGGTCCACTTCGACTGAGCATGTGTTGTTTATTTTCCGGGCTTAAAGATTTTTTATGCTATCGTTGTCGATGGCACAGTCGCCAGGCAATCTGGGAAAATCTTGAAATCTCGAATATTGTCCTGTATCGCCCGAGGCCTATTTGATTTCAACAAGACACTGACATAATGTTGGCTCTCCTTATATTAGCCACCCAGCGAGCGATCATGCGGATGCCATCCTTTAAAACAATATATTTGATCGATTTCGCTCGCCTATCATAGAGTGATTTTCACAAAAGAGGGATCTGTACGTGGATGTTTACTTTTTGCAAATTAAAGACAAAAATAACTTTTTTTTTTTTTTTAGAAATCGTAAAAGAAGACATTGTAGAGGATTACGACGGTTCCCGCTGAACATTCGAGCATTAAAGGCAAAAAATAAGGTTACCAAAAAGAAAACACTTTGAATACAGTTAAACATTTTGAATACAGTTAAGGACAACTTATCGAAACTTTCAAGCTGACCCTGCGAGGGAAAATTGAATTTGAAGTTATCCATGTTTTAATTAAAACGGACATTTCACGTCCGTTCAAAACAAAATAACATGCGTTTTAATCATTTTTAGAAGGTTTGACAATGACGTTTTCCAGAATGCTTGGGAATTGTGGCATCACTTCGAAAAATGAATCAAAGTGAGATGTTTCAAATAGTACTCAAAATGTTACCGAGCTATGAATAAATTTTTAATTTTTAAGTATTGCTGATTGGTCGAGTTTTGAGCCGAGTCCGTCTTAAAAATAAGTGGGTGGACAATTTATTAAATTAACTTTTTTTTTCAAGTTACATAATCGTGTCAATATGGGCTAAGAAATGCAGTTTTAAAATGGTTATTTACTAGGTTGAAAAAACGATTTAAAATATAAGAAAAAGAAGAAACCGAAAAAACTTTTTCGAAATCATAACCTTGTTATGAACAAATACAGTTTTAACATAGAAGTAAAAAAAAAAGCTTAAGCACAAAAAGAAGAACTGATGATTTTATTTTCTTGTGCTTATACCTGTTCTTAATCACTAACGAGGAGAGCAAAATGAAAATGAGTGTGTTCGTTCTTCTTATGCGCATATTCTTGTGCTTGCGAGATCGCTTTTGCCCAGCGAAAACCAGCCTTTAAAGGCAAAATAAAATCAATTTAAAACAAATTTGTTGTCAAGAAGGATAACAGGAACTGCATTTGGTGCTGTGTTTCTCTGTTTGCGGTTTCTATGAATAGTGAATGTGCCGAGATTTGTGGTTTGTGTTCCTTGATTGGCGTATTCTGCACTCCATGGCGTCAGTTCTATATTGCTCCTTTCATTTTGTGTTGGTCTTGGTGCCACTCGTTGGCTTTTACTTTTGCTCAGTGCAAGTATGCCGTGGAAGGATGTCGAGGCTGCAGGACTATGTCTTGGTATTACCAAAAAGGGTCGAACGTTTCCATGGGCAGACAGCTCACGATTTCGGCTTCTGTAGTTTTGATCTTCCGCAATATCGATCTTCCTTGTTTGTGCCTTTTTCTTCTTCCACTTCGATCCCATAAAAATTAACGGATTTGCCACGTACATGACAAACAGCAACAGTTGTAAGTAGATTCGAATGTCGTTGCAAAATTGACAGTTTCTAATACCACCTACACGGAGGGCAAGTGACCAGAGGGCTGTTGGGGCCACGCTGACTAAGTAGGTTGCTACAATTTTTATTGTCAAAAATATCATCTGCTTCTCGGAGCGAGAGTGTCTGGAAGTGTTGAGCCTCCGTGCCAGTTTTCTCATCGATTTCAACGAGGACCAGTTGGTGAACACGACGAAGCTACATGTAAGCACAAAAATACCCCAGAGTAAAACGATCATTGGCTCCGAGTAAGGGCCGTTTGGGGATGAAATCAATATGCAGCTCGTAGAATCTATTTTGATTACGAGATGAAGAAGTCCAACTAGAAGCGGAACTACCCAAACAATCACCAGAAACCGCTTTACATTCCCTTTCGTAATTCTCCGTCGAAATGGTCGGCAAATGCAGTCGTAACGATCCAAGCTCAAAAAACAAATGTTGATGCTGTCGGTGATAAAGAAGTAAGTCAGTGAAAAATATCTTGTCCTGCAAACAGCTGCTGGTACTGGAGTCCATTCGACAAACGAAAGAAAAATTGTGGCAAAGAGGCTGGGCATCCCGATTAGACTGCTAAATGTGCCGATGAGACACAAGTTTTGAAGCAAGATTCCATAAACAGTCCTGTTTCGACGGTGGTTTCTTAATCTCGCAAAGAGTGCCGCGTTGGCGAAGAATCCAAGAACCATTTCTAGCCCCAAGATTATTAGAGAAGCCTTGATCGCGGCTGTAGAGTAAATCGAAGCATTTCGAGAAGAATTATTTTGCAAATTTCGAGATGGTTTTAGGGGCTGCATGGTAGAATTATTAAGGATCATTCTTCTAACTGATAACTCAAAACGTTTTCCTGCTCTGGTTTTCAAAATGGTAGAAAAAATAGCATTCGAAGAGAATATCTAGGAAACGACTTCCGCTCAAACATTGGTCGTGCATGAAGTGGAAAATGGGTCATGTCAACAAGACTGAAAGCAACAATGACATAACTGAGAGCTTTAAGTATCTGTCAACGCTATTGTATTCCACCTATCACAAAACTTGTAAAAGCAATTAGCGGAAGCCGTAAGGTAAATATAAAATTGGAATAAATACACTCAAAAACCATTAGGAGGTCTCGTTATATTTACAATGCAAGTGCGCTATATTCTTTGCCTAGTTCCGACCCCTTGGCCACGTCCAAGCTTACATTTCGTATCAAGTGTCAAATCAGTGATGTTTGTGTTTGGAAGTGGAAAGCAACATAACTTAAGAATAACGCAAGATGTGATTTCTTTATAAATAAGATAAAAATGCACATTCCTTCTTTTGATCTTAATATAATCTAACTAAAGTGAATTGTAATTTAGAGTTTTACTGCTCATGTTTATTCACTAATGAACACAGCAATCAATTTAACATAAAAAAAAAAAAACACTTTTAGTAGCTTTAACAAGTGTAACATGACATGTCTTTCGAAGAGTCAATTGTTTGAACTTGTAAAAGCGAATGATAACACAATTTGCATAAACTTCAAAGCCGGCAGGCTGCAGGCTTAACATAAATAATTTCGTATCACGAAAGGAAAAATATACGCATTTTTTTTCCTCCAAGACTTACGAAATCTTTTTAAATGTTACTTGGCTTAGAAAAAACACTGGTTATCATGCATTTCAATTTTAAAGGACTTCTCTTCCCTGGAACACCTGCGAGTGATTTTTCTATCCTGTGTAATTAAGTAAAAATGGCAGACTGCTTAGTTGGATATTTAACATTAAATTTTCAATATTTTGTTTCATGTAATGTTTCAAAAACGAACAGCAGTATTTTATCAAGGTTGAAAATTCGAGGGATAGCGGAGAATTTTTAGACTTGATAAAACACGTAATGTGAGTGTTTGGAACGACTTCAAATACATTCCTCCAAAAGCGTGTCCCAAAGGAGTACAAAAAATTATGCAAATTGCACATGTGCGAAGAAATAATTATCAGCATTCAAGAAAAACACGTGATTTACATGTGTTAAAAAAACCTTTCCACTCGCGCGTTTTCGGCATGTTTTCGTTCTCCTAAGGCGTGGATTTCGCGACCGTTTCGGGAACCGTAAAATAAGTTTTTACAGAGTTCAAAACCGAGATCCACATGTTTAGTGAAAAAGTGGTCTGTAAAGATTTGGAGTGAGTGGCAGAATGGAATAAGGAATAAAAACCCTTCATTGGTGTCTATCGGATACAAGGCTAGCGTGTCTGTAGTACAGGATCGAGACACCGAGTCGTTAAACTTTGGCTGGTAAAGTTCGTTCAAGAAGTTTGTACAACCGTACTCTGTAAGAGTAAATCTAGTGTATAATTATTCTTTACCTAAGAGAATACCATTAAACATTTTTTTCTCTTTTTTTGGTGTCTATACAACTAGGTTAATGTCAATAAGCCTATTCTTTTTTACTGTATATAAATAAAGAATATCAATAAGGGGTGTTTTATCAGTATAAAGTGCCTGTGTACTCTCACTGATGTACTGTGTACTCTCATAGTGTTGATTTGGTCTGGGCTCATGGATTATCAATCAATTTTTGAAGAAACGTCTTGTGTCGTGTTTTATAGACTGGTAAGTCACTAAAATAAGAAAAACAAAACAACAGCAACAACAACAACAAAAACAACGACAACGACAACGACAACGACAACGATAACAAAACAAAGACAACCAAAATATACGAAATCCTACATTTCACTGTAAAGTACTTCAGTGAGACACTACTTCTTTGAAACCTCTTTTTCCATTCGCCCGTTGTAAACCGGACTACCTCGATTGTTATTCAGGGCTAGGGGCATTGTTATGACCTGTTATCTAATGTTTTAAGAACCAGTGAAGTAACTCGTTCCGAGAGGTATTGGGCGACCCAAATACTTGCACGAAAATTAGAACGAACGACGAAATGATAAAATAGGTCGAATCTGAAGAACTGTTTCATACAGTTTCATATAAAAATATCTACTGGTACGTTCATGGTACATTAATCCCCACAGTTGTTTTTTATTACAGTTCTTCTGATGTCATCTCCATTTTGGTTGATTTATTTTCGCATGTAGGTATAACTCATTTTCGCAAACAATACGTACGGGAGGCGCGGTGGCCTAATGATTGGCACGCTGGACTCCGGATTGAACCCTGGCCGACCAGGGAAGAGGGGAAGTCAAAAAGGTGTATGTGAACAAGGAACAAGGAAACTCACAGCTCTCCCAAAATTTACGTTTTATTTCTTAGAAATCTATCATTAGCACGTCATCAATCATCAATTAACATAAAATTACACCATGTGTGTCTATTTCATTAAAAAATATCGGTTTACACATAGGTATTAAATCTAGAAGCTATGTTTCGGGTGATAGGTCTCGCTTATATT
The DNA here is from genome assembly GCA_963693305.1 of Meandrina meandrites. Lineage (NCBI taxonomy): Eukaryota > Metazoa > Cnidaria > Anthozoa > Scleractinia > Meandrinidae > Meandrina > Meandrina meandrites. The sequence continues at coordinate 25,927,171 of OY855907.1, read as the reverse complement.
GCTTAGTACATGAATGATTATAAATTTACAATTGTAACACTTATACATACAAATATTAATGGTCGCTGGAAATAGATAACAAAACAATAGGCCATTTCCGAGTTGCGTTTTGCCTCAGTTTGAAAACGAGTCTTCGTGCGAAACAATTGAAATGAAAATGAGTTTGATTTGTAAGAAAATGGACTTGCAGGTGAAACACATTTTCTTATGAATGGTTTCGCACGTTGACTCGTTTTGAGACAAAGGCAAAGAGTAACTCGAAAATGGCCTATTTTAATTACTACCAAAATTTCAAGTCTTGGAAAACTTCATAATTATTTAACCTTAATAAATGTTAAACATAACGTTTCCATGCTATAGCATTCTTATATCACAACGTGCTTGTCTTTGAAAACGAATAGATACAATTATTATTTCACTATTGCGCCATTTTACAATATTAGGGCAAAGGAACGCGCAAAACATGCCACTTTATTATACTGTAGAACAGGGCAAAAATATGGACTAAAAGCGGAGCGAAAAACTGGCCGAGCTAAACTTTATTTTTTAGTGGAATAATAAATCCCCTATTCGATGGTTTAACATAATTATAATACGAGCGGACATATCCGCGCGTATTATATGCTATACCATCGAATAAGGTGTATAATATTATATTGAAGTTATGCAATATCGTTTCATTGATGTTTGAGATTTTTCTCATGGAAAAAATAGTCTGGTGTATGAGTAAAAATAGCCATACAAAGCTCGTTTATTGTAGTAGAGAGTAGTAGAGAAGAACAGGCGCGCAATTACCTTGAATTATAATTGGACGCGATATACAAGCCACATAAGCCATGAACGATAAATCATGATGTGTTCAATGATCACAGGCTATTCTTGTGAAGTTCTGTAAAGTATTTAAATTCTAATGAGCGACTGTAGGAATTTACAAGTGAAAAATGGTAAACGGTCTTGGGCCAGCAAGAGGCTTGCTTCTTTCATCTGTCTTCTAAGATCATAGGGTCCTGCTCATATTCTGAAAGTTTCAAATAAAATACAAAAGGATGCAGTGTAGAGTTAACTATAAGAACAAGAGCTCAGAATCTGGAGTACTATAATTATTGCTGCGAAGGTCTATTTTGGGCCAGGAAAATATGTTCCGTTTTGATTACGATGTTGTTTAAAATGGTAGGCTTTCAACAAACAATAAAATAACGTGCAAAAGGAATTTTTGTTGCGTCCGTGAATACTCTATCCACATAACTTCTCCTTCTGCCCAGCTGGCTGGAAGATTTTTACAGAGATATTTTGTAGATACATTTTGCAAGCAGATAGAAAATAGAAGACAAAACAGACAAAACAACAACAACAACTATATGTTGTCAGATGAATTCTGGCATACCGTGAGTGTGAGGTATCATTTTGTTTTCTCGAAGATTTAAGATGAAATGAATGCGTTTTTAGTCCAAAACCTAAACGATATCGATGACTATTTAAATGCTACAAATTCACCTTTGATTACCCCTTTGCAACTTTCCACTTCTTGATCTTTGACAGTTTATGGCGAAGTTTGTTTCTTTGTTCCAGGAAATGATCTGAGTTGTGACAGTTATCGCAGAGTACTGAAATACAAGGAAAGGGCGGCAAATTAAAAAGTAACATTAAAAAGTAAAGGTAACTCAACTATTGAAAACAATAATTATAACTATCTTTTTAAAAGGTGCAGTTAACAAATTCACGTCAGTTTTCCATGTGTCTGTCGTGTTATTGATCATGAACTTCGTCACAACATTGTCAAAGTAGCTGTTGATCTTACGAAGGGTAGCGTCATTTATGTGTCTGTACTTTTAATGATGATAAAAATTAGCCAATCAGCGCGCGAAAATTCACTCCGGTATTGTAAAAACTTGTTTTGAGTCTAACAAAACTTTTTGGATTAAAGCTTAGCTGCATGCATATCACACTTATCAATTTTCTAACGTAAAAACGGTCATCAATAAACAACTGCATCATTTGTGATATGGAGGGGACTGTGAGGATCACGAGCCTCTGTTCTTCTGTGGCATTACAGTGAAAATAATCAGGAAAAGTAGCTGAAATACCTGTCTGGTGAAGAGTCTCAGGGGTAGAAACTACGACAAGAAAAAGAGATAGAAATCAAGAACAAGGTAAGTTCGTGCAACCCAGGCATTCTTTTGTATTATTTTGCATACTTGAATTGTCACTTTGAACAACAAGCTATTTTACGTGAAACGTTTGTTGTATCATCCTTCTTTCAGATTGGGTACTTGTAAAGTCTTGCTAAGAATCGATGACGTTATTTGAAATGAGTGATTTTTGTCACTCTCTTATTTCCCTAAACTGACCTAAACACCTACAGTAAGCATGAATAACACGACTTTAAATATCTTACGGGAAATAAGATAAACTCTTATCATAGAGTATCTTCATTAAAATGATTAGCTTATTCCTCTTACCATCTTTTAATTCTGTAATGGCTTTTTTGGCATTGACAAAAGCACTCAAACAACTTTGTGAAATATCAAAACAAAAACTACTAGCGACAGGCTCAGTCATACCTTCACAGCTTAACCCGCTCCAGCCAGGTGTGCAGTCACACTGGTATGTCCCACGTGCCTCAGTACACGTCCCGCCATTTTGACACGGGTTTATTGGAAGGCATTTCGACTCAGCTAAAAATATAGACAACAAAATGGTATAGTTTGCAATTATGTCTTGTATTATTTCTGTCTACAATTTACAGCATATAATCCCTTCCTTCTTAGTCTTAAGTAACAATGTTTCTTAATATGTAAGATAAATAATCCTCATAGTAAATACCCTAAAATCAAGGTCTTTCTACAACATGTGGAAAAGGCTGTGTTTTATTTAAAAAATCAACCATTCTAGGTGCATAGTAAATTGCAAAAAGGAAAAACGTTTACCGCCAAATTTTAGTCCTTTGGTCAGTTAGGCTAAGCATTTTAAGCAAACAAAAAGCATACAAAACATAAGAATAACTATTCTCTGAATCAATTCTGAAATATTTCAGACACTGACTAATGGAAACGTAAAACTGCGTTCGCAATACAACACGTGTCGATCGAAATTATTAGGCTTCTTCGGCTTAAAATTGGCAAAAAGCAACAACTCTTTTTTAAGTGCACGGCTGACTAACGTAAGGTAACAAACTCGCGCAAGATACAACCACACAAGCAGGACGTTCGCTGGACTGTAATTAAACTCGCTTAGACGCTACAATACAAAACGTCGACTACAAGTTTTTACTCGATCACAACTCTCCCGTTGAAAGGTGAAATGCACGTGGTCTATACAATTACCCTTGAGGTGAAACGCACATTTTGTCCTATTTAACAATTACATTACGAGCTCGAGATTTCTATGAGGTGATAGTTGATGAGGCCGAAGGGCAAATCAACTATGAAAAATAGGGCAAACAAATTAGTAATTCAATTTCATGTTATAAACTAACCTTGACAATTCCGTCCCATCCAACCTATTTTACAAGTACAGGAGTAGGAAGATCCATCCGATGAACAAGTGGCTCCATTTTGACAAGGAGACGGTACACAAGGGTCTGGTCCTGCAAAGATAAAATTTGATTTGTCTCGTCTTTCCTCAAAATCGAAAACTCCACCAGAAGTGCTGCTTTTTCCAAGCTTTACTCAATAGAACAGTGAGCAAAGTGTCAATATTGTTTCAAGAATTTTTAGTTAGTGAGCGGATGACGTTGATGCTGTCGGTGATAAAGAAGTAAGTCAGTGAAAAATATCTTGTCCTGCAAACAGCTGCTGGTACTGGAGTCCATTCGACAAACGAAAGAAAAATTGTGGCAAAGAGGCTGGGCATCCCGATTAGACTGCTAAATGTGCCGATGAGACACAAGTTTTGAAGCAAGATTCCATAAACAGTCCTGTTTCGACGGTGGTTTCTTAATCTCGCAAAGAGTGCCGCGTTGGCGAAGAATCCAAGAGCCATTTCTAGCCCCAAGATTATTAGAGAAGCCTTGATCGCGGCTGTAGAGTAAATCGAAGCATTTCGAGAAGAATTATTTTGCAAATTTCGAGATGGTTTTAGGGGCTGCATGGTAGAATTATTAAGGATCATTCTTCTAACTGATAACTCAAAACGTTTTCCTGCTCTGGTTTTCAAAATGGTAGAAAAAATATCATTCGAAGAGAATATCTAGGAAACGACTTCCGCTCAAACATTGGTCGTGCATGAAGTGGAAAATGGGTCATGTCAACAAGACTGAAAGCAACAATGACATAACTGAGAGCTTTAAGTATCTGTCAACGCTATTGTATTCCACCTATCACAAAACTTGTAAAAGCAATTAGCGGAAGCCGTAAGGTAAATATAAAATTGGAATAAATACACTCAAAAACCATTAGGAGGTCTCGTTATATTTACAATGCAAGTGCGCTATATTCTTTGCCTAGTTCCGACCCCTTGGCCACGTCCAAGCTTACATTTCGTATCAAGTGTCAAATCAGTGATGTTTGTGTTTGGAAGTGGAAAGCAACATAACTTAAGAATAACGCAAGATGTGATTTCTTTTTAAATAAGATAAAAATGCACATTCCTTCTTTTGATCTTAATATAATCTAACTAAAGTGAATTGTAATTTAGAGTTTTACTGCTCATGTTTATTCACTGATGAACACAGCAATCAATTTAACATAAAAAAAAAAAAACACTTTTAGTAGCTTTAACAAGTGTAACATGACATGTCTTTCGAAGAGTCAATTGTTTGAACTTGTAAAAGCGAATGATAACACAATTTGCATAAACTTCAAAGCCGGCAGGCTGCAGGCTTAACATAAATAATTTCGTATCACGAAAGGAAAAATATACGCATTTTTTTTCCTCCAAGACTTACGAAATCTTTTTAAATGTTACTTGGCTTAGAAAAAACACTGGTTATCATGCATTTCAATTTTAAAGGACTTCTCTTCCCTGGAACACCTGCGAGTGATTTTTCTATCCTGTGTAATTAAGTACAAATGGCAGACTGCTTAGTTGGATATTTAACATTACATTTTCAATATTTTGTTTCATGTAATGTTTCAAAAACAGCAGTATTTTATCAAGGTTGAAAATTCGAGGGATAGCGGAGAATTTTTAGACTTGATAAAACACGTACTGTGAGTGTTTGGAACGACTTCAAATACATTCCTCCAAAAGCGTGTCCCAAAGGAGTACAAAAAATTATGCAAATTGCACATGTGCGAAGAAATAATTATCAGCATTCAAGAAAAACACGTGATTTACATGTGTTAAAAAACCCTTTCCACTCGCGCGTTTTCGGCATGCTTTCGTTCTCCTAAGGCGTGGATTTCGCGACCGTTTCGGGAACCGTAAAATAAGTTTTTACAGAGTTCAAAACCGAGATCCACATGTTTAGTGACAAAGTGGTCTGTAAAGATTTGGAGTGAGTGGCAGAATGGAAGAAGGAATAAAAACCTTTCATTGGTGTCTATCGGATACAAGGCTAGCGTGTCTGTAGTACAGGATCGAGACACCGAGTCGTTAAACTTTGGCTGGTAAAGTTCGTTCAAGAAGTTTGTACAACCGTACTCTGTAAGAGTAAAACTAGTGTGTGATTATTCTTTACCTAAGAGAATACCATTAAACATTTTTTTCTCTTTTTTTGGTGTCTATACAACTAGGTTAATGTCAATAAGCCTATTCTTTTTTACTGTATATAAATAAAGAATATCAATAAGGGGTGTTTTATCAGTATAAAGTGCCTGTGTACTCTCACTGATGTACTGTGTACTCTCATAGTGTTGATTTGGTCTGGGCTCATGGATTATCAATCAATTTTTGAAGGAACGTCTTGTGTCGTGTTTTATAGACTGGTAAGTCACTAAAATAAGAAAAACAAAACAACAGCAACAACAACAACAAAAACAACGACGACGACGACGACGACGACAACGACAACGATAACAAAACAAAGACAACCAAAATATACGAAATCCTACATTTCACTGTAAAGTACTTCAGTGAGACACTACTTCTTTGAAACCTCTTTTTCCATTCGCCCGTTGTAAACCGGACTACCTCGATTGTTATTCAGGGCTAGGGGCATTGTTATGACCTGTTATCTAATGTTTTAAGAACCAGTGAAGTAACTCGTTCCGAGAGGTATTGGGCGACCCAAATACTTGCACGAAAATTAGAACGAACGACGAAATGATAAAATAGGTCGAATCTGAAGAACTGTTTCATACAGTTTCATATAAAAATATCTACTGGTACGTTCATGGTACATTAATCCCCACAGTTGTTTTTTATTACAGTTCTTCTGATGTCATCTCCATTTTGGTTGATTTATTTTTGCATGTAGGTATAACTCATTTTCGCAAACAATACGTACGGGAGGCGCGGTGGCCTAATGATTGGCACGCTGGACTCCGGATTGAACCCTGGCCGACCAAGGAAGAGGGGAAGTCAAAAAGGTGTATGTGAACAAGGAACAAGGAAACTCACAGCTCTCCCAAAATTTACATTTTATTTCTTAGAAATCTATCATTAGCACGTCATCAACCATCAATTAACATAAAATTACACCATGTGTGTCTATTTCATTAAAAAATATCGGTTTACACATAGGTATTAAATCTAGAAGCTATGTTTCGGGTGATAGGTCTCGCTTATATTGCTTAGTACATGAATGATTATAAATTTACAATTGTAACACTTATACATACAAATATTAATGGTCGCTGGAAATAGATAACAAAACAATAGGCCATTTCCGAGTTGCGTTTTGCCTCAGTTTGAAAACGAGTCTTCGTGCGAAACAATTGAAATGAAAATGAGTTTGATTTGTAAGAAAATGGACTTGCAGGTGAAACACATTTTCTTATGAATGGTTTCGCACGTTGACTCGTTTTGAGACAAAGGCAAAGAGTAACTCGAAAATGGCCTATTTTAATTACTACCAAAATTTCAAGTCTTGGAAAACTTCATAATTATTTAACCTTAATAAATGTTAAACATAACGTTTCCATGCTATAGCATTCTTATATCACAACGTGCTTGTCTTTGAAAACGAATAGATACAATTATTATTTCACTATTGCGCCATTTTACAATATTAGGGCAAAGGAACGCGCAAAACATGCCACTTTATTATACTGTAGAACAGGGCAAAAATATGGACTAAAAGCGGAGCGAAAAACTGGCCGAGCTAAACTTTATTTTTTAGTGGAATAATAAATCCCCTATTCGATGGTTTAACATAATTATAATACGAGCGGACATATCCGCGCGTATTATATGCTATACCATCGAATAAGGTGTATAATATTATATTGAAGTTATGCAATATCGTTTCATTGATGTTTGAGATTTTTCTCATGGAAAAAATAGTCTGGTGTATGAGTAAAAATAGCCATACAAAGCTCGTTTATTGTAGTAGAGAGTAGTAGAGAAGAACAGGCGCGCAATTACCTTGAATTATAATTGGACGCGATATACAAGCCACATAAGCCATGAACGATAAATCATGATGTGTTCAATGATCACAGGCTATTCTTGTGAAGTTCTGTAAAGTATTTAAATTCTAATGAGCGACTGTAGGAATTTACAAGTGAAAAATGGTAAACGGTCTTGGGCCAGCAAGAGGCTTGCTTCTTTCATCTGTCTTCTAAGATCATAGGGTCCTGCTCATATTCTGAAAGTTTCAAATAAAATACAAAAGGATGCAGTTTAGAGTTAACTATAAGAACAAGAGCTCAGAATCTGGAGTACTATAATTATTGCTGCGAAGGTCTATTTTGGGCCAGGAAAATATGTTCCGTTTTGATTACGATGTTGTTTAAAATGGTAGGCTTTCAACAAACAATAAAATAACGTGCAAAAGGAATTTTTGTTGCGTCCGTGAATACTCTATCCACATAACTTCTCCTTCTGCCCAGCTGGCTGAAAGATTTTTACAGAGATATTTTGTAGATACATTTTGCAAGCAGATAGAAAATAGAAGACAAAACAGACAAAACAACAACAACAACTATATGTTGTCAGATGAATTCTGGCATACCGTGAGTGTGAGATATCATTTTGTTTTCTCGAAGATTTAAGATGAAATGAATGCGTTTTTAGTCCAAAACCTAAAGGATATCGATGACTATTTAAATGCTACAAATTCACCTTTGATTACCCCTTTGCAACTTTCCACTTCTTGATCTTTGACAGTTTATGGCGAAGTTTGTTTCTTTGCTCCAGGAAATGATCTGAGTTGTGACAGTTATCGCAGAGTACTGAAATACAAGGAAAAGGCGGCAAAAAAGTAGCATTCAAAAGTAAGCGTAACTCAACTATTGAAAACAATAATTATAACTATCTTTTTAAAAGGTGCAGTTAACAAATTCACGTCAGTTTTCCATGTGTCTGACCTGTTATTGATCATAAACTTCGTCACAACATTGTCAAAGTAGCTGTTGATCTTACGAAGGGTAGCGTCATTTATGTGCCTGTACTTGTAATGATGATAACAATTAGCCAATCAGCGCGCGAAAATTCACTCCGGTATTGTAAAAACTTGTTTTGAGTCTAAACTTTTTGGATTAAAGCTAAGCTGCATGCATATCACACATATCAATTTTCTAACGTAAAAACAGTCATCAATAAAAAATTAACTGCATTATCTGTGATATGGGGAGGGCTGTGAGGATCACGAGCCTCTGTTCTTCTGTGGCATTACGGTGAAAATAATCAGGAAAAGTAGCTGAAATACCTGTCTGGTGAAGAGTCTCAGGGGTAGAAACTACGACAAGAAAAAGAGATAGAAATCAAGAACAAGGTAAGTTCGTGCAACCCAGGCATTCTTTTGTATTTGCATACTTGAATTGTCACTTTGAACAACAAGCTAGTTTACGTGAAACGTTTGTTGTATCATCCTTCTTTCAGATTGGGTACTTGTAAAGTCTTGCTAAGAATCGATGACGTTATTTGAAATGAGTGATTTTTGTCACTCTCTTATTTCCCTAAACTGACCTAAACACCTACAGTAAGCATGAATAACACGACTTTAAATATCTTACGGGAAATAAGATAAACTGTTATCATAGAGTATCTTCATTAAAATGATTAGCTTATTCCTCTTACCATCTTTTAATTATGTAATGGCTTTTTTGGCATGGACAAAAACACTCAAACAACTTTGTGAAATATCAAAACAAAAACTACTAGCGACAGGCTCAGTCATACCTTCACAGCTTAACCCGCTCCAGCCAGGTGTGCAGTCACACTGGTATGTCCCACGTGCCTCAGTACACGTCCCGCCATTTTGACAGGGGTTTATTGGAAGGCATTTCGACTCAGCTAAGAAATAGACAACAAAATGGTTTAGTTTGCAATTATTTCTGTCTACAATTTACAGCATATAATCCCTTCCTTCTTAGTCTTAAGTAACAATGTTTCTTAATATGTAAGATAAATAATCCTCATAGAAAATACCCTAAAATCAAGGTCTTTCTACAACATGTGGAAAAGGCTGTGTTTATTAAAAAAATCAACCATTCTAGGTGCATAGTAAATTGCAAAAAGGAAAAACGTTTACCGCCAAATTTTAGTCCTTTGGTCAGTTAGGCTAAGCATTTTAAGCAAACAAAAAGCATACAAAACATATGAATAACTATTCTCTGAACCAATTCTAAAATATTTCAGACACTGACTAACGGAAACGTAAAACTGCGTTCGCAATACAACACGTGTCGATCGAAATTATTAGGCCTTCTTCGGCTTAAAATTGGCAAAAAGCAACAACTCCTTTTTTAAGTGCACGGCTGACTAACATAAGGTAACAAACTCGCGCAAGATACAACCACACAAGGAGGACGTTCACTGGACTGTAATTAAACTCGCTTAGAAGCTACAATACAAAACGTCGACTACAAGTTTTTACTCGATCACAACTCTCCCGTTGAAAGGTGAAATGCACGTGGTCTATACAATTACCCTTGAGCTGAAACGCACATTTTGTCCTATTTAACAATTACAGTACGAGCTCGAGATTTCTAAGAGGTGATGGTTGATGAGGCCGAAGGGCAAATCAACTATAAAAAATAGGGCAAACAAATTAGTAATTCAATTTCATGTTATAAACTAACCTTGACAATTCCGTCCCATCCAACCTATTTTACAAGTACAGGAGTAGGAAGATCCATCCGATGAACAAGTGGCTCCATTTTGACAAGGAGACGGTACACACGGGTCTGGTCCTGCAAAGATAGAATTTGATTTGTCTCGTCTTTCCTCAAAATCGAAAACTCCACCAGAAGTGCTGCTTTTCCCAAGCTTTACTCAATAGAACAGTGAGCAAAGTTTCAATATTGTTTCAAGAATTTTTAGTTAGTGAGCGGATGACGTTATCCCTCTCCAAGAAAATGCTGCGCAGAACGACAACTCAGAAACAGAGTACGCTAGAGTTCCGCATAACAGAATGGATCATGTGACCACCACCAAATAAGAAGAGATGGAGAACACGCTGTTGTAATACCTAAGCCCTCCTATAACACATTTTCCCACGAGTACGTAATGGAAGAAAGACATGCAATGCATTGAAAGTGTTTTCATGTTTGATCTAATGATTTGGGAGTAGAAAATAGACTTTTGTTAGCCAATAAACAACTATAGGAGTCCGTACACTCGCTAAAAAGCACTCGAATAAAATACTAGGATGAGAAATTAATGGTTGGCAATTTCTATTTATACTGCTTGTACACAAAGTAACGACTTAGACTTACAATCCTAACCAAAAATTTTGTCAATTTGATTATTTACTTACTATCGCAGTTTTTTCCAATAAAGCCTCTACTGCAGGTACATTCGTAGTCGTGTTCAACTTGCGAACAAGTGCCAAAGTTTTTGCAAGGATTAGGACTACACATATTTTGCTCTGCAAAATAGTTTAAGGTCAAACAAATAAAACAGATTAGAGTACGAACTAAATGACTATAGCTTAGGGATAATTTATAGTGTATACTACATCAACATACACTTTTTGAGACACTAGACCTGTGACTTACTAAGAAAGGACAATGAAATTCCAGGCATATCGACAGAAGGATTTTACCACAGAAATGCTTGCATTATAATGATGTCTTTGCACCCCTAAGATCTTTAATTTTAGTTTAGTTTTCTTGTGGTTTTTATAGCACATTTTTTTGGTGTCTTTTCTCACCTTCACAATGTTTTCCTTGAAATCCACTAGGGCAGTGACACCGATAGGAGCCCATATAAGCCGAACAAGTTCCACCATTGAGACATAGGTTCACCAGGCACTGGCCATTACTTATGGACTCTGAATGGATGGAATACACGGTAAAAGGCAAATTAGCGCTTCAGATAGCCCAATTCCGCTCCGTTTTCATAATATTTTCGTAATATCAAAGCTTTGTTATTGGAAATGGAGGATATGACTTTTGACTTGTCGGACAGTGCTGACTTTCATGCACAAATTGATGTGCGTATCACATTAACCTACCTGTATGATGTTCTTTATAATCGTTTTGGTCAGTGGGATAATAATCCTGAGAGTAATCTGAATTTGATTCTGAAAAAATAAAGTCTCGTTTCACTCATGCCTAAAAATCCAACGTTTCCGACTATACAGCTGCTTTAACTACGGCTGATGAAGCCTCAACAAAGTCATTTACAATTGGCCATGTTCTAAACGAGCAGGGGACTGGGTACGAACATATTTTTTCTTGGTACAAATGTTAAATATCGATTGAATTGAAAATGGGGCAAATCATCTGAAAGAGTATCCAAAAATTAGTAAATTCACCAAATTTGATGGTCATTGGTTTAAATGCAAAGGCATGGTACACTTTTAAAATAAGAGAGCTTAGTATGGATTGGAGGACGCCTGTCCCTCCAATCCATACTAAGTGTACCATGCCTTTGGATTTAAATCAATAACCGTCAAATTTGGTGAATTTACTAATTTTTGGATGCTCTTTCAGATGACGTGCCCCATTTTTCAATTCAATTGATATTGAATGTTTGTAACGAAGAGAAAATATGTTCGTACCCAGTCCCCTGCTCGTTTAGAACATGGCTAATTGGACATCCACGTTTTTGGTATGATGCGCCATTTGGAGACTGAGTATCATTTGTTTGTTTTTGGTCCGTAGTTCAGATATTTGCTCACACTGCTTGCTATTTAAATTAAATATCCACATTAAGTTTTACATTTCCCTCATTCATACATGCAGAATTAATGTTGTCCTTACCCACTCCATTGTCCACGTCCTCGTGAACGTGATGATGTTGTACAACAACAGGAATCGGAAAAGGGACTTTCTGTGGATACATGACAGGGTAAGGAACTCGGTGAATGACTAAATGCGGTGGTGACGGCACAGGAACAGGATATGGCTTCGGAGGCGAAGGTACGGCGTACGGAACTCTTCTTATTTCTGGCGGATACCGGATATAAACTGGATATGGAACGTGGTGAATCTGTGATGGTTCAGGAACCGCTATGGGATAAAAAAATTTTTGAATTTGGCCCGGTTCTTTCACGGGGTAGGCGACTGGATAAGGAACATGTTTAACTTCAGGAGGCGACGGAACAGCAACAGGATAAGGGACAGGAACATCGTGAATCCGCGGAGGGGTCTCCACAGGTACAGCCACTTGCTGGATTTTGGGTGGCGATGGCACTTTTACTGGAACCATCACAGGCTGAATAGATGGGGGACCTGGTACAGGAACGGGATATGGTACGTGTTCTACTTTAGGCGGCGAAGGAACCGGTATCGGAACAGGAACAGGAACGTGTTGAACTTCATGTGGAGGTGGCATAGACGCTACATCTCCAGGTGGGGGCATTCCCTGGAAATCAATAGTAGGAGGAGCCAGGGGAACTCCTTCTGGAGGCATCATGTGAAGGTCAGTGTCCGCTCCCATCGGCGCATTTAGTGGATGATGCGTATGGATAGGGATCTCGGGAGGTGGCATCATGTGGATATCGGGTGGTGGAGGTTCCATACCTATCGGAGGAGGTGGAGGTGGCATCGGTGTTAAGTCTCCAGGAGAAGGGTTCCCTTCCACGTTAATGGGAGGTGGTTGCATAGGAATTCCTTCCGGCGGTATCATGTGACTTATTTCCTGAGGTATAGGTTCTGCTCCATTTGGGAAATTAATCGGAGGATGTGGCGGAATGGGGATACCATTAGGTGCCACCATGTTTATATCGGGAGGCCGAGGATCAACTCTAAGTGGAGAATTTAAGGACATCATTGGTTCACGGAAAACATCTGGGGGCAGGTCGGGTAATGGAGGGGGTGGAGGCTCTAGTCTAGGAGGTGCATGGATATGGAGAGCATATGGAGGTGGACCAAAATGATGCTGATGCGGATGGTAATGAAAATGGTGCGATGCAGACAAGTGTGGTGGTAGTGGATTACCGAGTACAGTGAGTGGAAATGGAGGGAAATGGACAGGATGCTTCGCAAAATGTACATTATTAGTACCATCAAAAAATGGTGCCGTCCTGTGCAAATTTCCAGGTAAGTGATGTCCTCCCCTAGCCATTGGAGGCAATGGTAAATGAATCGGTGTATGTTCAGTTCTACGTAAAGACGGTGGTTTCTGTTCGACGTATTCTGCTGGTGCACTATTGAAAAAGAATCGAGGCCTCATTTCATCCGATACATCAGACTGCTGCCTTTTGTCTCCTGGCTGGGTTTTCAAAGGTTTATTCACAAGTGTACCGTTATTAATTTTTCCCTTACTTGTGTTTGTGGCAGTACTAATTGGCTTAAATGGTTTATTGGAGCTCGCGCGAGTGGCAAAGTTTCCTAATTCACGAGGTCTTGCGTGATCCAACATGTCAAGCGCTTTGGCCAAGAAAACAGATTCTCTTCTCCGGTGGCGAATCAGCTTGTTACCCAAGTTCCTTTTCATTTTAAAAGAATTAAAAACATTTGTTGTGCTCCATAAACAAGACTTTCCTTCGCAGGGTATTTTATTACCACCATTGTTTGTCTGCAGGTGGCGTTTGTTTTGGCTTGTCGTCCAACTCTTCTTTCTGTCAATTTTACGAATTTCCCTCTCTGTAGTTCCATGACTGAAGTCTTTCACACCGTTGTCAACAGCGGGGTCGTTTTGCTGCCCTTTACCAATAAGTCCAACTTGTTTTCGTAGTCGTTTTACATGACGTTTGTGAAGACCTGCGCTCCAGTTTGTTCTGAGCCACGCTAATGTAATGAAAAAGTGGAGGAAACAAAGACCTATTGAGAACTTCATAAGCAAGCGTCATTTGAAGTGAACAACTAACTTAACATTTCTGTGATCGGTTTCTTCGGAATTTGGCACCGGCCTAGGGTTTAGTGTTAGATAAAAAAATAAAATTAAGCCCGAAACCTGGATTTTCTGAAGAATATGGAAAAATGACTTTGTAAAATGATCTCATCGGTTTCTATGAGCATCAAATATTCAAAGCAATTTTTTAATTTTGGAAGCGAAAGTCATTCTAATTAATCGCGCATTGAAGTCAATTATTTTCATAAGTAGACCGTTTCAGCTTCGAAAAAGACATATTAGATCGAATTGCATGCATAAACAGCATGGCGTATGTTATCGTTTCGGAGACAGTATTTGTAAAGGTAATTTGGCTTTTGACCCACGAGAATGTTGTCAGGTTAAGGAAACTGAGCTATGTTGCGTACAGTGATTCCAAGCAAATAATTTATTTTCTCTGACATGAAAAGGATTTCCAAAGAAAATAATTTGTCGCACAGGGATTGTAATCACTGATTCAACACATAATTGTTTCAGACCCGTCGTTAATTGTTGCTTTGTCACAGTTTATTTGCGACACTAATTTTGTTGTGGTATTAACTCCTATAAAAGACACAACAACGTAATTATTTCATTGTTATTTGAATTTCCTCAATACGATTACAGTTTTTTAAAAAAACTGTTACTTGGTCCCCAGATGTCAACTAGCGACGAACGCTCTAGAATCTGTAGGCCATGTGCCGATCACAGGCGTCCCATTTAGTGGATTGCATCACCTAACAGGTTCGTTTTGCTTCAATCGGAGAATACATGTACTCTTGCCATCGCTTTTGTTGACAAAGACAATCTGGTGTGGTAATAGATCATAATATCGTTCAAGTACTGTTTTACCGAAAGAAACCAGTCTGTCGCGTTTACTTAAGAAGGTGAGCAATGAAGGACCTGAACATTCGAGGGAAAATTTCGCAGTAGTATCAAGTTCTCCTGAAGTGACTGTAGACCGAAAAATGCAGTAAAAACGCCATGGTGAATTTCTATCTTGACCTTTGACCTTTATATTTTTCACGTGCTGGGTATGTTTAGGAGGTGAAAATTATATTTACAGATAAAATGGTATTTTTTTTACACAAAAATGGCTCTTGTAGAAACAGGTTATTCTGTTACGGTCAATTTGACAATGCAGCCGCCAACAATGAACAGCACGTTCGAAGTTGACAACTGTGGCGGGAGTTGTAAATCATTTATGACTCGAACGTCTTTGAACGGTAATTATTTTTCTTCGAAATACTTCCCGCTCAGTTGAAGACATGGAAGCCCCTTTTTGCAAGATTTAAATCAAGTCAACTATCAACGCCGGTTCAACTAGCAACGTTCGTGACAGAATATCATTAAGAAATGTGAAAGAAGGCTCTTCATCATGCGAGGAATTTCGGTAACCCTCGTACTGGTTGATTGTTTGGTGATGCTCTCATATTTAACCTTTGTTAAGAATACAACAATCATAACAAGAACATCATTTCGAAAGAGTCTTGGTAAAGGAAAAAGCATTTTAACAGATGCTGCCGAGTTACCGGTAGAAAGCAATACCGGTGTAATTTCACAGCCACCGGGTGGCAAACATCTTCGCAAAAAGCGCCGTCTATCACCTACTTTACTTCATAGAAGAAAGGGCGAAAAAAGAGCTTTACGTAAGAGGTTCAAGAAACAAAGCGATGATGCGTTTGGCCAGAACAAAGTTGGACTTAGCAAGAGGGATTTCTTTTTTGCGCCTGCTTCTCCATACCAGCAAATAGCGAGTCCCGTTGACCGAAGATTCTTTTTGGTTCATCGAGGAGAACGAGGTAACTTATGCTGTGAACTTGCATTGCAGCTTTTTAATTAACTTTTCAACCCGTGTAGATCGATTTCTAAAGCTAAACTATTGAAAATATATTTTACTTAAAAAAATGTGTTTGTTATCACTTTTTTCCCAACAACGCCGTTTCCGGGCTGAGCAATCTGCCTTTGTTGTAATTTTTTCAACTGACAATAACTGTAAATTAAGCGAATTTAAACAAAAACTCTGTGTTCGAGCTTAGGCCGGAGTTTATCTCGTTTACATTTTGTACCGTAGCATTAAGCGACCACGTAGTACTCCATCGCAGAATTAAATCAGCCATTTTTAACACCTGGGGCACTTTGAAGTAAAGTAAAGTGTCTTACCCAACAACATAAGACAGTGACCCTGGCCAAGGATGGGAACCGGACCGCTCTCTCTCCAGTCGAGAGCACTAACAATTAGCCTAACGTGCCTCCCATAATTAGAACAAGAGCCTGTTTTCAAGATAAAGGAGCGTGTAATCGTTTTATGCAGGCAGTGGGTTCAACTACATTTTTGATTACCTACTGTCATATTTTCCGTTAGGATTTGGAAAGCCACTACAAAGAAGTAATTTAGGCTATATAAATTAGAATGTGGATACGTTCAATTTTAGTGCTGCTGACTAGGATAAGGAAAGTCATTTGTAAATCATTCCAACTGTAGTTATTAAAGCAAGAAGTCATTTCTTAGGTTTTAAACTTAATACACTTTTCGCCACTTGTCATAATTCCGTTGAGTAGGTTCAAATTTATTCTTAGCTGAATCAATGTTACCAACAAGGAGTAGTTAAGGTTTATATCATTTAATTTTAGCGTTTTAAAAAGGTGTTCTGGTGTAAAAGAGGAATGGCATCGCCATTCTTACAACAAGTTATCAATCAGCCATGAAAATCTAAACCGCCGACAAAGAATAGTGCATTTTCTACGACAGTTACAAAAAAATATGCTTTATGTTTTCCGAGAAACATAACAAGCAATATTGGTTTCACGAGATTTTGAAGCATGTCTAGCTTGCAGGACGCTCGACTCTGACATACGGGATGAATGCAATAGAACATGATTGAATTATTATTACTAATACGGAAGGTCAAACGTGTGGGAGTAACCACCCCTTTTATAGTGGAAGTTACAAGCTCTTCGACACCAGTAAAATAATTTATATAAAAAATAATTATGGTCGCCTTTCTGCCACCTGAATAGGACCATGTTTCTTTCATTCCTGCCATCATGGAGGGATGTGCATTCCACGACGCCATGGTTTTTACTGCGAGTGTCTCCCTGGCTTTATTGGAGCACGATGCGAAGGTCAGTGACTCTAAAGTAACGTTTTTGGCTCTACATTGAAATAATGAGACATAGTGTTTTTACGGACAATGTTTTTCGGTTGCTGAAAGTCCATACACTGTTTGCATTTTCGCTGTTTGCCTGTCACGTATAAACAAGGTTTGTTTGTAGACCATATTAAGTTAGAGCACTCATAAGGCAGAGTAATAGTTATGATTTTCTGTCTGTCTGTTTGTTTGCTTTAAACTAAAAGAACTAACTGTTTATTGAAATGTGAACGTCTAGGTAGGAAATTCGCTGAAAACAAAACCCTCAAGCAAGTCTGTTACATTAATCTCATATCATGTTTAAGTAAAGGATGATGTTGTTGTTGTTACAGTTAAAAAAGAGTGCAAACCCACAACTTGTAAGAATGGAGGAACGTGCACCGAGATAGCCGTTGGAAGACATCTTTGCACGTGTCGTGTAGGATTCCTTGGAGAGAATTGTGAAGGTAAATAAGCGTTTGGTACTTACTAACTAAAGTTCCTTCCGGTCACTAGGAGCTTGTCTCCGAGACCAGACCGGGCCCTGCTGGGTTTTTCCTCTCTTTTTTCGGCTTACATCACTGAAAAAAAAATAGTGTGTTTGTAACATCAAATCTAAAACAAACAAAAAAAAATGTATGTATATATCGCTTGCCACAAAGTTAAGGAAACGCAAGTTACATTTGACAAACACGTGAAGGAATTATCCTTAACCTAGGCCTGTTGAAAGCATGTTATTTTGTGTTCGCAGCGCGAAGCCCATGCCACCCGAATCCTTGTCGCAACGAAGGCACATGCAGTCAGACCGATGACTCATATACGTGTGTATGTGAGCAAGGATATAAAGGAAAGAACTGTGAGAGTAAGTATTAGTTTTATATAAATGAGGTCTGCTTTTCTAGAATAGAAGTGGAGACTGTGAACCTAGAGAGGAGGATAGAATGGAAAATAGTAGCGCAGAGGACACACACAACTGATGAAACTATAGCATGAAAAAATATCCTTCATTTCCGAATTAAAAATCCCTTTCCATTGAGATACTGATTGTTGCGTGACTTGGGCAGTTGATTCGTTGGCTGTTTAACGTGTCTTGAAAGGATAAATAGGTGCGTGTGTTTCCTTCTCTACTTTCTTTGTATTCCGAGGCCAGTTTCAAGGAGTTAATATGAAATCGCAATATTTTTTTTGTATATTGTAAGCTTCTTTTTTCCTTTAGTCGCCAACAAGTGCTCGCCGAATCCGTGCAAGAACGGGGGAGTATGTTTTGAAGAAATCAATGATTACGTTTGCAACTGCCCACAAGGTTTTAAAGGAAGGACTTGTGAAGGTCAGTATTTAGTTACAGCTATCACGTACGGAGAAAAACAAAAGTTGTAATCCGACAATGAGGTTTGTGGCACTAATTGGTCAAACTAGGTCATGTTGTACACCTCTTTCGGACAGCTATTACATAATCATGATACTGTGATTGTTTTCGCAATAATGACTTAAAAGTCTTAGCAATGTCTTGCTAGAGAGAAGTTTCTGTGTCAATTGCTCTACCCGGAAAATTTACCCGACTAATTGATGGTTGGACGTTGATAGCGTCTTGATCAAACTATGGCTTAAAACTGAACTGAACCGGTGGAATTTTTTAAAAGGAAATTTTTGAAGTGATGTATCACTTTCATAGCAGTTAATGAATGCTATGGGCTTCATTGTGACAAATCATGACAAAATATCACTAAATTTCATGACTGATCATGATTTTTCGTGATTACTTTTTGCACCGGCAACTTTCAGAACTATCAATATCTAATTAATAAATTAATAAATTCATTAGACAAATTTATTGAGGGGATATTATCTTGTTAGCCTGGGTTTAATATATTAATAGGGCAGCCTCCAGTAGCACAGTTTTATTGGGCTAAAATTACAATTGGGATGTAACATATTATCTAATTAAACTGTTAATCTGATGTGTGTATGTTTCCTTTTTTATATTTTCGTTTCATACTACGTCAGTCGTCAGCGAATGTAACTCTGTTTACTGTCTGAATGGAGGAACATGCAGAGATGAAACATCTGGGTACAAGTGTGACTGTCGGTTTGGATTCTATGGGAAACGATGCGAAGGTATGTTTCAACGTTACAGCTACATAACGGCTTCTCATCTAGGGGTGGGATGGGGTTGGCTACGCATTTCAATCAAAAGGATCAGAAATAAAATAAAATGCGAGAAACAAGATGTGACTAGAGATGGGAAATATATTCGCAGAATAAAGTCAAATGTTTATTAATAGTCATTGGTAAATAATATATATTTCTGTAACATATATTTTTCTCCTTTTTCATTTATGTAATAGTAAGTCAAAGTCTACTGCTCCTTTCAATCACAGTCGATATCTGAAGTTCAAAAACCAACTAATCAATGATTGCGTTATTAACAGCCGTCAATGATACGATAGAACAAACAAATTGAATTGCAAGGCTCGTTATGGGACAGCCAACGAATCTTGAAAAAAAAAAACGAAAAACAAAACGAACCGAACCGAAATTTACCAATCGCAGCCACGGATTTCACCTTTGAATCGGTTGAGGCGATGTTCTGTTGCCTGAAAGGTTCACCCAGATTGACGGCAACGCAAAACGTAACCGTTAATTGAACACAGTTTGCGTGTTTTGAAAGGCGCAGTAAAAGTGTAACTGACAAAACACAAGTGACCCTAAATCTTTACTGACATTTGGAAAAGCTGATATATTTATTTCACTGCTAGCGAGACCCTTTACTAATGTAAATACCGATACTGTATCTTTATATAGCTTCTGCATGCCACCCTAATCCCTGTCAAAATGATGGGGCTTGTCTAAGATACGGTAATCAATACTCCTGTCAGTGCAAACAAGGCTTCACTGGAACGAGGTGTAAAGGTATGAAGACTTTGCAGTTTTACTTCATTATCTGTGGATAAAAGGTATGTTACGTATGGTTTAACAACCTCTTCGACTTCGTAAGTGAGTCATTTAGAAGCCATCCATCTCCTTAATACTTCAAAGGAAAAGACTAGCGTTGTGTATTTGGAGATGTCTGTATTACTCGGCTTTAAAGTGTTTCCTTAAATATGATTTTTAGACGAAAAAGTAGCTTGTTGCATTTACTTAATATCTCATTATCGCAAAATCTAAGCTTATTTTATAGAGATATCCATTATATGAAGTACCAACTAACTTCCTAATTTTTAATATGGATGATGCCTTTAATAGGATGATGTCTATGAATTTTATCGAACACTTAAAATAAATTAGTAATTAAGGTTGATTTTAATAGTACCGTGGCAAACAACCCTGGACGTTTATTCATTTTTAATTTCGGGGGAAGGGGGAAGGGGGAGGAGCTTGATTACTCTCATTGACAAAAAATCTGGGTCGTCAGTACAGTCAACGCCAATCCCTAGCTTATATCGTTTCTATAACCTCCACAATGCATGATCGCCGATGACCATAAAAATATTCCATAATTCAGCTATTAAATTTTATGTAAATAATATTACAAATATGTCATGCTTCGTTTGTTTCCTTCTTTACAGCTCGAAGACCATGTTCTATCGGCCCCTGCCTTAATGGAGGGACATGTGTGGATGGGGCGTACACCAACAGTAAATACGGATTTGCATGCGTGTGCCTGCGAGGATTTGACGGCATTATGTGCGAGAAACATCTTCCGAATAATCTGGAAGAGGCTCTCCAAATAGCATGAACTGCAACTGCATGGCAAAGGCAGTGGTTTGGTTATAACTTTAGTCAGCAATAATGTATACTACGGGTCTCTCTTTTGCTTTAAAATTCGTTGGGACAAAAGCGCTCGCTCCCTCACGAATTTTTAAACCAAAAGAGAGATTGCTCGCAGTCTAGCCATAATGTATAGCCGATATACGAAATGACATGGATTTGCTTTGTGCAGATTAAACGCATTATGTACACGAATCGCATTCACGCCAGTAATTTAATTAAAAGGTTTAAATATACACTTCACACCTTTTAGGTGCAAAATGCAAATTTGTATTTTAACAGTCGTAGCACGTTCGTACCCGAGATTCATAGTCTCATGAAAGTGGGATTAACTATTTAAAATAAAATAAAATAAAATATAACTAGGAGATATTCAGAACAGAACATGAACTTTGTAAGATAGCAGAATATATGTTAGCTGTCTACGCTTTAGTAATTCAAACAATTGGCGTGGCTGAATGGCAATGCTAAGAAATAGTGAGACGGTAATAGATAAAACTTCATTTATATTCGTAAAAAAATATATAAAAATCAAATCTCGAAAAATCAGTTAAATTTAACACTATTCTTTTGTTCCGCGTTATTACTTTTGAAAGAAAATTATGGGCTCAAAAAGTCTGGAAGTTATTAAATCTGATTACTTGTCCAAAAACTCGGACACCGCGAAAGTGTTGTTGCGATAATGACTCGTTATTGTAGCATCAAAACGCGCGCAATACGGTGTCACGATGGAAAAATAACTATGTCTGCGCTCGAGTTTTGAGCAGATGTATCCTGCCAAATAGTTTGTTGTTACCTTTTTAATTGTTTCCTCAAATGGCGTTAAGACCAAAGTAGTGTTTGTAATATTTGCACGGAATTAATGTTTGCAAGCATTAAAAATGGTTTCAATGAGCAACTCAAATGGAATAACTCTTGTGGAGAAATTAATAAACACAGAGCGAACAATGGGGCTACCGTGCTTAACACCATGTGGCATTTTATTTTGTCTAAAAGAATAAAAAAATATAAATACGTTTGTTCAACTCTACACATTACACAGCCACCAGCTAGAAACTCATTTTTTGTAGCGAAAGGTGAGATGATTTGAACCAAAGTGCACGACGGAACGTTAACGATACCTGTTGCTTTGATTGTTTACGAATAATCAAAAACCACAGGATTATGTCGGGGATCATAGAACTTACTAGAAAGTCTAGTGAACCACAAACAGGTGCGAAAATAGAAAACCTTTTAAGTTAATTGCAATTTGCTGATTTACAATTCAGACATCATTTACAAACGCCCATCCTTGACAGTCGACGGCCCGTGGCTTTTCTATTGGTAGTACATTGTTGGTAATACTTAACTTATGTCATCACATCGGTGAAATCACATTCCAACCGTGAACGGAAAATAATTGTTTCGTTGTAAATTGTAGCGTCGTAGGATATTTAAACAAATCCAATGGCGGAATTTCAAGAAAAAATGTTAGGGCATAATCTGGAAAGAACATAAAGTTCCCGCGATGAAACAACTTCGACTACAAATTGCCATTTCATGGTTAGTTCTTCTGTCAATCATTGAAGCAAAAGGCAAACGTCTTCGTAAAAGACCTGTAGACAAGTCTACTTATTTCGTAAAAAACGTCCGTCCAAGACGTAAAGTTGAATTTACTTATCCGTATCCGTATTTAAGTGAGGAAACAGGATATGTACAAGAAAAAAGGACTTCAGTTCATAATGGTGCGCCTGAAAGAATCAAACGTAGGAGTAATGGCTATGACCACAATAAGACTTTACGTCAAAAGGTATCACACGGATCTACCTTACTACCGCAACCAGCAAAGCCTCTGCGTGTAGTTGCTACTTCGGCCGTGATAAAAAACCGACGCAAGAAGCCTCGGCCACTGAAGGCAATTCACATTTGGGGACCAACACCTTTCAAGACCGTGTTGAAAAACCTACAAAAGATTAACGATAATCTTCAAAAACAACGAGGGTCTGTGAAAAGGTTATTTCTTCCTATTCAACTTCAACGGATGCAATTTTTAAATGCCTTACGTCACAAACCTCCCTTTCCAGGACCCATTGGGCCTATTCCGCCGTTTCCACATCGACTTCCCCCCTTTAACCCGAACGAACAATTTCCTGTACCTCCTGATCCAATACATTCCCCCGATGCAATTCACCTCGACGAAGGACCCCTACCGCCTCCAGTTGTGCCAGGCCCAATAGGGCCAATACCTCCACCGCTGCCAGTTTCTCCACAGCCAATTACCCCGTTGCATGACATGGGCCCCATGCATTTTCAAGAGATGAGCCCCGTTCATGCTTTCCTACCAGACCATGCGGCTGCTCCCATCCGTGAAATTGCTCCGGTGCATGAAATGGGACCAGGGCCTACCATCCCCGATATATCTCCATCACCTGATGAAGGCCCAACACCCGAAATGGTGCCTGCTAACTTCGGATTGCCTGTAATGACACCTAATTTGGCACCAAACTTTGAGCAACCACGTGCTTTTTTTGAGCAGCCGTTTCCGTTCCTGGCTGGAGAACTACATCAAGAGGTTAATCGCCACGTTCATAAAGGTAGGATAAATAAAACGCAATTAAATACCTGACTTACTCCTCTACTTAAATTCACTGTAAGTTTATGTAAACGAATTTTACTTGAAACACCACGTCATGGAAAAAATGTACCACCTCCAAAGGCTAGCCCAATCGTAAGAAATTAGTAGCAAAGGTCCATTGGAAAGTAAGGAAGCTTTGATAATTTCAGGCATTCATCATTTGATGACCAAAGCGAACAGGAAACAAAGGGAGTGAACCCTTCTGTATCGGTAACAAAATATGAAGAAACTATTAACGCTGCACAACATGATAACCAAACTGGAGTAAACACGTTGATATAACAATTGGGTTAATTGTATACTCAAATTCACCCACGTTGTACCTTCAGTGCTGACCCAAACAAACCTTGCGTTTATTGCTAATGAATTCCAGGTGTTTCAAAGGCAAAATGCAGTCCTAATCCATGTAGGAACGACGGCGTATGTACAGCTTTTGAGAAGCACTACGAGTGTGAGTGCCCGATGGGATTCATGGGAAAGGACTGCGAGGGTACGTGAAGTAGCAACTTTATAGAGTTAGTGTTCAACACATCACTACCCCCGGCTTGATTATAGACAATTATCAAAAAAAAATCATATAGGCTTTCTGCAGGTAGTTTCTGACTACTTTAGGAGCACCTTCGAGATGTTTGTTGTGAGACTTCCTACAGTCGTTGCAAGTTTTTCCAATAGATTTAAGCAAACAGACTAACAGACAAATAAATAATTCAGCGACAATAACGACAATAACAAAGAGGACAGACAAACAAGGACATGACATTTCCTTCTTATCTTACGGAAAAAAACGCTCAAGGCGATAGCAACATTCTCAATAGAAAACTTCCAAGAACAAGTTGCACTACTTTTGGAGTTTTTGCGATAAAAGCTATGTGATACTAATAAGAAGGATTTTAACGCAGTCAGCACAATTTTAATTGTTGCTCTGCGGATTTATTCATATGCGATTTTCTGGGATTTTTTTTCAAACTGCTTTGTGTTTAATTTACTGAATTATTTTAGGGAATGTATCTCTATCACAATATATACCAAAAAGGTTACCTTTAGAATTAAAAAATAATGATATCTTGTCATACGTAACAATAATTCGACAATATTTTTTAGAGGTAAACCACTGTCTTCCGAATCCATGCAAAAACGGCGGAAACTGTTACGCATCCACAAGTGGTTATCATTGCACATGCGTGAAAGGATTCAAAGGACCTAACTGCGACAGTAAGTACCCACAAAAGAACACATGCAATTGTTTTTACGTAATGTCACGTGGGAGACGCTGTGGACTAATGGTTAACGCGTTGACTTCAGATCCAGCGGTCTGTGTTCTAGCCCTGGCCAGGGTTACTGCGTTGTGTTCTCGGGCACATGGTACCACTATCCACTTAGGTGTATAAATGCCTGCCAACGAATACAATTAAAGCTTGTTTAAAGGGAACCTCCACTCTTAAGACAAGTTGACGTTAAATTTTTTGAAATAAACCCTAATTATTTCCAAATTTTACAAGACAAAGGAGAAAAAAAAAAACATTTTAACAATAACAGTAAATGGAAACGTTTATGGCTTTTAAATTTCCAGCCCGCTGCAATTTTGGATTTCATAACGTGTTACGGCTCCCGCTATCGTTTGGAAGTTTCTAAACAATAGCGGGAGCCATAACGCGCGCTGGAAATTGAAAAGCAATAAACGTTTCCATTTATTGTTATTATTGCACGTTATTTCTGCCTTGACTTGTAGAATTTGAATAGATTTTTAATGTAAATAGATTTTTTTTCTTTTTTTTTTCTTTCATTTTCTCGAAGATATTAGCCTTCTCAGGCTAAATTCGAGTTTTAAATAAAGTTCATGTATGTATTTCAAACAATTTGGTGTCAACCTGTTACAAGAGTGGAGGTTTCCTCAAATTACCGATAGTTTAGTTTAGACGTGCTCGACGCAAAATATAATACCGAAAATCCCGTATGTCAACAAAAACAAAGGCGTGGCTAACTAGGGTCCCTCAATAGACCCGTTTAGCTTTGTATGTAAATTGACCAATTCAGAGCATAAGGATTTTTTTACCTATCTTTACCTATCCTTTATCTATTGTGGGAGACACGGTGGCCTAATGGTTAGCTCGCAGGACTCCGGATTGAACTGTCTGGGTTCGAGCCCCTGCCGGGGTCACTGTGTTATGTTCTTAAGCAAGACACTTTACTCTCATAGTGCTTTAGCTTATCTTACGTTGATTGCTTGGCACAATATTTATTTACCCAGTCAGCAGCAAGTGTATCCCAAGTCCATGTAGGAATGGCGGGACGTGTGAGGACAATGGTAACTCCTACAAATGTATTTGTCCTCCAGGATTTGAAGGAAGTAATTGTGAAGGTAAGGGTAAGTTTAATAATCAATCAGACGAGATAAAATGGGGTGATACCTCGGACTGTCGCAGGATGCATGGTTAAAGCATGAAATGAAACACGATGAAGTTTGTTAAAGGCTGGTTTTCACTGGGCATACGCCAAGCACAAGCATAAGCGAAAGCGCTAAAGAAGAACAAAAACACTCAGTCTTGACGTAATGAATGTACGAAAGACATATATGAACTGCGGATTAATACTGAAATAAATGAAATGATCCTCGCAGTGTGTAAGCAATTTGCGTGCACCATTTGTAATTGCTTGAATGGTTTACACACTGCCATGATCATTTCGTTCATTTCAACACTCATTCTTATTACGTTCATTAAACTGAGAACAGCATAAGAATGCGTGTATTCGTTTTCCTTATGCAATTGTGCTTAGGCTGATGCTTATGCCTAGTGTTATCCCAGAGGGCTTGATTTCTTACATGTAGGCCGATTGGTCAGACTCTGAAACATTTTATTTTCCTCATAACTAGCTATAGCTCATTAATCTTTGTTTTGTTTTGTTTTTTTTCGCAGCTGCTGATCATTGTGCTATCGGAAACCCCTGCAAAAATGGTGCGACCTGTTTGAACGGGGAAAAGACCTATGAATGTCATTGCTTACCTGGTTTTTATGGCGCAGACTGTGGGGGTATGCGCTATTTGCCTTATTTAATGATAATCAATCAAACAGTTTTCGCCCGCGCGATTGGTCTAAACACGTCACGTGATACAGCCAAAACTGGGGAATATGCACGGATATTTGTCCTTGGACATTATCTGTTCCTCGAAGTTCACAGTTTTCTTCGAGTTTCGCTCTCGGAGAACTGTTCGTTTCTCGGAACAGATAATGTCCGTGGACAAATATATCCGTGCATATTTTTGAGCCAAATTGAGGCTGTCGCTTATCTATCGGCAGACATTTATGTTGTGGTTCAATTTTATCCTTGGTTCAAATTTTATTTTCCTTTGTTTTAAACTCATTATCATACATTACCATACCCAAAAGCAAAGGAAAATAAAATTTGAACCAAGTATAAAATTGAACCACAACATTTACACACAAACGAAAATTTGTCACTTAAAAAGTCAAAGGCTTGGAAAGGGGCGGGGCATTTCACAATACCTGGCGAGAATGTTTTTACTTTAAACTTGTTTCCTCAGATTTGGATGTTTGCTACTCAAGTCCATGTCAAAATTCTGGAACATGTCACAACACTGGAGCCGGGAAGTTTATGTGTCTTTGCCCTCCATTGTTCAGAGGCGTCACGTGTGAAGGTAAGGTCTAAAGTAAGAAAAGTCGACATAATATATATAATAATAATAAATATAAATAATAATAATAATAATAATAATAATAATAATAATAATAATAATAATAATAATAATAATAATAATAATAATAATAATAATAATAATATAAATACTCCTGGTCACTTCATGTCGCGAAAACCGGGATTAGCTTCGGCTTGATGGGCCACCAGGCTTGTATGCAGACTTTACGTTACATACGTTTAAAGACATTGAGATTTTGAGCTTCAAACTCAAATCGAGTGCCCAAAACTGTAAGTGAAGTTATACTCCATATCGACATTTATCTTTCTCTTTGGTTCTTAACAGAAAGAATGTCCAAATGTGAATCCCAGCCTTGTCAAAATGAAGGGACATGCGTGGAAGATGAGGAAGATGGTTTTCTTTGCATCTGTCCTAGCAAATATCAAGGGAAGCTTTGCGAAGGTATATATAATTTTAATACATGTCATAAATCTCATATATTTGCCATGCCCAAATAAGGTCATAAAGTTCCCAAGATTCATCCGTCTTCTCGTAAAGCCCTGTAGCGCAACAACAATTTGCCTTGCTGTAAAATGCGTTTTGTTGACACTTTAATAAAATACTAATCCTGCTCAATCTTGCCGAATATCGTGTGATTTTAGCCAATTCGGCCGCCTAAGGTCTCGTCGACTAAGTATCAAGCAATATTTCGCGCGATTTTACAGGATATTTGGTAAATATAGAAATTTCCCATATTACCCATTCTCTAGTCATATCTCCATGAACAATTTTTGTCCTCATAATTACCATGCCACCTTACCTTTGGTACCCGTACCTGTATGTTTTCTAATATGCATCACTGTTACGGGAAATTCGGAGGTGAATAATCACTTTTGGTGCTCTAATACCAGTACATTCTAAATCTCAATATTAGCCCTTTATCTTTTTTTTGTTATTTAGAAGTACTCAGCGCCTGTGATAAAAGTCCTTGCATGAACGAAGCAAAATGTGTTGCTGTCGCTGATACGTTTAAATGCATTTGCAAAAATGGATTTAGTGGAACAACATGTGAAGGTTTGTAGACTTGTGATTAGCTATTTTCATGACATTCATGAAATAGATCACTAAATCGGTCAAGAAGAGCTCAGTTGAGTCGTGGTCTTGTTGATTATTCGCGGGTGTCCTCTTTTATAAGTGACTTTGACATTGAGATAACTATTCAGTGTTTATGTCAGAAAGAAGCTGTCCTCTTTTTTTACTCGTTGATCGTTAGATAGGTGAAGGGTTTTTTTCATTTTATTTTATGTTGTATTATTTTTTAAAGCTCAATGAAACCAATCCTGTTTCAACTATTCTGTTTCATGCATTTGTGCCTTTCGTAGACTGCAAATTAACGTTTTATGATTCGATTTAACTGTAGGTGTATAAGTAGACCAGTTTCAATGCAGTACAGTAGTGTAACTTTATATACAGTATACTTACTAGTTATGCAACGTTTTCGAGAAGTATACTGAGGAATATCACACGAGTCACTTGTAGTTTCTCCGTACACACACGAGCCTTAAGGTGAGTTTGTATACCAAGAAAATACAAGTAACAAGTGTGTATCTCGTGGTATACCACGAGAAAGTGTTGGAGAACGATTTTATACCATGCCATAGAAAATACACTTCTAAATTTCATCGTAAATAAGATCGCAGCGCGGGATGGGATAGTTGGGTTTAATACCATCGAATATACAACGGATTCTAGATCTACTACAGAAAACGGATCTAATTCCCTTGCTATGTGATTAAAAGGAGAAACATCACGATGAGCATGGCTTACAATTTTTTTCAACTATTTATTCTGTTCGTTCCTAATTTCTCTCTGCTTTGTATCCAGCGAAAATGGCGCTTCCCCTGTTGTGTACCGATTGTGATGAACATGCCAAGTGCGTCGATGGAAAATGTGTTTGCGTGGAAGGATACGACGGGAACGGCAATGTATGTGAAGGTATTAGTGAAAATTATTTTCTGCAGTTATGTTTTTTTAATATAACATAATTTAAAAGCTGCCATGTTCGTTATGACGTCACGCACGCTATTTTTCTATTTTTTTTCTAATTTTTTTAAGTCTGATATTGTTAAAATGATTAGCGTTTCTCAGTTATGCCTGAAAAATGTGAACTGGTTTCTTCTTCACTGCTACGTTACATATTGGTTAACCGATACAGTTAATTGAAGTTGACAGAACCATTTTTTTTTCAGTTTTGAAAGTGACGGAGATCAATTTTTCAACTCCTCCTCCATTAATGCCAGACGAGGACATTGGTAAGACTCCTTTAATTTACATAGGCTACTATGTTACCAAGTACAAATGATGACCAGGCTTGTTATGCCTTGATTACCCGATGCGCGCCCGATCTAGTTCCCTTTTTGCTACGAGTAACACAAATAAATGCCTTAACTAATGAGCTTGCAAACTGTTTCAGCTTCTTTAGATTGATAGCATTTACCTACTAGACGACTCGTGTATTTTGTTTAAATCACGTGTAAGTGTTTAGAGCCTTTTAAAGAATTATTGCGAACGTACGTTTCCGTTTGGTTAACCATATTTGAATTAAGTATTACGTGTAACATAAGGATGCAAAAACGACATCAACCTTCAAGGGATTTGTTATTTTATTTCAGTAGCGCCACCTAGTACTTGCCACCCAAACCCCTGTTACAATGGTGGTTCTTGTCACGAAAAACATTTAGGATTTGTTTGTGTTTGTCCTGAAAATTATGGTGGACCGTTATGCAAAGGTAAGGAACAGTTATTTCACTAAATAAGGTCGGCAGTTCAAACAGTTGATTGCTTCACAAAAGTAACAGTTTGCTTTTAGTTCTTCGTCTTTTACCGGCTAATAGGGACATTCGTCCCCCCCCCCCCCCCCCCCCCGGGGAGGACACTCCTATATATGAGCTACATAGATATGTGCCGCTGTGAAGGGTATGCTTTTCAAGCAACTTAGTCTGGGATAGGATATAGAAATCCGAGAGTTTTAGTCTAGAATAGGTATCATTTGCCGGGAAACTGATCAGTGACATGAAGAATAAAAGAAGTAGAAACTCCCAAGAGAAAGAGGCTTTCCTAAACTTAAATAAATTAAATCATCGCGGTCACGTTGTTGATAGATGGTTTTACATTAAAAGCACTAAGTGCTACATTTCTAAAAAACTAGCAAAAAAAAATAGCAGTCTGGGATAGGGTAGGGATTTTCAGTAGCTGAACATGGTCTGGTGTAGGGTGAGGGTTTCAGAGTCCCAGCGGGGGTGCTTCTAAGGGGGGGGGGGAGGGGGAGGGGGAGGGGTTGGTCTCCGATGGAAATGGCCGAATTTAGCTTGACAAAAGTTACAACAAAACCGTTCATAAGCAAATATCAAGTTGGTGTTTCCGTTTTTCTATTGGTTTAGCGGTTAACCCTTGCCTGGGAAATCCCTGTGAAAATGGCGGAACATGTATCGAAGGAGCAGTTCCTGGCGATTTTATATGTAGGTGTAAAGAAGGGTACAACGGAGAAAGATGCGAAGGTGAGAGAAAAATCGTTATGAAGATTTCACAACAAGGCACAATTATTAAATAATTTTAAGGAAATGTGGCTTTCACTGGGACGTAATGTCAACTTCATGTGACAGAGTAATCTCATTAAAATTAAACTAAAGCACATGTCAACAGGGCATGATTCTCGAACAGTTACGTAGATCTGGGATTTTAAAAACTCTAATTCATTTGATTTTGGATCAAACTCTACAAAGTCAGTGCAGATTGTTGATAAATCGACATGCATACAAACGAACGTTAGCACCTCGATACATTTCGACATTCTTGGAGGACCATGTAAACAAGACTGATTGAGTTTTTCGATAACAGCAGACACGTGATTGTTACAAGAACCTTGCTGGAACCTAGACGATCAAAAGGAATGCCCGGTCCTTACAAGTGCATGATGAAATTATAGAACGCAGACATGCATGCCCGCATGAAGCTTGGAATGAACTTGATGACGCAATCAACGTTGATAACACAAACGTTCTACATATTTAAATTATCTAAATATAACTTTATTGATGGCAATCAAAATGCATACCCTGAATGAAATAATTCGGTAGAAAATCAGCTATTTTAGCTACAGACTGGAGTGAAATCGAAAAACACTAAAAACCTGAATAACCACTGTGTTAGAGGGTTTTCAAAACCGATAATAGTAACTGTAATATCATCGTGGTTCATATTTTTAGCATCCCCAAAGCCTTATTTTGTTTAGTACTCTGTTGTAATGGAACAATTGCGTTATGGAGTGATTTTATAACAACTTGTCGGCCATTTCTAGTTTCTTCAAGCGATGAAATTGTAATTTACTGTCCGTTCTTTTACAAACAATTCCAAATTTGTGATTGGGAACGTCGATATCATCAACGTGAAAACACCTTTCAACTGTATTAACGTATCTATGTTTACCATATGACGATGTCGTGTCAAGGATTTGAGGGAACGAATATCAGCAATACCATTCTACGTGTAGCAACAAACAACTTCATATTGTATCTTGTAATTGTTTAATGAAATAAATATTTTAAAAGAACAATTGCATCATCAACACTACCACAACCACCATCACCATCACCATTATCAACAACAATAAAGTCTGACTCAAATGTTGCCATAAGGGTAATTTGTAGAAGTATAATTATTATATTAAGACCTCATTTCTGTTAATTGGCCGCATAAACTCCTTCAAGCTATCAAGCTACTATTACCTCATTTTTTTTCGCTGATTTAAGACTTCAACGTACAGATGGCAGGCGGAGACGGGGGGGGGGGGGGGGGGGGAGTAAAAGGAAGGTGCTGCTGGAAAATAATTAAATTGCCTGTTTTATTCACTTGCATTAATTTTGTTGCACTTGCAATAACCTTGTTTTTCACTTTGCATAAGTATTTTTTTTTTCTAATGTACGAATGCAATAACGCCACAGAAGCCAGCGCCTGTGAACCAAACCCATGTAAAAATGGCGGCTCCTGTCATTTGAAGGGAAAATCTTACGTCTGTCAGTGCACCGACCGGTTTGAAGGCTTGACATGTGAAGGTAACTTTTGTATGTAGCCACTACGATTTGCCTTTGTAGTATTTTGTCTTCTTCTAACCAACAAATGTGTAGGCCACATAAAAAGTAAGTTGTCTTTTTTGCATGGAAAACAAAAGTGTGGGCAATCGTTAATATAAAAGTGAAAATAAAGGGCTAAAATTCTTTGCTGTCATTACAATTGAGCTGTATATTCGCCTTCTGCCGATAAGAACATAAAGAGAGTGCTTTCTAAAGTTTGCCCATTGTTTTTTCGCAGAGGACAAATGTGCCAAATGCGATGTCCATGCACATTGCGAAAATGGAAAATGCGTCTGTGATGGAGGTTATTATGGGGCGGGTGTACGAGGAGAATGCTTCCGTGTTGGAGGTAAGCACAAATAGTATAAACCGATTACATTGAATTCGCCGATTAACGATGAGTATGCAGTAATGTTTTTTTTTTGGCATGGCAGCAATTGTTTTCTCTAAAGGAAGACAAGTGCGCGCTGTGTATTTATTCATTTTAAAAGACTATTCTACTTTTCTGTTAGCTTCAAACCCGAGATACTGTGTTCCCAATCCATGCAAGCATGGTGGATCATGTTTCGAAGAGGCTAACGGTCATCGATGCCAATGCTCAGCAGACTACGACGGAGAAAACTGTGAGCTCTCCATTGGTAAGTCAGTACAATCGTGCTACCTTGGAGCCTCAAAAGACTAGAGCGTTAAATTGCCACAATTGCATAAATCAAAAATTGTTAGTGTTATATAGAGTTCTTTCACACTGTATAGTGGTTAAGGTTACCCGCACTATCTTTTTTTACCGATAACCTCAACAAATTTTATGCGAATATTTTTCATATGCTTTATTGCCTGTCGGGACCCTAAAGGTAGTTGTACAATTAAGTCTTAATTCACGGGTATGTATGGACTCTGTGTCTGATGTACAGGAGCAGCTCCGCCTTCGCAAAGAACGCCAGATCCTTGTGCCGGTGGGCCTTGTAAGAATGGAGGGAGCTGTGTTCCAAAAGGAACCAAATTCCAGTGTCTATGCTCCAAGGGATTCCAAGGCCCGACATGTGAACAGACAGGTTTGTTTTGACCATTTTCTTTTACTTTGTCTCTCCCATTTGTAAATAAGAATTATTTATTAATAATGCTTTCTGGCGCAGTCTCTTTCGCACAGCTGAATTCTGTTTGCGTTGATTTCGATTCTTTTTTCTCCATTTTTGTTTTGGCTCGTTTCTCTTTTCAGCGATCGTGACAATAGACTCTTGTCTAAGGGTCTTTATAGCAATGTCATCATATTCTTGTCTTTGTCGTTTTTTCTAGATAATGCTAACCATCCCAGTTTTAATGTTTCCGTACATTTAGAAAGTCGCAAAGGTACTTGTTTAAGGACGGTTATGTTGCATTATACACTGGCCTGTCGAAGCGTTCCAAATTTAAAAGTGTTTTAGGGGATCGAGTCGTTGCTATATCACCGGGCATTCATTAGTTTTCATAAAAAAGGCTAGCAAAGTTACGCTTTTACAACAATACAACAAGACAATTAAATAAAGGATAACGCTCAGTTAAGGTCACTCCACTGAAGTAAAACATACACTAGGATTTTTGTCAAACTTTGCCTATTGATTGTTTATCTTACGGTTAGTTAAATTTTAAAAAAAAGGGGGACCCCAAGTTCGCTTAGGAGCAACAGCACCTTGTTCATACCCAACAAATTCGTATAATATCATCAGGATTACAATCACGATTGGTTGCTAAGTTCACGTTTCCGACAATTGAGATTTAATCTCTATATATTATACAGAAAGAAAGTTTTTAGTCAATTTAAAACAGCAGACAGAAATGATAGGTCATCGAACTCGTTTTCGACGATGATTCATCTCTCTGGCGTGGTCTAGACGGAAAGAAAAAAGTAGCCATTTTTTGATGCATAAATTTATGCTAATGTAGGAATGTGCAATGCGATACTGTGTTGCAATAAATCCAAGTTATAATGTGCTTGCAGTTTAGATTTATTCTAATAAATCCAAGATAAGCATTTTGTACAGTCCACGTTATGCGACGCATTTATTGCAATTATAGTTTTCTGGACTAACTGGCAAACGCACTGATTTGTTTCAGCGAAGTCATACTGTCATCCTAACCCTTGCTTACATGGCGGAAAATGTATCGATGACAAAAATGGCTACATTTGTACTTGCATCGGCTCTTACAGAGGAGTAAACTGTGAAGGTATGGTATCATTTGTCAATTGCATGGACGGTTGATTTTTATTCTTCGTTAACGATTCCCATACATTGTTTGCAATTTTAGAAGTCCAAATAGTTGTAATTTTATGGGTGATAAGGTTTTCGTTAGTCACTTTTTCTGATTGAAACTGTATTGGTATTGTAAGAAAAAGTAAGATGGAATTGTTTTGTTTTATTGCGAACTCTGAAATTCAACCTCAACCAACTTTTTACGGTTTTCTCTGCCGTCCATCATCTAAGTGGACCTCTGAGGAATTAGAAGTTCATTTCAGCCGGGTCAAAAGGTCACGTCTGTCGGTTGTGATTGGTAGATCTCGATCCATTTTGTTTGTTTCAATGTTTGTTGGTTGTCGCCATATTGTTGAGCTTTGAATTTCAGAGTTCGTAGTAAAGTAAATTCCATAAAGGTGAGGTACATCGGTAATCATATTGTGTACTTGGTTGTTTTGATACCTTTGACAACATTGTTAACGCACAGTCAAATAAACACCTTATTATATTATTTCTCTAACAGTGGATGACTGTGATCAGTGCGATATACATGCCATATGTGTACAAGGAGCGTGCAGATGTCGAGTTGGATACAAAGGAGATGGTTTCGAATGTGAAAAGGGTAAGCGTAATCCGAAATGCTATTGAACGCAATACTTCTATAAAATAATCTTTCTTGACTGTTTCATACTTTTTTAATTTGGGAATGGCAACTTTTCATGAGGACAAACATATTATTTCAGTGCAATATTAATAATAACTTTTCCAACTTTGTATATTTTCCTGCTAAACATCTGATAGCATTAAGCCTTCTGTCATTTAAGAGTGAAATATTATTATGTTTAATTTAGTTAAACGATGCCATCACTGCAGCCCAAACGCAACCTGTATAAACAATGAATGCGTCTGCAAACCTGGATTTATTGGCAATGGCAAGCACTGCCGCAGTAAGTCACTAACTTCACCTGGCCTTAAAAAGGCATTGTTATCATCATGTCAGTGGAAACCTTAAGTAATGGCCTAGTTTTGCTAAGTCATTAACAAAAAAAAGCTATTTAGTTATTCATTTTATATTGTGAAAGGCAAGCAGGTAGTTTTCGTTGGTGTTCTGGGCATATTTATCGTATTAGCGTTGCCAACTAATCATACGTTTAGGACCGTTTTCACAAAATACTGCAATATCATCGTGATAGCGTCCCTGAAAGGAAAATTGATAAACAATGATATAATATAAATAATGCTGGGATCTTGAATCGTTTAGGCGGGCAAAATTAAGTCAGCGGTTTTATAGCAACATAAAGGAGAGCTGACTTTATTAACAAGACAAGTATCAAAAAGGAAATAAGAAAGAAAAAGTTTGAAAGTGTGTGCAAGGAACTGTGATACGTACCACAGAAAAGAAACTTGAGATGGACCATTGGTAGGGTGTGAACTCTATAAGAAATATTGCAATTGGTACTTTGCAAGACATCCATTTTTCGTATCATTTTTTTTCATTTTAGCGGATAATTGTGACGGTTGCCCACCTCATTCGCACTGTCATAAAGGAATCTGCATCTGTATACCTGGATTCACCTTTAACGGTCATCATTGTGTTGGTTAGTAGCTAGCTCCGTAAAATAGATTGGGATTCAGTTTCATTTAAGCCATTGTTCTTCGACGGAATCACGGACAGATTAGTTTACTCTTAGTGTAAATAGCAAAGACCACAAAGGCACACATGTTTACTTTCTTGAATTTAAACATTCTAAGTAAAAGACTTAAATTCCATTTTCAGCCGGCGTGCATGTACCTTAGACCACCTTAGATGGTATCACAAGAGGACTTCTGACGTTTTCATATTCTTCCTGTTTTAAAGCGGTTTTGTCGAAACCAACGTCACACTGCCCTGCAGAGTGTGGTCAAGAGTCAAAGTGTCCAACAATATGCCCAAGTCATTGCTGTAAAACTCCTGAACACCACATCGTGGAGAAGTGCCCGGATTATTGTCAGAAAAGTTGTGGACCAGCTTGTCCCGATCACTGTTGCATTCATATCCATTATCTTCCTTCATTATCAACTCATCCTAGCTGTCCATCTGAATGTCACTCAAACTCAAATTGTCACCAGTCGTGCCCAATACACTGTTGCAAAGTTGTCATACCAGACGAGTGTCCAAGTTACTGCCAGACAAGTTGTGCTCCTTCGTGTCCCAGTAATTGCTGCAGGCCACAGTATCTCCCCACGGTAGCACCAACTCAACCAGCATGCAGCTCGATCTGCAAAACACACTGTCTGCCCACCTGCCCAAAGTATTGTTGCAATTTAAAAATCGTTTCACTATCCCCTTGTCCAGCTAACTGCAAGGACAGATGTGATTCGTCTTGCCCTACACATTGCTGTTCACTACTGCAACTTTCTACACAGCCCCCAACATCACCTCAACAAACCTGTCAATCCACGTGCAATGCAATTTGCCTCCCTCCGTGTCCCTCGTTTTGCTGCAAGATATCGGCTCCGCCTTTAAATAGCTGTCCTAGTGATTGCATAATTAATTGTCTCCCAAGTTGCCCAAAACATTGCTGTGGAGCACCGTATCTCCCCATATCGTCAGCATCACCATCTGTCGTTTGTCCGTCACAATGCGCATATCGTTGTGACGGCTCGTGCCCATCACAATGTTGTCCCAGCAAACCATATCAACCATCTTATTTAACGCAGCCATCAGTGCAGATACCAGCAAATAACGTAGCAGGTTCCCAGGAAACGTTCCCAGCAACTCCGCCTTCTTTTGTTAAGTCATGCCCAACTTACTGTGCGTCTTACTGCAGTCCAAGCTGTCCCTCATACTGTTGCAAGCGAAATGACCTATCCTCGAACTTAGTCAAATCACGCGACGCAACTGTTTCGCCGTTTGGAAGGTCCCTGGCAGACAACGATTCAGAATATAAAGACAAAATGGTCCATCATCTTTCTGAATTGCTATCTAGCCCTCTTACAAAGTGCCAGCCTGCGTGCTTCTCAGATTGCTCAGAAACTTGCCCCAAAACGTGCTGTGACGTCAGGAGGAAAAAGAAAATGTACGTTTTTAAGAGGAAGAAGAAAACACACATTACCAGACCACAAATAAGTAACAAATATGAAAGTGGGAAAATGGTTCTAAAATGAGCTCCCACGACAGCAAACTAGATTACTATGTTACGTTTGTATATATTTAACGTGTCCACAAATTTCTAATTCAGTACAACTTAACTCTTAAACAAGTTTAAGAGATTACAAGGTAAAGGTGGTTTAAAGTTTATTTCTTTTCACTGGAACTTCCTTAATTCGTCTCCTTAGAACATTTCTTTAATGAAGTTAAAGTATGGATAAACTTGTATATTTATGTTAATCTAGATAAGTAAGGCCTTCCAGTTAGAAATTTTTTAACTGACGCAACGTTAACTAAGCATAAGATGCTGATCAAATAATCCCTTTTAAAAGTCTGCCCATTCGCTAATTTGAGAAGGTAAATTATGAAGGGAATAGTCATATCAAGTAAGTGGCAATGTCTTAGTTAGATATGTAGTTATACGATGTATTTAAGGCTGCCTTGGGAAAAAATACATTAGAGACAGCCCTACATGCATTTAGTCTCTCGCGACGCGGTGAAAACATCCGTAACTCACTGTAACGTCTAGGTGAAAGATAAGGACAGCGAATCTACAGAAAACCTTCAAACTCCTATGATTAGTTATTTCGAGTTCATTATAGCTCCATAAGGCACGCAGCACTCGTCACGCGCTGGCTTTATCCAGTTCTAATGCAATAAAAGCAAAACATCGTTAAGTGATATAAGCACTTGGGAATTTTTTAAGAACAATCGAGAAGCTACGCCTTCCGCGTTCTTATGCAACTCTACAGTGCAGTCAGGCATAATCAAAATGTCACGTTTGTTACTATCCTTTTCTAGGCTTGAATAAGTTGACTTTGTCAACATACAGGGATCAACATATTTTTCGTTTTCGGCATAGGCAATTATAGACCTAACTGAAGCAACTTTGACCCATGAAAAGCATAAACCATGAACAATCGACCCAAGTGTTTACTAGGAAATCGGAAAATATTAACCGTCGTCTCTGAAAGAATAGACATTAAAGAAGACAGATTGAATAAATCATACTCTTAGATTCCATCAGAAGAAAATATCTTGACTTTTAATAAATGGGATATTACTCAGAATCACATTCGGTCTTATCGACCATGGTTTTATGTTGTTACAGAGTCAACGTGTCTTCAATTTTAAAGGAATATGGGCATGGTTTGAGCTTCTCGAAGTGCACCCGAAATATGCAAACGAGTTGTCTGTAGAAAACAGGCTTAGCTGGAAAAAAAGTTAGCATAGAAGTAGCAAAAATAAAGGACTCAAATTAATTTTATCCTTTTTAGAGATGCCAGAATTATTCAGCAGTTTTGTTTAGAATCCGTTCTTTTCATTCTGACGAATTGTCAGAGCTGACGATGTAATGTTATTTCGGTTGGAGATGAAGCCAGCGCGGTTTCAATTATCATTGTTAGGGATATATAGTCACGCCATTTACGTAACATGTAGCATTAGATGAAAAAGAACACACAGATAATACAATGTGGAGCGACGTCTCAGGGTACTGACAAATTCAGTCACACATCATTTTCTTTCTTTTTCGGGAACCTTGAATTGTTAATTCGTTTAGTAACAAGAATTGATAAAATGGTAATTCTATCCCATGAACCAAGTTTTGTTAAAATAAATAATTTAATTTTGATAAATACGTTTCTGACATGTATATTCAACCAATGCTAGTCAAAAGTCTTGGGGCATGTCATTTCTCCCTAATGACCATTGTTCCTATATTCCCCTCCAAACCCTAATACAATGGTACTTTTAATCCATCCATATTATGGGTTTCTATGTAAAGGCAAAAAAAGGATAGCAGATAATTGTCCAAGTACGTTAACATTGATTTAATGTATATGAAATGATTCATATGTGAACTGCGGATATATATGAAGGTGATATGTGATCTTCGCAGTGAATTTCCAATTGAAGCAATGGAATAAAGAAGCCTGAAAAAAATCAGGGCTTCAACGGGATTCGAACCCGTGACCTCCGCGATACCGGTGCGATGCTCTACCAACTGAGCTATGAAGCCACACATTGGGAGCGAGGTCAATTGTGAGTTCATATTTTCCCGTGAAAGGAGTGAAATGATTTAATGTATACGAAATGATTCATATGTGAACTGCGGATATATATGAAGGTGATATGTGATCTTCGCAGTGAATTTCCAATTTAAGCAATTGGAATAAAGAAGCCTGAAAAAAATCAGGGCTTCACGGATTCACTGCGAAGATCACATATCACCTTCATACGTTAACATTGTTGTATTTTCCTTTCCTTAGTTTCGTTGCCATAAGATTTTGTTACAAACCAAACTTTCCGACAAATGCTTTTGTAAATTTAACTGTTTGTTTATATTTCTTTTTTTTCTCTTACTTTCCGTTAAAGACAGTCGATAGCTTTTTGCTCCCGTATTATCTCAAGTATTTTATTGATTCAAACCTCTAAGCTACTGACACACCTTATCCGTGCTGTTGCTTACCTTAAATGCATTTTAATAATTGGTATACAGCTTTTTCGAGAAACGTTGTCGAAAAAAAAAAAGCACAAAACTGCACAAGCCAATCCCGAAAGATAGTATGGGTAGACACATTGAGCTACTGCACGTGTTGAATACTAATGAGATATAACAACAAAATAAGAGCGGATTTCAGGTTTTCTTTCTTTTCAGACATGTAGAAACAAAGTACGTCTAGCCCCTCTGAACTTTAGAAGAATTTTCCTCACTCAAAGACATGCAACAGTAAAAGTAAAGCTACAAATATAGGCCCCAGAGAGGAAAAACAAATTTTCCACGTGCAAAAAAACAAACTTGTAAATTTCCTTTAGGCCAATATGCAAATTCCAGTGAATACCCAGACCACCTTTCGGTCTTGTCGCGTACATTTTGATGTTTTTTTTTTCCGACAACCTTTCTCGAAATAGCTGTATTTAGCCTCTATTAATATTTCAGCCATGCTTTTGCCTGCTATATTAAGTAGGGAGTATGCTGAAATCCTATATAAACCGCCAGAAGGATATTGGAAAGGAAAATAAATGATGAAAGATAGTTCAACACACGAGGTAAAATTTTAAACAGTTTATTCACAAACACATACCGACACCCACAAAAGCACATCGCAAGATACCCTTCTGAAAAATGAAAATAATCATAATAATATGATAATAAGATAAGTAACGTGGAAGATCGACACCAATAAAGTTCGCAGGATAAATCAACAATACTTTGCTGTGACCAGGCAATGATCGTCCATTTCAAATTTAGTAAAAAAAAAGTTTCAAACAACTATTTATTAATCTTTTAACACGCGAGAAAGGAGTAAGACTAATTTAACTGATATCTAACGTTTTTCCCATGTAACAAATTCAGTGTTAAATCGTACTATCCACAACGCTAGTTCTTGAATTTTAAGTTAGGACTGCCATGTCTTCTTTCTCTTTAACTGCAACCTATCAAGAGGAGACGAAAAACAGGTAAATAGAAAAAATCTAGGAAAGGGCCCTTTTCTCTCGGGCCCACAATCCTAAAACGAATACTTTTTTTGCGACAAGTGCCTGGCAGTATTCCTAAGGATTTGTCCGGAGAAAAACTCAGGACAATAAAAAAAGTAGGCAGTAATTTAAAAGCGTTTTGGACAACTGTCATTTTTTTGACAACAAAACTGACAGCACATGTCAAGTTATGACGTCATAATTGATGACGTCATAACAAGCCCGTAATTAAAAGTTTTTAATTTCCAACATTTTTTACTGTTTTTGAAAGAGGACATCCAGAGTAGTTAACAGCTGGAAACCGTTTGTTGATATCTCAAATATCAAAGGAGATATGAGCTTTTGAATTTCGGGCCAAAAACAGTGACCACCCCCCCCCCCCCCCCCCCCTTCCCTAGATAAAAGTTTTGAAAGTTATGTTTTCGTGCTGGCAATTCCTCTTATATTGAAAATTGATTGCCTTGCATGAGCAGAACAGGAATAATAATTGGAATCAAAGTTATTCTTACCCTTGAAAGGCCAAAAAAAAAACATATCTTGTGATATCACGAATAGTGACGTTATCAAAATTCAAAATTCAATTCAAATTCAAAATTCAATCGAAAAAAATATCGTTTTAAAGGCGAAAACCACAAATCTAAAATGATACGATTTTTAGGCTCACTAAGTTCTTCATTTTACCAAATTTATAGAATTTTTCAATGAAAACTGAAGAAAAATAAATCAAGGGGTTAATTTTAGAGAAACAATATGGTTCCGGGGGGACACCGGAATTGCTTTAAATTGTTATAAGTCGAGAAATATTTGACCTATCGAAAAACGGTTTTCAGTATTATAGACCCTAGTCATGCCCTGGCATGAAATTACAAACTTTGTACAGCACGTCATTATTTGACATTTTGACAGTTTTTTTCAATAGGAATGATTTGGACAACATTCCAAGGTCACGTGCAAAGTTTGGTAGAACAATGTTCAAACGAACCAAAATTAGAGTATTTGCCCCTAGATGACCGATTTTAGGCCCGTTTAGCCCCGGCGTGATAATTGGACTTTGCAAGTTTAAAATGCGTATTTTTGGCCTTCATAATCGCTAGGGAAATTGTCAGGGAAATTGTCGGAAATAAAACTTGTGACGTCATTATAGTTGAGCTGTCAGATTGCGGGAAATTGAAAGCCGTTCAGTTCTGAAGTGCACCTGAGTCGGTGACTTCGTTTTCCGCCGAACAAAATGACATATAACTCGAAGACTAAAGTAAGTACTTTTAAGTTTCCTAAAGATGCAAACTTGGAAAGAAATGGCTTTTTAAAATGAAAAGAGAATCGTTTGAACCATTTCACTAAAAACTGTTTTAAACAAAGTCTGGCGATAAGGCAGTCTCTGGGTTCTGCCTTCAAGCCTCGAAGACTTGAAATAAAGGAGAATGCAGTCCCAACGATTTTTTAGAAAAAAAAAGGCGAAGAATGCCCGCCGAAAAACAGGGAGACTCCCCGCGGGAGCCTTTATTTGACACGTATAAAACCGCGAATTTCGAGTACTAAATAATACAAGCTGAATAAAACTTTCGTCTGCGTGGCCAAAATAAGGACCAAAAACAGCTATCACAAACAAAACTCACTGTATCCGTGTGGAAAATCTAAGCTACTACAACTGAATACGATACGAATTTATACATCGAAAATTTCACATTGCGAGATGCTTTGAGGTTTCGATTTTACAGTGATAAATTTTCTTCTTTGAGTCAAATTAAACTTTCGTGTACGAAGTGTTTTGTCTGTGTGTCAACTGTTGACTCCCGAGTACGAACAAAACAGTGAATGAAAACGGACACATCTTGGATTTACTTTGTGTTCATACCTCCTAAGTGATCACGTGCAAATCCAAGAAAAGTGCATTTCATTTTGGGGGGTTGGGGGTTATAAAGGCGGTCCATGGCAAAACGAGGAGATATTGTATTGAAGACAAACTTTTGCTCATGATCTCTCTTGAGTAAACAAAAGAGCGGGAATCAACACATTTGCGCAACCGGGAAACATTTTTTGCAGAATTTCTCTGAAAGAAGTCAGAAACATTTTTTGTGTCTCGGAAACAAATTTTGTGTCCACCACAAATGTTGCTTACGGGGATAAAGAGGGAAACATTTTTTTGTCCATGCCAAAGTGGTCAAGCTGATCATTTTTATACTCCATCCAGTGTTTGAAAACATCCTATTGCACTGAGCTCACAACTTTACAGTGTAGTAAAAATATAATTCTATTTTATTAAAACTTAAAATAACTGTTCCTTTCAGAATAATATGACCGTGACTTGTTGTTTGCTTAACACGAAATCTACTAATTAAAACAAGCAATGACCCAAGTTGGCACTAATGGGGGAGCACTGCCTTGCGTTAGGTAAGCCTGTGCGACTTCTGGAGATTGCGTGACAAAAGAACCTCACTTATCTCCCCAGCACTATCAGCTGACTGCAAGACAGCAAGTGCTGGATCAAACAAGAGTGTTGGTAGCGGGCGATATTCATAGGCAACGCAGCCAAGAAGCTTGGGGGAAGTCGCTGCGCAGACTTAACCGCCACCGATGCATGCGAGGCAATGCATCCCCCCAAGCGAATACGAAAAAAAAGAGAGTTAGATCGGTGAAAAATCCCCCGAATCATTAGCCATCCTGGGAGCGACCGACACTTATGTAGATTGAGGAGTTCTAATATAAAGCTGGTAAAAATCCGAGGACCAGCGACCTAGAACTTTAATAAGCCAATCCTGCAAGCCAGCGGCGGCTGCGACTGACGCCGTGCTTATACGAAAGCTATGGCCTTTAAGAAACTGATAAGGGTGACCGGCAATTCTAGAACTGTCCTTAAGGAGTTTCGACACCACACCCCGGGTGAGATAACTACCTGACTGGAAATAAAACAATGGTCCCTGTTGAGGCCTGGCTAGAAGAAAGTACTTTTGCATGGCCGCAACCGCGCAAAGGGTTGACGAGGTACCAGCTATGGCGAGGGACTGCCCTTGCCTAGATATGTCGATTTTTGATGACTTAAGATGCACCGTCATACGCTGCGGGTTTGCCAGGTTGGGATGAAAAGCCATGCAATCAGTACAAAGATCGAAATGTTGGTTAAATTTTCGAACCCTGTCGTATGTGAACTCACTGTAGCGGAGAAAGGTGAAAAACGCCAAATTAAAAGCGGCCCATATCATTTTAAAATCTCGGGCGCTAGGCCATGACTGCAAGACGGGACGAATAGCTAAAAG
Source organism: Meandrina meandrites (assembly GCA_963693305.1). Classification (NCBI taxonomy): domain Eukaryota; kingdom Metazoa; phylum Cnidaria; class Anthozoa; order Scleractinia; family Meandrinidae; genus Meandrina; species Meandrina meandrites. The sequence goes on along the minus strand of OY855907.1, from coordinate 25,882,496 downwards.
TACCCGAGGGGTTATTGGTTGGCGACGGATGCACTGGTCGCCCTGGTAGCGAAGAATGCCATGCAGGATTTTGTGTAGAAGGAGATTTCCCTTATAAAGCTCCTTCTCCTTAATGTGAAGATTACGAACTGCCGCTAAATAGTGCTATGACGCACTGTTCTAGCTAGATAGGAAGCAAAATAGACCAGTGTCCCATCGGAGGCAGGTAATACGTCCCCGTCTGGGCCTAGGAGACGGTACCTCAGGCAAAAATTTAATGGGCTTTCTGCGAGGAAATCTTGGCAACTGCCCTGAATCAATTAAAGAATCAGCTTATAAAGCACGCGAATCAGATATTTTCGATGTACAGAGACTGTCGAAAAACGGAACACGTTGATGTCCAGCCATTTTGAAATCGTCCAAGTGTGATAAGACCAGTTGGGAAAAAAAAAAGATTTTAGTCGCCCTGTTAACGTGTCACGAATAAGCAAAAGAGGTAACCTTGCCTGTCTTAGCATTTTCTACAACTCAACTTGCAGTTGGGATTCATCCAGGCTGGATTTTTGGTGCATTCACCAAGTTTTGCCCATGCAGGACAACTTTTGTGAGAATCTGCACACGTGGATGGTTTAGGACCTGCCAAAAAGTAAAGACTGAATGAATCTCTGACGAACTGGCCAAATAGCTGTCAGACAGACAGGCAAACACACGCATAGGCACATAGACAAACAGACAGCGACACCAAAGCACTGACTAAAGTATGTTTGGACGGTTTATAACTTTGTATATCGCAATACGTTCCTAATGTAACCATAATAGTAAATTGACAATTGACTGTTCAATATTTGCTTTCGAACTAATGCAAAAATGAAACAAAAAAATAAAACCTATCTTTTTTTCAACTTGACACCAGCAGTGCTCTATTGCAACTTAAAAAGTTTCATTGTACGTACTACAACTCGTGTAACGAGTCGCAGCAAATAAGACATGGCGTGTGTGCGTGCATATTTTTCGTTGAGCGAAGAAGATATGAGTGCAATGTTGTGCCAAACGTCACCGCAACTAGCAATGCACGAGACAATACACTCAAAAACACTCTTCAACTTGCAATACAATATTGCTGCGCTAAACTAAGTTACAAGAAATTGTTAACCAAACTACTTGGTTGTACACGTTGCTTATGTACACTGACGAGAACAAAATTATCTAAGTGAGCGTTACTATAAAACAAGTTCCATATTTGAGTTAATTTACTTGCGATTTAAGAGCCTTGATGAATGGTTGCAACATTTAAAAGTGTGCCTAATACTTCTTGTTCTAGTTTTCACTTAGCTAAAAATGAACATACTTGAAGTACTTACTGCAAACTTTGCAACTTTTTCGACAGTTTGGTTTCATCCAAGCCGGATTCTTCACACATTCGCCATTTTGAGCCCAAAGAGGACACTGGACCTTGTTGCTGTCCTTACAACTTGAGGGAGTTACACCTGGAAATAATTTTACATGAAACTAAGGAACTTAGACATTTTGTAGAAAAAAATTGTATACAGGTGGTAATGGAAAACGCCATTAAGGTTGGGAGGGGGAGGGGGGGGGGGGGGGCATGGCGTTCTGAGCCTCCCGCATCCCATACCGTTTTCTCCCGGAATTCCGCCCTGTCCTCGGTGGTTCCACCACTTTGTAATATTTCTATAGCAAACTAGTACGGAGAGTTGCAACATTGTTCTCTGCCCTCCCTTCTTTTGCCTTCCGTATCCCCCTTCGCTGCCCCCTATTCTCCCCCTTCCTCAATTTATCGTAGTGATGTGTTTTACACTGTTTTATATATGAGCTTGACTTTCTTTTAATAGCGGAGCTCCAGCGCGCGAAGCGCGCCAACGGAGCACCATGGGTAAGAATTTTTGGTAAACCCATGAGGCCGAGAACATTTGGTTCCGTACGTCCGCCCGTCAACTCTCGTCTACAGAGTCGCGGGGAGGGGGAGGGTAGTCCCAATGCAATCCTACCACGGGGAAGGAGAATGCCCGTACAGACTGAGCGAGATGGGGAGAAGTCCCAAAGCAGATGAATGTGATCTCTACTTATACCTACGTACGTAAACAGAGCTTACAGCTTTGACATCCATGTTATGGTCAATTGACAGCTGTCAAAACAAGGTATCCGCTGACCAGTATCACGTGACCATATCGCGGACCAGATGATAGTTTTCTAGTTGATCGCAGGCTCAAGTCCTAAGTTTTTACTAATTATTTTATCATCGCGTAAATTCAGATTTAAATAATGGGCAAAGTTAATACTGAACTGAGGTGCTCAGCTTTTAGGCTTGGCTAAATCTATTTTTAAAAGTGTTTTCTCGTGTTAAAAAAATGATCTGGACATTTCATTTCAACTTAAACGAAGCGATTGTATGAAATGGCGGCAAAATCGTTTGCACGTTGTTCACTTTTTAAGCTGATTTGAAAGACGGGAAGAAAGCGTGCTGGAGAACATAGATCTTCGTGAATATTTCTCGCTTTATTTACTTTTCTACAGAATGGAAACGTATGCCAAGTGATTTAGGATAACCTCTTAATTAACGGGAAGACCCGAAATAGTTGTCGACCTGAACATGATATATCGGAGTACGAGTCAAAAACAGCGAGAGTTGAAGCACTGCCTACGGTTCCTGCGGCTGAAAAATAACTGAGCTAATATAAAAGTGTGCTCAGAGCCGGTCAAGTTCACTGAAGTGACGGATAAAAGACTGTTAAAGCTAAACCGAAAGGAAGAAAGATATTCGCTGATAAACTTTATTAAAGTGTCAGTCGTTCAAGCGTTTTATACACTAATTGGTGACACTAATTAAAACGACTAAGAAAAACATTAAAATTTTGTAAAAATTGAAACCCTTATTCTAAATAAAACTCTATGTCGAAGGTGTGAGTCGGTGGTGTAAAATTGTATGTCGGTGGTGTCGGTGGTGTGAGCTTATTACGAACATTGGACGAAACTACCGAGTTCGTCGCTTGGTCTCCGATGTTATTTGGCTAGTTTGAAAGCTTTGCCCTGCAGAATTTACAAGCCTTTTGCAAATATGAGGTAACAAACGTAAATGTATACATTTTGTTGTGAGAATCTGTTTATACTTCATTTATGAACGAATTCGAAGTTGTGTCGGTTTTCAGATCTTCCCATCAATTATAAGCTTAAATTTTCCCGGCCGTTAATTAAAACGACTGCTTTAAAAACCTCATAGCTTTAATTACTTTTGTACATTAATTTTTATACAGACATTGCCTTTTAAATGTTTCGTTTCAAATTTTGCTTTTTTAGTTAGTGGAGTTAACTGTGAGGTTCATCGTTAGATTTTGAAAATAATATTAAACTATTGAGCTACACGGATTAAAAACATGATTTCGTGCGCTGCATTTGCAGAAAAATCCCGTAAACAAATCAACGCAAAAAACGAGTAAACCTTCGGCAACGAACTTCACACCAAAATATATTTAAACGATTTAATCCAACTGTTCTATTTTACTCGCTTGCATTTCGTGAGTGTGTTGAAATTAGATTCGTAAACGAGTATTTTGCGGTTTTATCGCGAGTTGCCTGTGCTTGGGTGAGTGAGTTCAGACTTTTCCTAACGCACATTTGGCTATTAGAAACGAAGGAAATTCATTCACCTCTCTACATAAGATTCTCTAAGGTATTTAGCAATGTGTACGATAAAACATGCAGAGTAGTTAATCATGCAACCAAACCAAGATGGTTCAAAACTGCATTCTAAGCCAATTATTAGACAGCGAGCACCACTTCCTAAATCACAAACTGTCACAATTCTTACACAAAAAAACTGCTTAAAAATGACTTAAACCGGCTCCCAATGAATTTGCTGAGTTAGTTTTTCCGCTGTGATTTTCTTTGTTGTGGCGTGAGTTCATTTTGTTTAGCTGCGAGTTGACTCTGTTTTGTGGGTTTTTTTTTTTTTGCCTTGAGTTGATCTTTTTGCCTTGACTTTTTTGAAGTAAATCAAAACAAATTTATTTGCCTTTATCAAGGTCCTTTTTACATTGAATTACCCTTAGAGTTATGAAAAGTCTTTATACTAAATTTTGATGTGTGCGCCTACCGTGCGTACGTGCATGAGGAACCCAATAAAGTGCAGCGACATGTACCTATATGGGCAACCGTATAGCTTATAGAAATAGTGTGGCTACTTAATTGGGAAACAGTGCAAACTCAAGCAAAAAAATAATAAATAGGAGCTCCGCTTATATGCCTGCCTAAATCTATATATTATTAATAAAAAAACTCGTTAAATGTATCTTTTAAAATCTCTTGGAGAAGACAATTTACGGAGGTTGAACGTACACGAAACATTATCCTGGAAAACCATTCCATTCAAAAGAACTTAGAGTGAGATACCACATATCAAAATAATATTAGGTACTAAAAAGCAAACAATAACTACTTGCTAAATCATCCTCGGAGAGACCCAGGAACAGTTAGTCGCGGCGAAATGAAGTAAACCGGGCAGAAATCGTAGCGACGAAAGTAACAAGTCTCTCCAGCGAATGCTGGCTCCTGATTGAGCAGAAAAAAAACTTTTTATTATTCTGCCCAATCGGCGAACATTAACTTCAGAGACTGAAGTTACTGGGTCTCCGAGGATGCTTGCTAAATATGAGGAAGAAAAATGTAGACATATTGACTTTTTAATCTGAGTTTTGTCACCGTAATTTAATCGGAAGACATGTTCTCATGCCGACATCACAACACACATAACATAAATAGGACTCTTCGTTTTACCACCGCAAACGTGACAGCTTCTCTTGCAGTTTCGTTTCATCCAGACTTTGTTAGCAGTGCATTCACCTTTGGCGGCCCAGATGTGACAGGTGTAAAAGTCATCTTGACAATCTGATGAATGACGAACAAAAGGTCATGGCTTAAACTTAAATTATAGGGCTAGCCATAACAAACTTATTTGAATGCCCACTATATATTCTCTTTCTTCATTATATCTTTCGAAGCCATTATTTTAGTTGTCATGCAACGCTTTTCCTACATTGGGGGGAAGTGTTGCACGACGACCGAAAAAAACAATTGCCAACTTTGACGAGGAAAAATGGATGAACAAAACCTGTCGTTCGAACATTAACGGTCATGAATTGTACTAGCTTTAAATTACGTGCTTTGGCCATCCCCCCCCCCCCCCCCCCCCCCTGTTTTAAGCCGTTTAGTGTCGAATGTTGGGTCAGTCGGCCTGATTAAAAAAAATAAACACAGAAAGAAATCAGGGGGAATGATTTGCAACTAGGAGGCCGGTATCTCAGCATCATTTCCGTGGAGCCTGGAAACACTCAACAAGTCGGGAACGGGTGTTGAGGTGAAATCAAACAAAAACATGAAAAAAGGAAAAAAAACTGCTATTCAACGTTAACAAATGTCATCAATAGATCTTCATTTGCAGGAATAATATTTATTTTTAACATATAAAAGCAAGAACAATTGTAAGTACGAAATAAACACTTCTTATTGAAATTGGGTCTGTCGGACGACGCTAAACAGCGAAAAAAACGGATTGAATTACATTACATACGTTAAAATGGATTTCCACTGTCGCGTAATATTTGCTACGTTAAAAAACGTGAATTAAACAGGCTTTTACGTGCGTAAAATAAAATTGAGGAAATGTAAGGGCCGCTTGCGTCTGGGGAAAAAATTAAGACACATTAAAAAAAAATTAAAAAAAATTGCGCGACGGTGAAAATCCACCTTTATTGTCGCAAATTTTACGGACTACATGGATTGCTTACTGCATAGCCCGTGGTCGATGTACACGTCATCAATGGCAATATCTGAGTATCCAACTTGACCTACTTTCCCTTGAATCGTGAGCTGAAAGCAAAAAATGTTCACAGAAGAATGAAGCTATTTTCTGAACGAGGTATTGTCGCATGCAGGTTAACTATTATCGTCTATAATTGGACTAACATAATTAAATTCAAATTTGGCCAATTTCAATGTCAATGCTTGTATACATGGTAAAAATAATATATAGCAGCAAAGACCCATAATTATAATAATAATGATAATAATGATATTTATCAGCTTTGTAAATTAAAGTTCCTTAAACAATGATAATAATAATAATAATAATAATAATAATAATAATAATAATAATAATAATAATAACAATAATAATAATAGCAAGGGGTGTTTCTTGGCTTCCCTAGGTAACTTGTTGTTACCCAGAGCCAATGAAGGAACCAGCTTCAATATTATCAATAGCTGTGTGAACCTTAAATAATAATAATAATAATAATAATAATAATAATAATAATAATAATAATAATAATTATAAACATATTTTACCATATGCTGTATGAAATAGGTGCCCCGAGCAACTAAAAATGTCAAATAATAATAACCCTTAAATATTACAATATACGTAATAAGATAAAAGTCAGTGGATGGAAAACAGATAATTGACATTGAAGATAAAAGTCATTGGATAGAAGCAAAGAATACACTGTCCCTTACCCGGTACGACAGGCCCAAAGGGACATTAATATAACCAGTCCCCTTCTTCCAATACATGCCTTGGTTTCCAGTTTTGTAGAAAATAAACCAATTCTTGCCATTGGATAGTTCCAGCTTAATTGCCAGGCTACCCATTGTTTTACCATACATGGTGTAGTAAAATTTGAGACACTGCCCTCCACTCTTCGCAACGATCCATGGGCTCACTAGGTCTGCCCTGTCACCAGCCCGAGCCGGTCCTGAAGATTCCACGTAAAGGTAATATCCTGCAAAATGAGTCAGTCAGACAGACAGTCAGTCAGACAGACAGTCAGTCAGTCAGTCAGTCAGTTGGTCACTCAGTCAGTCAGTTGGTCAGTCAGTCAGTCAGTCAGTCAGTCAGTCAGTCAGTCAGTCAGTAAGGCAGTCGGTCAGCCAGTCAGTCAGTCAGATAGCCAATCAATCAATCAATCAATCAATCAATCAATCAATCAATCAATCAATCAATCAATCGGTCAGTCAATCAAGCAATCATACAACCAATCAATCAGCCCCATAGGCTTCATCGTCTTTTGCAAAGTGGAAAATCATACACAATCTCACTACCTTGGATAAAAGAAAACCAGTTTTTTGGGCAAAAAGTAACTAATAGGGAAACAACAAACATGAAAAGCAATAATCAAGTCAACAATGTTCAAGTGAACTTCACACTGTCTATCAATAAAAGAGAAGAATCAAAGAAATCGAATAAAAAGTCAAGTCATTAATCAAATCAGTTAAAACACTGCAGAATTAGCCTTTTCATGCAACCATATATAGTAAAAGATAATCATATATAGAAAAAGATTCGGCAAACTGATTTTCACGTTTGATACATTTTGATTAATTAACTTGATGTTTTTAAGCGATTTTAAATTAGCCGATTGAAATTAGCTGATTAAAATTTAGCTTGTACCTACATTGGCCACCCTAAAACAGTGTAAACTGAAGCAAAAAATTAATAAATGAGAGCTCCGCTTTTAGGCCCGCCTAAATCTATATGTTATTTGGTCTAAGCTGTGATTTCTGACGTCATACACTAGCGTGGGACAAATTCTAAAAAAAAATCTGAGGAGCCCTCGACGGGAATCAGACACATGACCTCTCTCTAACTTGTTGGATGGTCTAACCGCTGAGTTTCAGGGAGACTTGGGGTTTCTAAAACTGAGTTGCTTGTAATGGAAAGTAAGAGTGAGACAAAACCAAATTTATCGCACATTACCTTGACCACTTGTGTGATCTTTGAAAGGACCTGTTTTCACGGTTCCTGTGTGGAATTGATTGAAGTTCCAGTTGAGGTTGTCTGTATACGAGTTTTTCCACATCCCCAAACGGAAATTTTCAAAGTCCGCGTCGTCGTTATCTGTTGAGAGAATGTATTGAAATCTAAAATAAATACATGATCCTTAGCTTTCCATGAGAAAAAAAAAGACAAATGTGTTGCACTTATATACTAACTAACACCAGGATGGATGTAGAGGCCTGTGGAACCCGAGCAGCAGAAACTCTGGGTTAAGGCCACCGGGACCGGGACATGCGTAAATATGTATGTGTCTGTGTGTGTGTGTGTGTGTGTGTGTGTGGGGGGGGGGGGGGGGGGGGGGAGGTTGGGAACAGAAGGGTTTAGAACACATAATCGCCTATTTCAATGGAAAATCGAAAACACTCAATTACATGACGTAGGTAAATGCGGATGGTTTTGCCAGATAACTCTTAAAACAAACAGTTAGCATATACATTATCAATGCCTCTTTACATTTTTCCTAAATTTACAACCATGGCAAGAGAAGCGCGAGTAGAGGGAACAATTAAAATATTCAGTTATAAAGCGGATCTATTGGAAATAGAACATACTGGTACATGAGTAACTCACTAACGACGATTTATATACTCACTTGACGATTTATGTTAAATCTACATAAAACTCTAAGCGGGTATTAAACTGAACATATCATATATTGGAACTTCTACCATTATTGAGGACGGTCACTTTATTAAATCGCCATATCCATGTCAATCTATTTTATGAAATGGAGAACACCTCACCAAGATGGCACCTTTTTAAGATGCACGATTTCTTATCATATTGACTGCCTGCGCAAGGTTTCCCGCCATGAGCGGGCGGAGGGTTGGTGCACGTCCGAACACGTCTTCTGACGCCGTCATTGCATGTCTTGCTGCAAGAGCCCCACTCCGACCAGCGACCCCAGTGACCATTGACAGGAGCTGTAAGACAAGCAGGATAGTGCACAGCAAAACATCACGTACTGCTACATAAGATAATATCTACACAGCAAATGTAGGCTTATTTGGCAAAGTACCAAACGCTCACCACACTTCATTCATACATCACGGAGAAAATGGTCAAAGACTCTGGTTAGTAAGCACAACTACTATGCAATGTGCTGAAGTCAAAAAAGGCGTGGTTGCCAAATGACATCCGTCCGTTTCTCCATCAACTCGGCTTCATTTTTACCTGGACATATAGAAGAAGGACACTTGTTCTTCTGAGTTTCCACTCCGTAAGCATTTACGTTTCCTCCACACGATTTGATGTTCCCTGAATGGTAGCAGAACCTTTCACGGGTGCGATAGCAATTGTCATCACATGGTGTCCATCTCGACCATGAGGTCCAGCCATACGATGTAACTATGGATTATAAGAAAAATATATTAAATAATAAACTAACAAATAAATAAAAATAATAGATCAAATGCCTCTTTGAGGCGACGACTATTTTGCATGATGAAGAACATGCACCAGTATAGCAGAAAAGATGAAAATATTTTGGTTTTGTTACAGAAATAAATTTCTTTCTGCTGTCCCTTCTTTAAACCTCTCAAAATCCGCAACACAATGATGCATAACGCTCTAGACACATATACGCTTTGTGTGTTAAGTTAGCTCAATGCGTTGGGTTGGAAAGCATTGAGGGAGAGAGTTCAACACACGGGCGGGTACGCGCACAATCTTTTTGTTTCTTTTTTCCCCTCTGACGTTAATAAGTGCTTCCCATTTATAATAATTTAGGCTTAGCGCACGCTATTGCCTGTCAGAACTCACCACAGTTACAAAAATGTAACGCTGGAAAAACCCGTAAAATATAAAATTAAGTGATACAATGAACTATAGTCTATGTGCATCCCACTTATGAATAATGAGATATATATACAACATCAAGTTTTGTCTAATGAGGAAATACAAAAAAAATGTATCGCGTGAAAATGCTCAATTTACGGCAGCATCAGATGAAAAGGATCAAGAAAATAACTGACGTAAAACAACAATTTCATGTCAGTTGCTACTATTTCAAAGTGCACATTAACTGGACATTCGTCTACTCTATAATAAGTTGAATTGTTTATATTATGACGCCAAATCAGCGTTACATGAGTTCAATTTTTAGTGATCACTACGGGTAAAATAAACTTTTGGTTTACAATGCGTGGATCGTGCCGATGGTGCGAAAGGTTTGGAGAGTTTGCGTGTTATTCGTGTGAATTGTTTGAAAAGCTTCAAGCGCGTCATTTTTGGGAACGTGCGAAGAGTCTATCGTTAAATGGCGTAGGTACACACACGCATTTTAGACCTTGCTGGATGAAAAACTGCTGTCGAAAGTTGCTGCTGATTATTTACGTTTGTTAAAGAAATTTAGAAAGCGTGTATTTAAACCTCAACCTACTTATTATTTGAATTATTAAAACTATTAGAAAAACTCAAACTAAAAAAAAAACGCGGCCAACGCAAAAGTGATCACGACAGAAGCCAACAAAATTCAACTTCAGCTCGACCATGTTGACAAACCCCGCAATGTTTTTGAATCAAAAATCATCTCCGCTAATCTCTTTTGGCATAGCAGACATTTCGTGAATTAGATAGTACTATTCAATGCCATTAGAATGAATGTTTTGGATTCTTGGAACTGTAAAATGCGAAGTCAATAGGTAAAATCGAAAGAATTTCGTTTACAAGACACATTTGTGCGGTATACAGTTTTATGTTATTTTTTTTGTATTCATCCGATCTGGATTGCAATAGTTCTATTAAATGAGAACACGACTCTTTTTAGCCCACTAAACAAAAAGTATAGAAGAGCCTTTGTTTTGACTTAAATTATTTTTTTAATAAATGACACTTACAAAACCACGCCGGCATGGAAACGATAGCAACGATTTAAACGCTTGATTCGGTGACCCGCATGAAACGAAAGAAACAATGTGAACCATGCGAACGCATTTTGCTCCAGAGAAAACAAACTAACTAAATGCACCACACGTTGTGAATGCTATAAACTGAAGATTTCTTACCAGAATCTGTCGTTATGTAACGGAAGTGAATAAAAATCGGGCACGGTCACAACTCCGCGGTCCCCGGTCATGTGGTAAACGTAAATTGAAAAGGTACTCTTTGATAGGACATTACACGAGGCTTTCAACAAAGTGTAAATAATTTGAAAATTCGCGCGTGACAGGCCATAGCGTGCGCTTAACTTTTATTATTTTGCTCAATATTCACTAATTGCATGCATCATATTATTAAAACCCATGCTAGCCAGGAGCCCGCGTTCATTTCGTAACAAGGACAACGAATGCTTTCTAGGTTGCTTTTAAACAATTCAAAGAGGAAAATGCTCGTACCACATGCTCTTGACATAGCTGTAATTATCTCATCACTTCACTACGTTTCACATTTGTAGACATTTTGAAAATTTCATCGTCAAGTTAAGTTATGCATTGGTCAGCGGAATTACAAACAAATGTCTACGACCCAAGGATTGAACGACCGTCTGAGCGAGTGAATTCACGCTCGATAACTTAACTCCTATTTTGCATTCTGCAAAAGAGTCGTCAAAACGATCGAGTCGTTAAACCTCCTTTTTATAAGATCTAAACAAACTCCACATACGAAATATCCAAATAATTACTTACTCTGGCAGTCGTATAAAGCATTTATTTCTATCGCATCTCGCGTACTAAGCCTGAAATCCGGTGGCCCAAACTCCATATTCTCATTACCAATGGCTACAATGGTTGGTTTGCCGTTCTTGGTAAATGCTCTTCGATCATAGTGCATGATTGATTGATAGTCGTAAGACACGCCCAAATCGTCGATCGTCTTCCAACTGTACTTGTTAAACTGGGATAAGAAATCGTGATCTTGCGAAGTATAAAGTAATGCATTTCTTTTACCACAAAGTTAAGTCCACTCCTCGCTACATAAAATAGATGTGTGTTTTTACAAGGGGGGACAATTGCAGAATACCCGGCCCAGCCAGAGCGTAAGTCAAATCTACTGCTCCCGTTGTCCCGCAGTGAGAAATGAAGTAACAATTTTAGAAGTCGAATAATTAAATAAAAGGTTGGGCAGTTAAACAAATGCTCCCGCAGTCCCGCAGTCCCGCAGTCCCGCAGTCCCGCAGTCCCGCACTCCCGTAGTGGAAAAAAACAAAAGTTAATTATAGAACGAGGTATATTCATATGTATCGTGCTTGTTTCGACTCACAGGCTTCAAGAACGAGAAATACACATCTATTCCACTTAAATCCTTGTCGCAACACGCTTTAATACAATTTATTTAACGTGGCGTTTGTATACAGTTGTTATGTAAATTATCTCGACTGCAGGACTGCGGGAGCAGTATTTGAACATGTGAAGAAGTGGGCCGGGTTTTCTGCAATCTAGCCCATGTGGACGGGTATTCTGCAATCTAGCCCATATAAAATTGACTGGACGATTAACGGAATATTTGAAAATAACCCCCAAAAGGTAAGAGAATGGCGTTTTGTGACGTTCAAATTCTAGGACGCCTTATGTTAATTCATGACGAACCCTATTATGATGCAAACACCTGTTAAGCAGTCACTTATATTCCCCCCCCCCCCCCCCCGTCTGTAAATATCATTGAAAATGCCGCCACAATACCGAAGATTCGAATACTGAGGTATGAATTAAATTATTGCTTAAATGCGCGAAACACGATACCCAATTATGATTTGTGTTATCAAAGTTTCTGTTCAGTCGTCTAAATATGGTGCAATTTGTCCCTTCATGCCCTTCATCGTTTCTTACCTGGCGCCCTTGCTTTCAACGGGCCAAACTAAATAAGTAGCCTGACACAAACAAACTGTGTAAAAATGAATGTTGAAAGTGCTCTACTTTGAGGGAATTCCATCAGCCGGGGTATTTCGAACTTCCCTAGATTTCACAAATTTACCGGAAGGGTTTTTTGACGGAAAAAAAAAAAAAAAAATTCGAACTTCAAATCCTGTCCGGGGTTCCTCCATATTTACAGGCAGTAACTACTGACATGGGTGCGACTGTAACAATAATTGTGGACATAATTACAATGGTCAGTCATTCTTGTTTTTACACCAAATTAAAGCACTTTTTACATTAAGATATACTTTTAATAGTATAATTGTAATTTCTGTAGGATTTTCTTCTTATTGATCTCGTTGATTGTTTGATAAGCTATTATTATTATTATTATTATTATTATTATTATTATTATTATTATTATTATTAGAAGGGTAAAAATAATTGAAACGATTTGTGAAAAATAAACACATTCTTTATTAGTCTGAGCAGCGACAATGTGAAACATTTCTTACCATCTAGAATGTTTTCCCAGTATATCTTCACATATTTATCTCTATCGCTTCGTGCTTGTTCGTGGAAGAATCCTTAAGCGTAGGACAAAACGCCAGTTAAAATTAAGGAAATAAATGATAATAATAATAATAATAAAAAAACAGATTGAGAAAAATATCATGATTTGTCAGATGCAAGCAGATCAACATTATTTGCCGAAGTCGAAGACTGCGGCAAATAAAAGATGACCACATTATTTAGTCGAAAAAGCGTCCAGGCTCTTTTTCAACTCTGGACCAAAATGGCGGTGGTGGTGGTGCTGGTAGTGGGGGGGGGGGGGGGGGGGGGGGGGGGGAGGGGGTGGGGGGCGTTGGGTGTTTTTTGAGGGAGGCGCTTAACATTTTCTTTCATCAAACAAAATTTGAATAAAACAACAAAACGTTAAGAACAGATAAGGAACATAAAATAACTCTCTAAATATAGAAATAAAAGATTGTAAAAGTGTCAAAAGAAACAGGCTAGCCTGCGAATACAGCCGCCTCTCATTCGCTCCCGCTACTACGTGCGAAACGCGAAGAGAGACGTCTGCGATTCACGGCCAAAAATTCCATACTGATGACGTAAATCTGTCCGGAATCCGGACAGGAGCGCTGACTGGTCAACTAGGTAATTTGCATAATGTATGTGAAATACAACGCCGGGTCATCGCCGGGTGGACCAAAAGTACACCGGATGCGGCAGGATTATGAAGATACACCGGAGCAATAACTTACAACTTACATTTCTCTGATTTCTCACTTCATACCTTATTGGAAGACTATAAGGCAAGAGTGCTTCATGAACGATCTCAAAGACGTTCAGGAAGGATGCGCCACTGCAGCCAGTTTCAAAACATTTAGATAAATTTTGACACCCGTGGGTTTTATTGGTGACACATTTAGTGATTTCACAGCTTCGTTTTTCAAATCTTAGCTAATGTGCAACTCGTATAGGGATTTTCGTGACCAAGTTGTCCGCTGTTTATGCTTCCTTGACTGCCTTGAAAGTGTTTGTGTTCAATGAATAATTGTTCAATGAATCTATTCTTCGAGCAGTGAGCTAGCAATGGGCAACTGAAAATGAAGACATTAATTATGCGAGACCAATTGCGTGTGTTGTTGTTATATTCCGGAAATCTAATTAGAGGTCAACGTCATCAGTATGGAATTTTTGGCCGTGAATCGCAGACGTCTCTCTTCGCGTTTCGCACGTTCAGGACAACTCGGATTAATATTAATCGGATTAATATTAATTCTAATGATTATTATAATCCAGTAATGGATTATTATAATCCAGTAATAGATTATTATAATCCAGTAATAGATTATTATAATCTATTACTGAGGTTCGAGCCGTGCCTTAATCTATTAGGATTAATATTAATCTTATGTAAGATTAATATTAATCGTACTTAAATATTAATGTTAATATTAATCCTACATAGGACTCCTATTAATTGCACGTAGTATTTATATTATTCCTACCTAGGATTAATCTTTGTCCAAAGCTTCCGACGATTGGCATTATTTAAAGATCTTAGACTTGCTTATCACTATCTTGTACATTCTTGAACTCTTTTGACTCTTTTGCCATCGTGATATGCCGGCCCCGAACCTCGAAACAGTTCGTGTCTTTGGGATTGTCGCTATTTCTATGCAGCAGGTAGTTATTCCCTTTCTCAAGGTCCCCTTTTTATAAAAGCACATGCCCACGGCACGGATTCGCTGGCCCAGAGATGCTTGCTCCTTTTCATTCACTTCTAGGGTCAACATCGTGGTATCTACCAGCTCTAGCAAATGCAAGTGATCGTCATGTGACTGATGTGATCAGTGTTATGTCCCGTCAGTCCTGTGTTATTTCTGCAGTGTGTCTGTTATTTTAAGCTGTATATCCGAAAATTCACAGGAATTTTATCTCGATTATAATAGAGATTAATATTAATCCGGATGATATTAATAATAATAATCTAATCCTTCCAATTTTTTGCCGTGCCTTAAACTATTACTGGATTATAATAATCTATTACTGGATTATAATAATCTATTACCGGATTATAATAATCTATTACCGGATTATAATAACCCTATTATAATCTATTATTATTATAATCCACGGATTAATATTAATCCGAGTTGTCCTGCACGTAGTAGCGGGAGCGAAAGAGAGGCGGCTGTATTCGCAGGCTAGAAACAGGCTTTCCATGTGATTTCTGTACCAGTTGAGACAGAGAGAGAAAGAGCAGGCTAGGGGGCACTTATTTTGGTTATTCGAGAAAGGGGGCTTATTTGAGCTCGGATGGTCATTCGAGGAAATACGGTTTTAAATCTCAACCTTTTAATAAAATCTCTATGTTGAGCTTACTGTAGTTCAATACAAATAAATCCACTGCAGGTCTGCCGCGCACTAAAATTTAAAAAAAATTGCAGTAATTTTAGCAAATAGAGACGTACTAAAATCTGTGATTATCATACTTCTTACCCACGGCATGCATCATCTCGTGAATGATTGTTCCAACGTAATTGCAACCGTCCCCAATGGAGATTGTCTGCTTGCCAGGCTCAGCGTATTTCTTTCCAACCCTGGATGAGCAACTGGCATAAGAAGAGAGTCGTAAATTAAAGTAGAGAAAAAGCAAGCCTTTAGTTATGGATGGATGATGTATTCAACTTAAAAAAATATTGTTGCATACCCATCATTGTTTGAAAACTCAATGTAGTTTTTGTGATAGCCACTGTAATAATTTACAAATCGTACGCAGGTCTTGCTGTGGAAATCACTAATGGCTTGTTGGACATTTGAAGTTATATGACCTAAATGCAAAATATAATAATTAATAAAATAAGGAGTGGTATCCAAAAAGTAGTCACTTGTGTCATTTTCGCGTCAATAAGATATAATTCGACCGTTTCATCTCATTTTAATATACTGCAACGCTCGTCAATAGACAAAATCAGAGAAAAATAACAGCAAAAAAACATTGCGTGTAAACTGAATGCTGGTTTTCACTGGGCATAAGAACAAGCAAAGCATAGTTGAAATATCATAAAGACTCTTGGTTATAGGCCATCGTAACTTGATTAAAAACATGAAACAAACAGCGGTAATAAACATTATGAAAAATCGCATTTTACTAGCTTGGTGCTTCGTATGCTATGCAACACATACATTTTCAAAAATATGACCAGTACAAAATTTTAACAACTATTTATATATTGTGTCAGTCTAGGTTCCAGACCCTTTTCATAACATATAAATAGTTGTTAAAATTTTGTAACGGTCATACTTTTGAAAATGTATGTTGCATAGCATACCATTGTCGAGATTTTTCATAATGTTTATTAACGCTGTTTGTTTCATGTTTTTAATCATAGTTGACGTAATATATCAAACACGAGAGACAGTGTTTCATCGGGATATCCAAACACCAAGAAGAGAGTTGAAAATACGACGCACAGCGGAGTTATTTTTGACGAAATTCGACGTGTTTGATAGCCGATGAAACACTGTCTCGAGTGTTTGATATACAGTAGAACCCTTATTAAATGGCCACCCTCGGGGAAATGTCAAGTGGCCGCTTTATACAGGTTGGTCGCTTAATAGGGGTTCGTCAAAAATTTGTATAAGGCATTCTTAAAAGGTTTCGTTTCTTGAATACCAAAAAGCATTAAAAGTAATAACGGAATCACATGAAGACGGCAATAAACCTGTGTTTGAATGACTTTATCAGCCGTCACTTTATTTCTTTTTTTTTTTTTACTCTGGTTTGTCCGAGCTTGTCAAAAACAAAACCAAATATCGTATATTACATTCTTACTGGCCGCTAAATAGGGGTGAAAACAAAAGAAAAACGCTCATCGGGACGGCAAAAAGGTGGCCGCGGCCGCTTAATAGAGGTGGCCGCTGAAAAGGGGTCATATTAACAGTATTTTACTGACAGTAGTTTCGGGGCTTCAGTAACGGGCCGCTTAATTAATGGGTGGCCGCTTAACAGGGGTCGGTCTGTATCTTCTCAATCGAAAATATAACTAAGGAGTAAACGAAGAAATAAAATCGTAAAAATCTATGCTAATTAAGATCGGGTATCCAAACCTCCTTCACGGTTATGATTTTCTTTCTTCTGACTTGATGAATTATTAATGAGTTTGAGAATGTAGTAGAATGAATGAAGGTGATGTCTTTGATCTCTCGTAAAGAGTCTTGAAGAAAAGGTCGCAAGCTAAAGTGAAAAAATCAAGGTCTGTTGTACAGTTACTGAAGGAATTGATGCAAAAATAAATATTCAAGTGTATTTTGACAAAAATGAGCAACAAAATTTTCGTAAAAATGTTATATGAGAAATTCGTGGTGTCCACTTTATTGAGAGTCAAAACAATAAAATTGCTATTTTGGTACAACGCCAAATGTCTGTAATTCCGTAATAGCGAGAGTCCGTAACAGCGGGAGCCATATCCTGCCAAACCTCTATAAGTTTCGCAGGGGATCTGGATTTTGTCCACAATAGCGAGTGTCCGTATATGTAATAGCGGGGTGTCCGCCAGGTGAGAGTTGACTTTAAGCAGTCGGTCTCTGTATGAGAATCTTGACCTCGGTCGTCAGTGCAGACATTGAGTACAGATACTGCGTTCTGTCTGTACTCACGACCTCTGTCAAGGCTCTCCCATACAGACCTCCTGCTCGGTTGATAAGAACTAAATATCCCGCGAAATATATCAACATGTCTGTTTAGAATTTTCTTTTCGCAAAATAAAAACACATTATATACGTTTCTTTAATTTTTCGGGATGGGAGATTATGTTGATTTATGCGGTGATACTTTGATTGACCTTAGAAATTTTGCATACGTTGCAAACCGCCCTCTCCCCCCCCCCCCCCTTCCCCCTTCCCTCCCCCCCTTTCTTCGGGCACAACCCATTCCAAAACTCACAAAAGGTTATCCTTGAAAACACTTAATCCCCCGAAATGTAAACATTAGGGACTTTAAGATACACCACGGCGAGGCGCTACTACGGCTGGCGGAAGTAAAATTTCACACAAGATAAGACACTGCGAATATCAGTCGGTTGAGTCCGGCCATAGCGTGAAATCTGACTACCTGAGCTGGGAGGTTTTACCGTGGTGGCTAGTACGTGGGTTTAATTCACTGCTCTGTTCTTTTTCTACGAATTCCTCAGCATTTTCAGAGTTCCAACGCAAAACGTATCCTTTGAAGACAACTTCAGTCGAATATTTGTTGAGTTTGTCGCTCATACGCTTATAAATTTTCAGTTGAATTCGTTTGATGAAAGTGTCGGCAAGCGAAGATAAACATTCTTGTTAAGCGGGAGATGTTTTTCGTTAAAAGCTTGCTTTGAGAGTTCAGTGAAGATGCACTATACCTGGATAAGTATTCGGTAGCATTTTGCTTTCGGTATATTTCAGTTCTTAACTCGATATTCTTTGAGATATTCGTCTCATTCAAAGTATCAGAAATTATATACATTTGATCGATAAAATTCTGAAATTGTTATCATTGTAGAAAGTGTATGGCATAAGCTTTCGTTCAGAACTAATCTTTTTGACGTACCAAAGCAAACAACAGCCATCTTTCTTTAAGCGAAGCCATTCTGCGGTGAGAAGCTAAATAAAAATAGACCTTTTATTCCTTTGACTGTGCTTCTTCGAATTTTGTTTTGATCATTACACTAAATTTGGCAGACTGCCGAGACGTACTCTCCCCCAGACCTTTCCGGCCATGGTCGCCGTAGTAACGCCTTGCCGTAGTGTATCTTAAAGTCCCTATTCAGCAGGCTAGAACGGGGAATAATGCATACATACTCATGTACGAGGGAATCCGGTATGGTATTATACGACTGGTCCACAATCTCTTACGAGATCTTAGGGCATTTCTTGAGTGGCCTCCACTTCGTACGTACTCCTCCAATTCAGGATCCAGCTTAATGTCGCCTTGATAAAAATGTGACATGTTTGCTAGTGGAGTAAACAAATTCTGTAAGAAAACCTGCTTTATCACAGATTTACGCTTAAGTTGTAATAGCGGAGCTCCACAGCGGCCCGAAGGGCCGCAGAGCGGAGCCCCATAGGTTCATGCGAACATAGAAAATTGGAAAACCATGCGTTTGAGTTTTCATGGTCATCGTGGCAAGCGGCATGGCTCGCGGGCGCGTGCGCTCTACATACGTGCGTGCGAACGAAGTCGTGCAACATGGCGGCCATCACGGCCATACTCCAGAAAAAAGCTTGACATGGGCGGGCCTCTTACATGTTTGATATTGACCATCCCCCTTTAGTTAAAAGAAACCTATCGTAGAAGTATGTAGGACACTGCACAGTTTTTTTTTTCATATTGAAAATCGACTAGGGATATTTCATTTCGCCTGCACGAATCGATTGGGTGAAAAGGTTGCAAAAGCTCACCTCGGGAATGAAAACTTGTGAAGAAAGTCAGCAGCAGAAAATATTTCTTCGTGATTATATTTTACCCCATCACATCTAAAATTTTTATAAACGTACTCACATCAAAAAATGATCTGGACATTTCATATCAACTTAAACGAAGCGATTGCATGAAAAGGCGGCAAATCTTTGGTGCGCGCTGTTCACCTTTAAGCTGAATGAAAGACGCGAAGAAAGCTGTTGGAGAACTTAAGTCTTCGTGAATATTTCTCGCTGTATTTACTCATCTACATCATGGAAACTTATGCCAAATGATTTAGTACAACATCGTAACGGGAAGATCAAGACTTGAACATTATGTATCGGAGTACAAGTCAAAAAGAGTGATGACCAGGGTTCGACCTGCAGCTGAGCAAGGCTGAAAATCACTGAATTGAGCTCAACTAAAAGTGAACTCAGAGCTGATCAAGTTCAGTGATGTGAAGGATAAAAGACTGTTAAAGGCTACACCGATGGAAAGGAAGAAATTGATCTTCGCTGATAATTCATATAATTTGTAATTATTCGCGGTGGTGTTGGAGTAAGCTCACAACGAAACTGCCGTGTTCGTCTCCGATATTTTTATTGGGCTGGTTTGGAAGCTTTGCCCTCCAGAATTTACAAGCCTTCTCCAATAATAAGGTAACAAACGTAAATGTGTGCACTAAGAATTAGCCGAGTTTTATATTGAGAGAATTATACTTCATTTTTGAAGTCGTGTCGGTTTTCTGATCTTCCCGTAAATATTTATCAAAAGTGTTCATGTTTGTACATTTTATACAGACATTGTTTATTTAATATTTCGTTTAGACGAACTGTTTTCTGTTTTAGTTAGTGGAGTTAACTGTGATGTTCATTATTGGATTTTCAAAACAAATTATTAACATCAAAATCACGATTTTGGCTCGCTTACATTTGTTTTGTTTCTCTTATCACTGCTTACCAGTGAGTGTGTTGAAATATCTTAGATGCGTAAATGAATATTTCTCCAGTTTCGTTGCGAGTTACCTTTGCTTGGCTGAGTGAGTTCAGGCTTCACCTAACGCATATTTACTTACCAGAAATGAAGAAAATTCATTCAGTGTTCTACATAAAATCCTCTTAGCAACGCGTACGATAAAACAATCATGCAACCAAACCGCAACGAAAGTAAGACGGTTCAAAACAGTCAAAACAACATTATTGTAAGCTTATTCTAATTTAGCGTTCACCACTTCACAAATCACAAACTGCCATGCCACAATTCTTACACAAAAACGTCTTTAAAAATGACTTATAACCGGCACCATCAATTTGCAGAGTTCGTTTTGCCGCCGTGATTTTCTCAGTTTGCCGTGCAGCAAGTTCACTTTGTTTTCTGTTTTTGCCTTGAGTTGAATTTCTTGCCCTTATAGTTTTGTAGTAATCAAAACAAGGTCAAGATTCTTTTTACATTGAATAACTCATAAAGGTCCTAGAGGTGTATTAATTTAATAGTGTACAGTAAACGTTGTAAACAGTTTTACAAAGATTTGTTTTGCGCCTACGTGCGTAAGTGAGGAACCCAATAAAGTGCACTGGTCAATTTCAATTTAAGAACCTGTCGCGGGCAAGAATATTCAGACGGGTTAACCGCAATATATTGAAGTCGCTTTCGTCAACAAAACCATGAGAGATTTTTAAGATATTAAGTTAAACCATGAGCGATTAAAATTTATTTTATACCTATATGGGCCACCGTATAAAGCTTACAAATATAGTGTGTACTTATTTAGCAACACTAGCTGTAATTAACTCGAGCAAAAAAAATTAATAAATGGGAGCTCCGCGTTTAGGCCTGCCTAAATCTATATATTAAGTTATACGTTGCACCCAGTTCGGGATTTTAATCGAACAGACAGGAAGGGGAGGGATGCCATAAGTGTCCGATGTTGATGATTACTTAATAATCTATGAGTTTTGTTTTTCCGAGGCACTCTGTGTAATCCGGCTATTCTGGTTTTCGAATTTCACTGAACATAATTTCGATAGAAATGGAAATCCGATGGAAATCGATGGAAATCGATGGAAATCCGTGAATCTGATTGGTTCTCGCAATGTTTTCTATCTAACGATTGCATGTGAAACTAGAGGTTTCTATCGACAGATACTTGCAATAGGCCATTTTCGTATCTCGGTATTGAACTGGAACTAACTTGCAATGGAGGCTAATGCGGGTAAATCGTTTCTAATGCAAATGAGAAGAAGCTGTTTTTAATTATCCGCATTAGCCTCCATTGCACGATAGTTCCAGTTCAAAAAAGAGAATACGAAAATGGCCTATTAGCATAAAACAGCGACCGACTATAAATTATTAGGAAAACTCGCAATCTGTTTGTCTACACAGGTGGGGTCTAATTGTCGATAGACTGCCCTCGGACAGCGCGCAAGTAAATATGCCGAAACAACAAACCAAAACTAGGAATAAAAAATAAAACAAAAAGACAGCTCGCTCTCGCTTTACCTCGGCCTTTGATAGCTGTCTTGAGGCTTCGCTTTTCGCCAACTACCCTCTGATAGAACACGATCGTGTGCTCTTAAGGCTCGCACCAACTTTGAAGATGTGTAAATTGAAAACGATTCAAAAGCTATACAGCTGACTTACCTCTGTTTGCGCCTTGGATCCCATGAAAGACTTGCTCCCCCAGACTGCTGTTCTCAGATATTTGTCTTTTCTTCCTAAGGTGTGCCATGTTGATTGCCACGATGCGGCCATGAACGGTGTCGTACTCTAGAATTATTGAATTTGATTGTTTACTATTGCAATTAAAAAACCTAAACAATCAAGCATAGATTTCAGTAAAAAAGAAAACGCTTCTAATAAGGCATAGGGAGAACCTCCAATTACCCTGAACTGATCCTCAAAGTCACAGATTCTTGAGCTTCCATCTATTCGTTAAAGAAACTAAAATGCGATGTCTGAAAGTAGCCTTACATTTCAGCTGGAATTTCTTGAAAACCTACTAAAACGTTCCTGTTTTTTGTTTTTGCAGTCGAGTAAATTTTAACAGTCGGCCGATTTTCAAGACCGGACGATTTCTGAACTATGTCGAATGATTTTGTCTTGACGACAACAACTCTTGTCCCCCCCCCCCCCCCCCCCCCCCCCCCCCCAATGGTCTGTCCCTAATGCATCGCCACTGCTGTTTAAAAAGATGTCGGGGGGAAAACCGGAAGTAAAATTGCACTTGCGGCAACCGCGAAGCTTGGCAAAGAGGATTACCAATTTGATCGTATTTATTATCGGTCAGCTATATTATTGCTTTATTGGAAAGCATGACAGGAGATAACGCGGCAAAACGTGTTCTTTTTGGAATCGGCAGTGACAAGCGACAGCCGGAAATACGTCTGCGTTCATCAGGCTGTACTCCATATGGTCTTGAGAGCAGAAATTATAAAGGTAATGATATCTAGCATCTTGACACCTACTAATCCTCTATCAACCCTGTCATTCTTTTCGTCCGACCCAAAAAGAAGCAAAAATGGCGGTTGACTACAGTCTGATTAGGTGTAAAGTTTATACAGTTTTCCATATTATCTTGAGTATGGACACTCTTTTGCGACATGTAAGTGAGCTCTCCAAATTTCACGAAAATGTAACAAATCACCCAAAGGGTCAACACTTTCATTCTTGCCGCTCTATCCGAAAAAAAAATAAGAGAAGTCTTCTGGTCTCACTCTGTGGCTGGAACCACAGTAATTTTTTTTTTTTTTTCAGAATACTCGTGTCCGGCAGTACAGTCGAGTTGACAATCTTTCACCGACACCAGGATTCGAACTTGGATTCTAACAGCGATTAGTGCTTTTGTTGACCTGTAATTCACTCCGTCTTTAATACTTTGTGGCTATTTTTAACCTCAGCTTGCTCGCGGTTAGCTATTATTCCATGCAGTAACTAAGTTTGCTTGCGGTTAGCTTTCATTCCTGTTTCCATGCGGTGAGATTTTATTTGCTGGTTAGAGCAGTACTCTATGTATTTACTATGCATACTTTCGAATACCGGACACTGAGTATTTTAATTAAACATCGTATTTTCAGACGTCATTTCGTTTCGTTTCGTTCAGTGTTGTTTCGTTTCGTTCGTCTCGCTTTCCGTTTCGGATTTTTTTTTTCAATTCTTTCGGAATTGATTTCTTAACGTCGTTGCCCTGCAGTCTACCTTGATCAAGCCTGGCGTAAACAAAAATTACACATAGCCCTTTCACATTGGTAAAAGTGACATTTACCTCGGCAAACACATTTCCCAACGTAAATTTAACACGGTAGACCACGGTAATATCCATGGATACATAAAAAAGAACAAAAGAACCGTCCATGACATTTACCAAGGTAAATGGCTAGGTTTTTCAAGTACTGCAAGATCGTGAACCAAACTTTAAAAAATAGCAAATAAAAACACGCAACGAAAGAATTTTAATTGCAATGGCATCATGTTGACACTTCAAATACGTTAGGAGATAACGCGGCAAAAACGTGCTCTTAAGAAAAATGTCGGGATGGCAAGCTTATGTGCGAGTATATGAATGGTTAATTTTTTCAAAAGTTTTGTGTTTAAATACATTAACTGTCAGCGAATGTTTACAGTGCATTTTCATGTGCAAAGTGCAAACGGAGCCTTCTAGCTCCTTCTAATTCTTCGCTGTATAAAACGACGACATAGCAAAGCAATAGAGAATTATCGGTACTGGATACAATTAAGTAATAGCAGCGACACAATGTTAGCAGGGTCTCTCGAATTCTCCAGTTTCGCATTTCGCGCCGAAACTAGCCAATTAAAGGGGCTACGTCGTGTAAACTGTTCTGAAGTTAATTTTAGCCATCTTAACCCATGGAAAACATTATCTTTGAACATCTAAAGGAGGGTATGATCTTATTTGCGGATAGAAATCAAACTTAAGCTATAAATATATTAATTTTTTGACGAAGCTCGGAAACAACTTGAAAAGTTTAGCCTTAATTTTTCAAGTTGTCACAATCCATTTCCATCCAAGCCATCCAGAGCCAAAGATGCTTGTTAACAGTTTCAGTGCTCTAATATAGCAATTTTTCATAAAAAAATGGCCCATTATTTTTAGGTTTCCTACAGCAGAAAGATAAATTCTGACTGTTCGAAAATCTGTTAAAATCCGTGACAAAGCCCTTTTAAATTCATAAAAGCATTTGCATTTATTGGTGTGCGAGCAGACACCTCGGTAACGTAATCCCCGAGTTGAGTTTAGCGTGTTGTTATTTGGGAATGCTATTTTACCTCGGTAGTTTGTAACCACAACTATTTTGTCAACCTAAGCAGAACTATCCCATCTTTAGCAGCGAGAGCGTAACCAACCTTAGGCAAAGTAATTTGGTTTACACGTACATGTAATCGCAATTATAATGATACATACCCGTTTCTCCAGGCGACTCAATATGCCATTCACCGACAGGCTTTGTGCAGCATAGCAGAAAGTGTAAACAAAACATCAAAAGGAAACAAAGGATAGAAGTCGTTATCATTTTTCAAACTAAAATGAGGTCCGCTACAACGTGACTTATGCTCTTGGTGAATTCAGATTTCTTATCTGATAGGAATCGTCTGCGGCAGGTATTAGCTAGCCTGCAAACCTATTTCCGGAAATACGTCTTTGTTCGCACCGGAAATACGCATTGACTGCCCTCTTGTCCTTTGTTTGTACACCCGTGGGGGACGAAGTTTGGTTTGGGTTTCATTAATGATTGTGGGGCTCGCTTCTGCAAACTATTGCAAACTTTCTGTGAGTCGCCATCGAAGGCGCTTAAAAAAAAAGTGTTGGCATCTTCTGATATTTGATTCCAGAAAACAAAATACATTGTCAAGTGAAAAAAAAAAATGGAGATGTCGCACGCAAATAGTAGTAGCCGTATAAAACGTTTTAAAAATTCTTTTAAACAATAAAAAAGCAAGCAAGTGATGAATTAGCTACAACTTGTTTTTTTTTATTATTATTTTTCTTTAGGTCCGGACGTCGACCATATGACCTAATGTATTTAAACACGCCATTAACTAAAGGCTAACCAGAAATAACTGTAGTTAGCGGCGTCGATGTGACCATAACCAATAGAGATTCCACTGTAGTCTCATTTGTGACGTGGGAAGGGCCGTATGGTAAAACACTTCAGAATTGGCCGGCCAGTTAATTACTCTAAAAGGAAAAAATGTTATTTTCTTCTTTTATTGAGCAAGCTCCCGATCGAGTGGCTCAACCTACGTTGAATGTTACTGTGACCTTTAATGTTACGTGATCCGTTCAAAGTTGCTCGAAATTGCGTAAATAGAACTGTACTGCATCTTCAGCAGCACCAGCGACGACGCCCACTATAATCTGAATCGCTGCACCGTCGTTCGTCGATTTTCGTCACTTTCCTAACGGGGAAAGATATGTGATTTGGCGGCTAGAATTGTAGTTTCTTTGCTGCCTCTTTCTGCTTGAGCGGTGGGCCCAGGTTGTTTGTGAACGTCGCCCGCACAGCAGGATGACATCAACCGCGACAAAACATTGATTGTCAAGCATCGCTATGGTCGTTTGACCACGCTTGGACCATTTCAATATTGGAAGCTTTCCCTGTTGGGAAAGTGACGAAAATCGACGAACAACGGTGCAGCGATTCAGATTATAGTGGGCATCGTCGCTGGTGCTGCCGAGGAGCAGAGTAAAAACTAGAATAACAATAAAAACTGTTGGACGGCTAAAAACATGGCCGGCTGACATTATGCAACTTACTCTGTATCCACGATGGGATCGGGGATACATTGTAATGTACATAGTTTTTTATTTCGAATATTATTTCAACTTTCCCCTTTTTCCGATTTCTTTTTTTTTCTTCTTTATTGTAAATATTCTAATCTTTTATCTCTTTAATTTCTCTATGGCGGAAGAGCCCCGAAGAGGGAGCTATACAATAAAGTATGTATGTATGTATGTATGTATGTATGTATGTATGTATGTATGTATGTATGTATGTATGTATGTATGTATGTATGTATGTATGTATGTATGTATGTATGTATGTATGTATGTATGTATGTATGTATGTATGTATGTATGTATGTATGTATGTATGTATGTATGTATGTATGTATGTATATATGTATTTTGTGGCTAGTTTAAAATTATTTCCTCTTGAAAATGGATCCCGTTTACTAAAGTTTAATATTTTTTAACCTTATGCTCGGAAAATTCCATGGTGATTGACAATCAACATTGCACGGGTTCCTAGCTTCCCACGCCCCCATGCCCATAGTTTAACAGAACTCAAACCCTACTCGATTGTCGTGGCGGTTGGGAGAGGGGGGGGGGGGGGGGGGTGTTACTCCATTCAATGGACTATACACGGTGGCTATGAAAAATATATGCCAAAAGGGTTACATTTTTGACGGTTTACGCTGAACAATCGAGCAATAACGGCAGAAATAAATATGCCAAAAAAACCCCTCACCTCGTAACCTGTTAATAGTTTGAATACAATTAAGAAGAACTTATCGAAACTTAAACTTTCAAGCTGACCACCCGAGAGAACAATAAATTTGAGGTTATCCATATGTTAGTTAAAGGGACGTTTCACATCAGTTCAAAAGAAAACAACATATATTTTAAGCACTTTTACAAGGTTTGACCTCAACTCTCTCGAGAATGCTTTAGAAGTTAACGCGGGGTCACTTATATAAATGGATTACAGTGAGATGTTTCAAATAGTATACAAAACGTTTCTGTTTTTTGAGTAGATTTTTCAAACATCCACTTGCAAAGTGAAAATGGCCGCCGGCTCGGTACTGGCGCCTAGCCTTATGGGATTGGCTGGACCATGTATGGTATGCATGAGCTTTTAAAAAAACTTTTTTCGCGCTGGATATTTTTCGCTTTTAATGACTTTTGTATTTCTATGCATTTGAGGCCAAGACCAATTAGTGAATTCTGAGTGCAACAAGCTAAAGAATTTTTGCATTTATTGCTCGTACTTTCAGCGGAAACCGCCTTAAGTTGAAACAGCTGCTATTTACAAAATAACTGGGGGGAGGCGGGCGAAGGTCTCCAAAGATGTTTACGTTGGGATACTTTGCACTGACGCTACCTACTCTCTGACCTTAGCAAGTAATTTCGAAATAGAACTATAACTTCCCTCTTTTCATGCTAATCACAAAATACTGAATATACCACGAGGCGAACAGAATTTCAAAACATTCACCCTCTCAGATTGCAGCCCAGCTAGAAGCTAAAGAAGATTACCCCTTACATTTTCGTCCGCATTTGAATAACAATTGCTTCGTGAATTATGCTCTCAAACAGCTGGATGGTACAGAACTGCGTCGGACGCCAACTCGTTGCTTAGCAGTCATCCGGCGTTGAGCATTGAACGAGAACTACCAATAATTATAGGAATATGCGATGTACTTACTGATTTTTGTTACCCTGTTCATAGAGAAACGCTGATCGAAATTGCGTGAAAAAAAACCAGCTGTACATTACCTTTTTATCTGATGTAGTACTGTAGTACACCTAATTTTTGTAATTGGAATGAAAATAAAATTTAGCGGAAAGTGGTTATAGAAGTGATAAATGCATTTTTAGAGAGTAAAGCTCTTATGAGTCAAATGAGTCAATGAGTCAAACAGTCAAGTTTTAATCTAAATTAGAGTTATTAATTTGAAAGTAGTACTGCCCTTAATAACAAATAAAAGCTGACCGCAAGCAAGCCAAACTAGTGGAACTCTCTGCAAGCAAACCGGAGTAGAACTAACTGCAAGCAAACCGGAGTGGAACTTATATAACCGCAAGCAAACCAGGGTATATCTAAGCATAAGCAAAGTAGAGTGCTTCTAGGCTTATTGTATAAAGGCAAACCGTGGTTCAATACAAAATAACCTACTTTAGTAAAAATCACCTTGACCCATTGACTCATGACTCATAGACTCATTTGACTCATAAAACACCCTTGAAGAACCACAAAGCTTGCATATTGTTTTTGTAAAACATTGAACGATATTGGAGATACGTTTGTAGAAGCATGTAGTCAATAACCAGACATGTCCAGACATCATAACATTTATCACCAGAGTCGTACCGACTGCTCCGCCAAATCGACACTTACCTTTGTTGTACTCCTTATTAGTTGGTTTCATCTCTATACAAGTGATATTTATCAAAAAGACGACGAGAAACCATAACGATGCCATCGCGTATGCTGAAATTCGTCTGGCATTTTAGAGAGAATGTTTTAATTTATATTATTTCGTATCGCATCTCAAATTTCCTGCACCTACACAATGCACGCGCAGTTAACTGGTGTGATGCGTCAGTTAAGACACGCCCTTGAAAACAGCTTATTGAGCTGGCTGTGAATTGCCAGCCTAGTCCCGGATTGAGGAGGGGGGGGAGGGGAAGGGGGAGAGGGGGTAACACCCATATAAAACAGACGAAGATGCAGGTCAGAAATTTTAATTTAAATCCCAAAAGGAGACTATTCTGGTCGTGGCTCAAGTTTTTTTTTGCGATAATCGAAAATAATTTATGTTCTCATAAATCCATAGATGTTTGTCAATGGAAACTGGGAAGGATATTGAAAGGGAAAATAAAAGATGAAAGATAATTAAAGACACAAGGTAAAATTTTAAACACTTTATTTATAAACACATACAGACGCCCACGAAAGCATATCACAAGATACTCTACTAAATGCGAAAACAACAATAATAATATGAAATAAGGTTTTTGATCAAGTCCGCCCGGTCAACAATGAGTTGTGATCACCCAAAGATCATTCATTTAAAATGTATTAAAACAAAGTTACAAATAATTATCTGTTTATCTTTTCTTTATAGCGACAACACCTCAAAAAGGAGTAAAACTAGTGTTGAAATTAAACAAAATGTAAAAGTGCAACGTGAGTTATGTTGCTTTTCAGTTCTCAAATTTCAGCCGATCGTTAGGAGCTAAATTTGTTTCTTCTTTGGTTGTTCAATTGACTGACTGACTGTTCATGATTGATTGATTGATTGATGGATGGATGGATTGATATATGTATGGATGGGTGGATGGATGGATGGATTGATTGATTGATTGATTGATTGATTCATTCATTCATTCATTGGTTGGTTGGTTGGTTGACTGTCTGACCGATTGGCAGATTGATTTATCGATCAATTGATATCTAACGTTTCCCCCATGCAACAAAATCATTGATTAATTGTCTATCCACGACTGTAGTGCTTGATTTTTACGCTATGACTGCCATTTCTTCTGTCTTTTAAACTACAACCTATCAAAAGGAGACGAAAGATAGGTCAAAAGGCAAAAAAAATAAAATAAAACTAGGGGAGGGACCCTTTCTCTCTGTTACGCCTCGGGCCTATATACGGTCAGGAAACAAATATTTTCAGAAACTGTTTTGTTTTTATCCTTGAGGCAAGTGCCTTGCAATATTCCAAAGGATTGGTACGAGAAATAAGTGAGGACAAAACCGTTTTGACAATAAACACTGTGTAGAAAATAGCCAATTGGAATTTGGTCTTTAAAAGATCGGGAGAGACCAATGAAGTGTTTGCAGTGTATAGAGACTGTCGTGAAACGGCACGCGTTGCTATCAAGCCATTTTGAAACTGATCAAGGGTGATATGACAAACTCCGTGATGAAAAAAAAATTAAATAAGAAAAAGCGGTAACCTTGCCTGTCTTAGCATTGTCCACAACTCAACTTGCAGTTGGAATTCATCCAGGCTGGATTTTTGGTGCATTCACCAAGTTTTGCCCATGCAGGACAATTTTTATTAGAATCTACACACGTAGATGGTGTAGGACCTGCCAAAAAGTAAGTACTGACTTTATTTTTGACGAACTGGCTACATGACTTTCAGACAGACACACAGACAAACAAACAAAGAAGCGGACAGACAAACAGACATGGACACCAAGCGAGTGACTAAACTGTATACCGCAGTACGTTCCCAATGTAAAAAAAAAAAAACAAACAAAAAAAAAAACAATTGTTTATGCAATGTTTGCTTTCAAACTAATGCGAGTTCCAAAATTGAAAAAAAAGTATGGGCAACGTTTCCCTTTCACCTTGTCGCCAACAGTGCTCTATTGCAACCTAGAAAAGCGTTAGTGTACGTATTACCACTTGTGTAACAGGAGGCCGTGAAGAAGACATGACATGTGTGCGTGTGTGTTTTTCGTTGAGCGAAGAAGACACGAGTTCAATGTTGCGCCAAATGTAACTGCAACTAAAAGTGCACGTGGTAATACACACAACAACACTCTTCAACTAGCAACACAATATTGCTGCACTAAAAGTTGCAGAAAAAATGTTACACAAAATACTTAAATGCAGTTTTTTTTAAATAAACGCTTTAAGGAGAAGATGACCAAGGTGAGTGAAACCAAATAAACCATATTGGTTTGAGTTTATTTTCTTGCGATTTAATAGCTTTGATTAATATACTTGCAATTTCAAAGTATTTCTTAAGGCTCCTTGTTCTAGTTTTCTGGGTCACAGCGATTTCAACTTAGAAAATACTCGAAGTACTTACTGCACACGTGGCAACTTTTTCGACAGTTTACTTTCATCCAAGTCGGATTTATCTCACATTCGCCATTTTTAGCCCAACGTGGACACTGGACCTTGTTGCTGTCCTCACAGTTTGAGGGAGTTACACCTGCGTTAATTATACATGAAATAAGGGGAACTTAGATATTTACAGAAAACAGTGATGGTTGCTGTTAGGGCTTTCTTAACCTCCCACTTCCCAAACAATTCACTACCGGTATTCCGCCTTTGCCCTCCCTTCTTCCTTCACTCCTTTCCCCTTGTGCCCTATTCTCCCCCACCCCCTACCCCCTCCTCCTTGGCACCATTAACCCTTACTATTCTCAGTATTGATGTATTATTGTACAGTATTGTATAGGAGCTTTACCTTTTAAATATTAATAAAACAATTCGTTAAATGTATAGTAATCTCTTGGATAAGGCAATTTACGAAGGTTGTATGTGCACGAAATATTATTATTCTCGAAAACAATTCTATTCAGAAGACCTTGGAGTGAGATACCGGATATCAAATATTACGTACTAATAAGTTAATACTAATAACTTGATAAACTTTGGGAAGAAAAATTTAGACTTAGATATCTCTACTTCTTTACATTGAAGATGGATAGGACTCTCCGTCTTACCTCCGCAAACGTGACAGCTTCTCTTGCAATTTCGTTTCATCCAGACTTCGTTAGCGGTACATTCTCCTTCTGCAGCCCATAGATGACAGGTGTAAAAGTCGTCTTGACAATCTAAGAAACGATGAACAAAAGGCTATGACTTAAGCTTAAAATATAAGGCTAACCATACAAGCTTAGTTGTATGTCCCATTATGTGTTCCGTCTCGTCTTCGTCTTCCTCGAAGCATTATTTCAGTCCTCACGCAACGCTTCTCCTTTATTGGGGAGAAGCGTTGCGTGACGAGCCAAAACAACGATTGCCAAGTTTGACGAGAGAAAAGTGATCTACAAAAACTGTCGTATTCGAAAATTAACCGGCATGAATTGTATTGGCTGTACGTGTTTGGACCAACCCGCTTTTTTCTCCGTTTAGCGTCGATTGCGGGTCCTGATTTTTGGTTGGTCGGTCGAATTTCAAAAAAAAAAAAAAAACGCCCCAGAGCAAAATAAAAATAGGAGGAGTAATTTGGAACTGGGGAACTATCTAAGAGGCCCGTTATCCCAGCATCATTGCCGGGCTACAAAATCAACAAGGCGGAAATG
Organism: Meandrina meandrites; assembly: GCA_963693305.1. NCBI lineage: Eukaryota > Metazoa > Cnidaria > Anthozoa > Scleractinia > Meandrinidae > Meandrina > Meandrina meandrites. The sequence continues at coordinate 25,850,130 of OY855907.1, read as the reverse complement.
GATGTCAAGGAAGAAAAGATCGATGTGATGCGGTACAAATAAAACAAAAACACGAAAGAAGAAGAAAACAACAAAAACTAGTACTATTCAGGGTTAAGAAATGTTTAAATACGCCAATAACACTTTTTAATTTATTGAAACGGCGAAAAAAGTGGGCGACCTTTCACACACTACTGTCGCATATTTTATGGATTTAAAGTTTGTAAAATTAAATTATAGTGTGGAAAAAAATGCATGGACTGCTTACTGCATAAACCGGGATCGATGTACACGTCATCAATGGCAATATCTGAGTATCCAATTTGACCGACTTTCCCTTGAATCGTGAGCTGAAAGCAAAAAAAAAGCTATATCGTCCATCAATTAAATTCCAATATGTGAACAATAGGTGCCCTGAACAACTAAAAATGTCGAATAATATAGCCTAAAGAAGACTACAATACACATGATGAGATAAAAAACATTGGATGGATGAAAATACAGTTGACATTATTAACATTGAAGATAAAAGTCATTGGATGGAAGTAGAGAATGCATTGTCCCTTACCCGATACGACAGGCCCAAAGGGACATCAATATCCCGGGTCCCCTTCTTCCAGTGCAGGCCTTGGTTTCCAGTTTTGTAGAAGATAAGCCAGTTCTTGCCATTGGATAGTTCCAGCTTAATTGCCAGGCTACCCATTGTTTTACCATGCATGGTGTAGTAAAGCTTGAGGCACTGCCCTCCACTTTTCGCTGCGATCCACGGACTCACTAGGTCTGCCCTTTCACCAGCACGAGCCGTTCCTGAAGATTCCACGTAAAGGTAATATCCTGCAAAACGAGTCAATCAATCAATCAGTCAATCAATCAATCAATCAATCAATCAATCAATCAATCGATCGATCGATCGATCGATCGATCGATCAATCAATCAGTTGTAAGTTCATTAGACGCGGTGTTCTTTATTGCAAAGTAGGCCACAAATAATACCCAATCTTTCTCTTCATCTGTCGATTTTGAAGCCTCTGTTTAACGAAATAGTTTTTGTCATATTTTGTAAAATGGAAGATGGAAAAAGTTTATCGGGGCAAAAAGTAACTAATGCGGAAACCACAAAACCCAAGAGAAGTGGAGAATCAAACCTGAGTTGTTTATAATGGAAAGTAAGAGTGAAATAAAACCAAAGTAACTGCACATTACCTTTACCACTTGTGTGATCTTTGAAAGGACCTGTGTCTACCGTTTTTGTGAAGAATCGATTAAAGTCCCAGTTGAGGTTATCTGTATACGAATTTCGCCACATTCCCAGGCGGAAATTTTCAAAGTCTGCGTCGTCGTTATCTGTTGAGAGAATGTATTAAAATCTAGAGTAAATACACCCTTACCTTTCCGTGAGAAACAAAATCAGACAAATCCGTGGTACTTACATACTAACCAAACATCAGGATGGACGCAGAGGTCTGTGGAACCCGAGTTGTAGAAACTCTAGGATGCCAATGGGGGCCTTTCGTTTGTGTGTGTGTGTGTGTGTGTGCGTGTGTGCGTGTGTACGCCAGGGCGGGGGGATTGGGGAGGTAATATTTTGAATTAATAATGCCCGGCTTCCAAATTTACCTCATATAATTTGCAACCTTGTAAAGAGAAGCAGGAGTTATCTGGGGGAGAGAAGGGACGATGGTCACTTTTAAGTTTTAATGGGGATAGTCTCCAAGGACCGTGATTTTCTAAGACGTCTTTATTTTTCATGAAGTGTAAATTGCCAATGTTAAAGTTTTCGTGAATTATGGAAAGGCTGCTTCATATTCCGTGAAACATGATACCACACTCACATATAGCAGCTATATATCATATATTGGACCTTCCATCACAATCGAGGTCGTCACTCTTTTAAATCGCCATTCCAGTGTCAGTTTACTTTATGAAATGAAGAACAACTCACCAAGATAGCACCTTTTTAAGATGCACAATTCCTTATCATGTTGACTGCCTGCGCAAGGTTTCCCGCCATGAGCGGGTGAAGGATTGGTACACGTCCGGACACGTCTTCTGACGCCGTCATTGCATGTCTTGCTGCAAGAGTCCCACTCCGACCAGCGACCCCAGTGGCCATCGACAGGAACTGTAAAGCAAGCAGGCAAGTGCACACGGTACAATCACGTACTACTACTTTACACAATATTTATATGGCAAACATGAAGGCTTTTTGTAACAAAGTTGCCCCAAAAGTTCACCACAACTTACTCATACTTCACGCAGACAATGACCAAGATTCTGACCAATACGCACCCCTACTGAGCAAGGCGTAGGAGCCATGTCAAAATAGGCGGGGTGACCAAATGAATTTAGGAGCTGGCAAGATCAAAGCCGTCCGTCCGCGCCTGGACGTTTGGGCTGGAGTATTGCTTGGTGAATATGATGGTGTTATGTTTTTAGACTCCTCCCAGATTAAGAATATGAATGGGTATAGGTTAATTGTTAGGGAAACCTGGCAAAATGCTAGGGGTGGGGGGTTAGGGGAAGCAATGCGATATCTTCCAGTTAAAACGTAGCTGTTACGCTTCCAGTCGCTTAGCCTCATCCATAAACACCGGATATGTTGGACGCACTAAGTACATCATCTAAGAAGGATATCCACAACTTATTCTAGGTTACACGCTCGGCTACAACATGTAACGACAGTTTGTCAAGGTTTCGACGCCAGCGCAGTTTCCTGTATCACCGTAGTTGCATCGATGTAGTTGATGTACTTGAAATGACATGAACAACAGGGTAATGTTTGCATTTTGAAACGAGTGATAATTTGAAGTGCCTCCGTCACCTCAGCTTTCATTTTTACCTGGACATATAGAAGAAGGACACTTCTCCTTCTGAGTTTCCACTCCGTACGGATTCACGTTTCCTCTACATGACTTGATGTTTCTTGAATGGTAGCAAAACCTTTCACGGGTGCGATAGCAATTTTCATCACATGGTGTCCATCTCGACCATGAGGTCCAGCCATACGACGTAACTGTGGATTATACGAAAAAATAAAAAGTAAATAAACCAACAAATAAATAAAAACAATAGAGATCAATAACGGTGTCGAAAGATCTCCTTTTTATATAAAAGATGTAAACAAATTCCAGAAAGGAAAACTCCAAATAATTACTCACTTTGACAGCCGTACAAAGCATTTATTTTTACTGCATCTCGCGTACTGAGCTTGAATTCCGGAGACCTGAACTTCATATTCTCGTTCCCAATGGCTACAATGGTTGGTTTGCCGTTCCTAGTAAACGCCATTCGATCATAGTGCATGATTGATTGATAGTCATAAGACACGCCCAAATCGTCGATCGTCTTCCAACTGTACTTGTCAAACTGGACTGAAAAACCTTGCGAAGTATAAAGCAATGGACATTTTTTTACTATAAAATTAAACCAGTTTGTGAAGCAAAATATTAGTCTGGAAGAACACAATGTGAAAAATTTCTTACCATCTAGAATGTTCTCCCAGTATATCTTCACATATTTATCTCTATCACTTCGTGCTTGTTCGTGGAAGAATCCTTAAGTGGATGACAAGACACGAGTTAAATTTAAGCAAAACAATAGACCTGTTTTTCTTTTAGGCTGATAAAAATATATCCTGATTTGTCAGCCACAAGTAGATTAACATAAAAGATAACTACCATATTTATTCGAAAAAGCGTTTAGGCCCTTTTTCAATTTGAAGCTTAAAGAAGGGGGCAGGGGCGCCTTTTCTTTCACCAAACGCATAAATTGATAAAAAAACAAAAAACAAAAACAAAACGTTAAAGAACAGATAATGAACATAAAAGAACTCTCTGGATAAAATTAACGATTGTCAATGTGACAACTCAAACAACAAAATTTTAAATAAATATTTGAAATCCACTTCCAGTCTGTCACACAATAAGATGTCAATAAATACGCGGTAATTTTAGCAAATAGCTACGAACTAAAATCCGTGATTATCATACTAATTAACTTACCCACGGCATGCATCATCTCGTGAATGATTGTTCCAACGTGATTGCAACCGTCCCCAATAGAGATTGTCTGTTTGCCAGGCTCAGCGTATTTCTTTCCAACCCTGGATGAGCAACTAGAATAAGAAGAGAGTCATAAATTAAAGTGGAGAAATAGCAATCATGTAGTTGTAGGTGGATGACGGACGGAAGGCTGGATGGACGGACGGATGGATAAATGGATATATGGATGGCAGGCTAAAGCAAATTTGATTGGTTACAATCCCGTTCTTATATCTTCTTCTTCTTCGATAAATCTCGATATATTTTACTGTCATCGATCATTATCAGCTCCTTCCAGCTTGTTCATTCCATTTTGTTCTTCCCTTGCTTTTGTTTGGGTTAGCTAATGTAATAGTAGATCATTAAAAACGATGTATTCTTTTTCTTCTTTTTTTTTTACTATTGTTGCATACCCATCATTGTTTGAAAACTCAATGTAGTTTTTGTGATAGCCACTGCGATAATTTACAAATCGTATGCAGGTCTTGCTGTGAAAATCACCAATGGCTTGCTGGACATTTGAAGTTATATGACCTGAATACAAAATAAAATAATTAACAAAACAAACAAGTGGTATTCACAAAGAAGTCGTTGCTGTCATTTTTGACCGTTTCATCTTATAAGCATGCAAAAAAACCAAATTGTTCGTTATTCTTCTGCTTATGCTCGTGATTAGAATGCTACGCGTGGACAGCATAAGAATAATAATAATAAGTGTTTTCGTTCTTCATATGCACAATGCTTATGTCTGTCCTTGCATGCTTGTGCTTGTGCTTATGGGCAATGAAAAGCAGTTTTCCTCCCTTTTGCGTATCCTTATGCTTATGCTTGTGATTGTGCGCATTGTGCTTGTCTTTGTGCTTCACCCTGCGCTTCTGTCTATGCATGCGGCCCATGGAATACCAGCCTTTACAGAGTATTATCGCTGAGAGACATTGTGCATGCGTATCCTAATCCTCTTTCTTTCGAAAAAGACAAACGAGCACACTAAGCATAAATATGTTAGTTCTTGGCGCGCTTATGCTTATACTTGTGCTTGTGTCTATGACCAGTGAAAAACAGTCTTTACCACAATATCATATGGCCGTCTCAAGATGTTTGTAAAAACTGCCCAATTTGCGAATTTGATTGGCTTAAATAGAAGATGTTGAACGCCGCCTACATTTTTGCATCTAGACCAGTCCAGCTGTTAGATCTGCTGCGAGTAAATTACAAAGAAAATATACAAAAACATTGACTTTTTCCTGCTAAAAACACCAATTGGAATAGCAAAAAGACCAACAAGTAAAAAAATAGAGAGAACGATCAGACGTTGCTAAATTGAAGTTTAGTGTAGGCATGCAGTAAAACCACTGACTAGAGACAAGGGCGAGAAGCTTAAAAACACTCAACACGACTTAAACGCCTGTAAGCAAAGTATTTTGTCAGTCAATGAAAAAGGCTAGAGAAATTGAGCACATACCTGACAGTTCCTTTGATACGGGTTACCCACATTAAGCGAATTTAGCAATTTTCCCTTCGCCATAAAAAAAACTTCAGTGGCGGATACAGACCTTCAGCTAAAGAGACTATGAATGTTCAATTCTGCGAAGATAATTCCGGCACTTCAAAGAAAATGCACTATTTCCGAACAAAAATAAGGTGGGGACCCGGGGGGCCCGGGCACCCACCTTATTTTTCACCTGGATCTGCCACTGATATTTTTACTTAGTCGGTCTGTATGGTAGAATCTTCACCTCAGATGTGGGAAAAATTCCCCTAATCCATTTAGGTAATATACAAAGAAAGAGATGAAGACCAGCTCGTATCATCGAAGACAAAGTTATTCGTTTCTTCTGTATTACTTCAGCTACTCCAGCAAGTAAGCGCGATTGTGCAAAACAAATTCAGTGACCGAACGATTATTGAACTCGGGTTTTCGCAAAATATCGTGCTTTGTCAGTCTCTCGACGCAGACCAATTATTTGCCTCATCCTCTCGCTACTGACAAATCACGATATATTGCTCAACCTCGGTATTCATGAAGACACTTGGTCCTCCAAACAGAACGGGATCGGGAAATAATATAAGTATAAACATACTCATGTAGGACGGAATCCTGTACGGTATAATACGACTGGTCCACAGCCTCTTACGAGCTCTTGGGGCATTTCTTGAGCGGCCCCATACTTCTTGCTCCAATTCAGGATCCAGCTCAATGTCACCTTCATAAAAATGCGACATGTTTGCTAGGAGAGGAAACAAATTCTGTAAGAAAACCGGCTTTATTACAGATTTACGATTAAGTTGTAATTCATGATACGTTCTACAACGCAGTCGGGAATTTAACAAAACAGACTGGAAGGGGAGTGATGTCAGTAGTGTCCTATGCTGATGATTACTTAGTGATCTGGCCCCACGGGAAACAGCGAGTTTTGTTTAATTCGCCGAGACACTCAGTGTGATCAGGCTATTCTGACTATTATGGTTTTCGAATTTCATTACTTATTCCCTTTGAAGTGTCGCTTCGTTCGGATATCCGCGAATCTGATTGGTTGTACCAATATTTTCTTTTAACAATTATATGACAAGGTCGAGGTTTCCACCGGCTGATAGCTGGCAAGAGACCAAGACTCAAAGCTATAAATAACTACCAGAATCTTTACCTCTGTTTGCACCTTCGATTTCATGAAAGACTTCATCCCCCAGACTGCTGTTCCCAGACATTTGTCTTTTCTTTCTAAGGTGCGCCATGTTGACTGCCAAGATGCGGCCATGAACGGTGTCGTATTCTGGAATCATCGAGTTTGGTCAACAAAAAAGCCACAAAAATAAAGTAGGAAATCACAGGCCGCACTAAAACTCACCATAAGTTCAATTCACAGAAATGAAATTGGCACTTAAACAAGAGAATTGAACACCTCAACACATCTCGCCGTTTTTAAAGATGAAATATTGAACACATCGCGAGCATGGAACAAAGAAAATTCTGAGTCCCCGACGGGAATCGAACCCATGACCTCCCAAACACTGGTCAGGGGCTCTATCTACTGAGCTACGATAACGCATAGCGAGCATGGCCATTTTACACAGAAGCACCCGTCTTTTACAAACTGAATCTAACACGCTGTTAAGGAAAAATGGCACATTACATGCAAACAGCCACAACTACGACAATAATGTATTTCATTAAGGGTAAATTCTCAAAAGATATTCTCGTTGGAGGAATATGTTTATAACATATTTTGTAAAGGGTAAATCGTTAAAAGATATTCTCGTTATGTCATGGGCTTATAATGGAAAATAGCATTTACAAGAATGATCATTTTCATTATAATGCAGGTGGATAACAGATTAAAACAAAGACTAACGCAGGTAGCAATTACACTTTAACACATACAGTTTAGGATCTTAGAAAAAATATTTACTTTTACGATTAATGAGCTAGAACATTAAGTGGCAATTCGGAAATTCATAACAGTTAGTTTGTATTTTTCTTATAGCGAAAATAAATAAACAATAGAATCTAAATCTCCTATTTCCTCTCGTTACACTAATTAGTTTTGCATGCAATTAGGGTACCTCAAAAAATAATATTTTCCAATTACCCTTACTGTTATTTTTGTTAACAGGTACAAAATGAATCCTGATGGATCGGCTGCTAATCTTTTTCAATTCTTCAGACTTGACTTCTCATCAAATTAACGTGGTTTCTCTGCAGTCTACCTTGATCTAACTTGGCGTAAACAATTATTATGTCCGCGATCAGGTTTCTAATTGCACCAGTAACTGCAATAAGCCAAGCAGAACCATCCTTTCCAGGAAACAATATAAGTGCAAATGTAATAATTGCTAAAGGGTTGAGAATCATCAGGGGATAAACCATTTTGTCTTGCCAGCTAGAGCGCATCTTAAGTAATTTGGTTTACCGACTTTATACAGGTAATCGCAATTTTAAATATTACATACCTCTATCTTCAGGCGACGCAGTATTCCATTCACCGACAGGCTTTGTGCAACATGGCAGAAAATGTATACCAAAGATAAAAAGTAAACAAAGGACACAAGTCGCCATAATTTGTCAAAACCAAAGTGACCGCTGTTACAACGTGACTTTGCGATATATGCTCTTAGTAAAGTCAGTTCTCTTATTTCATAGGAATTGGTCCCCGCGACACGATTTGATTGTACACCTGAGGGGGAGGGGGTGCTTCCCGAAAAAGGGTTAGGAGTAGAGTGCGGCTCGCTCTTGAAACTATTACCGCATTTCAGACCAAATATGTGATTTCCTATCCTATTTCAGATCTGAGCCATAATTCAATATCACTTATTTGAAGCATTAAAAACTGATGAGGTGGTAAATGTACACAGCTTTCTGTAATGCTTGGATATTTCGTTGATCCGACCCTTTCCTCGAGACGCAATCAAAATAGTGCTGAAAATCGCATTGGGGTCCTCTAACTTATTATCTTGTTAAGATTGCACGCAAATGGTCCTATAAGGAAGCGTTTTGTGAATTCTGGAATTACCTGGCGCATTAATCCTCAAAATATCGTCCCTTCTTTTAACTTTTAAAATTTCTCTATCCAGTCCAAAATATATTTTAAGAAAGCATAAGAACAATCTTCAGGCATGGGTTCCCCTTCGTCGAATTGAACAGTTGATAGCTTTTGGAACCGCCCTTGTAATAAAATCGTATGCATTGTATTTCTTTATTAATATTTACTCGATTTCTGAGTGAACCGGCTATTTTTTTTTCAACTCTTACAGACTTGACTTATCCAAAAATTAATGTCGTTTTTCTGCAGTCTTTCATTGGTCCCTGGATGAGTTATCATTTACAACAGTAGGGGAAGAAACATGTGACTGAAACGACTTCGCAATTGGTGTTAAAATGGCGTCGTGTATAGTGTTCTGTGGCTTTTCACTGAACTAAACAGGGGTTAAATATCATGTTTTACCATCCTCAAGGGAAGGACACTCAAGGAAACTAAACACGTTCATTGGTCTAATTATAGCCAGCGTAGCTTGGCGTTCTAGTCAGTCACGGAGAGCGAGAAATCGCGCGCGCGAGCAAAGCGACGGCGGGGCAGAAAGAACGCCAGCCGCCAGACGCCTCTTAAACGGGAGAAATCTTTTCACGTAATTATGTAAATAATACGCATAATTTGTAGCTGATACGCATAATTTGTGAAGACCGGAAATAAAAAGGTGACGTGTTCTGTCAAACTCACGTGTAGTACAGGATGTACAAAACAAATAAATCACGGGAAAATTATCAGGGCTCATATTCGTTTTTGCAAAATGGCTGCAAATTCGGGAGGTCCAAAGAAAAATTCATCTGCGAGTCGAAGCGGGGGGAGAAAACCAGTTACAGTCAAACGGGCTGAACCTTAGCCACCCGACTAAGTTTTTGACATGTTTTTGACAAGTTTTTGATTAGTTTGATGGCTTCCGGTTGCACAACGGTTCATACGAACGATCTGTGAAACGTTCAGTTTCAACCGGTTTTACAAACCCAGAAGACAATTCCTGTACGAAAAGTTAAGTTTGACCAAATTTTTGTCGGCATAAAATTTATTTATCGCCAGTTGAACTTGGCATGATCGCTCGTGCGAAACGTTATTTGAAACCCTTTCAAACTCTGACGTTTGAAGACGAATCATGCAACGGTTGATACCCCGCCTCCCATTTTTCAAGGCATTTGATTGGTAGTTTAAAGCAACCGGAAGCCGTAAAACTCATCAAAGTAATCAAAAACTTGTCAAAAAGATGTCAAAAACTTTGTTGGGTGGCTACGGTTGGAGGCGTTTGACTGTAAAGTTTCAAATGATCACTGCCGAATTTGTAATTCTGCTTTTGCCTTAAGGAGGCTCCCAACGGTTTCCAGCGCTTTCCAGCTCTTAAACTTTGATGGGCCGGTACTACAAATCTTTATCAGTTACTGCTACAATAATGATATCGAACAAATGTCCAATCATCGCTGAATAAGTTGTGGTCATTTTCATGACGTCACTGGTTACTATAGCAGCGGTTTTACCTGTTAAAAACACCCTTAATTTTCCCTTTAAGTGCTTATAACTCAAAAACGAGTCCGGTGACCCCCATTTTTCATTATTGAATAATAATTGGCATGTTAAGATGCAACTTTTTTCAAAGTTAAAAAAATTTCTCCGGGGCGGTTTCAGAGCCACCTTAAAATTCGAAAATTTACGGTGGCTCTGAAACCGCTCCGGAGAAATTTTTTTAACTTTGCAAAAAGTTGCATCTTAACATGCCAATCATTATTCAATAATAAAAAATGGGGGTCACCGGACTCGTTTTTGAGTTATAAGCGCTTAAGGGGAAAATTAAGGGTGTTTTTAACAGGTAAAACTGTTGCTATAGTAACCAGTGACGTCATGAAAATGACCACAACTTATTCAGCAATGATTGGACATTTGGTCGATATCATTATTGTTGCAGCAACTGATAAAAATTTGTAGTACTGACCCATCAAAGTTTAAGAGCTGGAAAGCGCTGGAAACCGTTGCGAGCCTCCTTAATGGGGACCAAATGTTCAAATGAGAAGCTGTTTTTGCCTTCGGGAAGGAAAGAATGCGCTGGTTGTGTTCATTGTTGGTGTGAAGCTGGTCCAAGATCCAGGAAAATCAGATAAAGTTTGCCGCCCCTGCGCAAGGAAAATCAGAAATGCAGCCGACTGCTTCACGTTTATCACCGGGAAATTGACAGAGAATGACGCTGAGCCCAAGGAACAACAAACGACCGGTTTAGAAGAAAATTCATCTACCCCGTCAATCCGTCAAAATCGCTCGCGGCAAGTCCAAGTTCAAAGCGACAGAAAAGATTGTTGGGGCAACAGTAACACCAGTGCGAGCATTCTTCTAATTCAGCTGAACTTAAAGAAGACAACGCAGCAGCACGAAAACCTCGCGAGCTCAAATCGGCCAACTGGTCTTCAATAATACTTGTTAATGGAGCAATGACAATCAATGTAGCGCCGGTATTTTCACAGCTGTTCAGTAAAGAAAACGCTTGATAAATGCGGCTCTTGCCGAATCCAGTAGGCAGAACGGCAAGGACGTCTTTTCCCAGATACAGGTTTCTCACCGCTTGCTCTTGTTTGGTTTTTAAATGTAAATCGCAAATTTTGCGCGCAGCATCCATGTGTAATTCACACTGCTTTGCTTCACTCGTCACTTGTCAAATGCTAATTGAGCGGCCTGAATGTTGCGTGCATGCGAATGAGTCCATTTGGAATAAATTAAAGCCAACGAACCAATCACAGGACAGATAAGCGATTTTAGCCAATGGGAATTAGCGGCCTCTGGAGGCCGCTAATTCAAAAGATTTCTCCCGTTTAAGAGGCGTCTGGCGGCTGGCGTTCTTTCTCTCCTTCGTCGCTTTGCTCGCGCGCTCGTTTTCTCGCTCTCCCTGACTGACTAGAACGCCAAGCTACGCTGGCTAGTCTAATTATAATTTTTTAACATTGTGATTCGATAAGCTGGAACTGAAAAGGTGACTTTGTTCGTGTATTTTACACGCCTCTATAAATCAGGCGGAGGGTATTTAATCAGAGATGGTATACTGCCTGATACCAGTCGTCTGATTTTGTACCACGTGATGTGTTTTGTTCCCTGAGAACATGCGGCAATTAATCAGCGGGTCATAAACAGCGGTGGATAATTGTTTTAGTATACACCGCGCAAGCTGAATAATTAGTAACCGAAGCAAAACGAGAAGCAATTTTGTTTCTCTCAGCATGCTCGGGGTGAATAGTACTTTGCTAATCAGCTCCGAGTTAACCAAACAGAGCACGCGGAAAGCACTTATCACTTATGTGATTTGTACTGATACTCTTCAGCTCCACTTTGGTGAATAATTGTTAACTATTTCGAAATCTTCCGCCCAATTTCGGGAAACGAGAAAAAGTTGCCATAGAGATAAGAGGGCCATGGAATAAACAGGAAATCATGTTGGTCCAATAGAAAACTAAAAGGTATAAATCTTTTCGGTTAAACAGGCGTTTATTTATAATCTACACAGATTGATTTTCTAAATATTTATGTTAATGACAGCCACACTACTGGTGATCCTCCACTGCAACCTATAAAAAAAAATAAAAACCAATTACATATACCCATTAATTGCTCTGCCTCAACAAACATATTTCTTTAGTTTGGGCGTTCTGTCTTTCTCGTTACCCTTGTGGATGCTTCCTGAAGGCTAACACTCCCTTTTTATCGAAAAGTGAAACAGGCAAAGATGCCAGGCCAAATTTGACCTCGCAGGTCGAAGTAATCATGAAGATCTTCGCAGTGAGAGTAAGTTCTTCAATCATTTTTCTGTATAGAAATAGTACAGTATAACAGACAGACAGTATAACCTTCTGCTGTTTCACACCTCTGCGTCAACCAGCTGGCTGAAATCCATCTTCATTTAAAGGCTAGCAGTTTATTTGTTCTCCAAATAAATGCGCCATGCGAATTTTTCCAAGGAATTGGCTTAACGGGAAGTCCGGGGAAGGTGCTTACGGGGCTACCATTTACCATCATCCCATCTCAAATGAGCTGCAATTGTTCTGTCGACGGTAAACATTACGAAACGAGATCCCAAAGAGTCCCTTTGGCTTGAGCTTTTTTGGGCAATGTAATAAAAAGAACATACAAAACGGGACTTATCAAAGTGTGGAACAATTTAATAGAATGCTGTACGGTGAGCCTGGAATATTCCTTAATTAGCAGGAGTTGTATATATGGACATATTTATTTTAAGTTGTTTCAGACGATTAGCTTATTTCAAAAAAAATGTTGATCACGAAAATGACGCAATTTGATCCAAGATGTAGAAACATTCTTACCTCTCTTAGCACTGTTTGCAACTTAACTTGCAGTTAGAATTCATCCAAGCTGGATTTTTGGTGCATTCACCAAGTTTCGCCCACGCGGGACAAGAGCCGTTGGAATCTTTACACGTAGATGCTGTTGGACCAGCAAAGAAAAGTAGGGTCAATACTGATTCCGGTCGTTTCAGATTACCCAATATGTAAAACGTGAAGGGAAAACCGTTATTGATGCTATATCAAATAACAGGAAGCAGGTTCTTTGAAATGTCTCTTACCGTTTTGAAGAAGGCTTGTTAGAAGGTAATGCAGTATTCCAAAGCTAGCTTTTGCGTCAATAATCATAAGATTGTGTCTTAATCAAATAGACGAAGGAACCAATCAAAACACAACATGCTAGCTGACCGACCGCCGATTTGCTTCTCAACCATGTGACCCACTGCCAGTTGGGTGTGAAATCTAACAATGATCTTTAGACTGTTCGCCCATAGAAAACTCTGGTCAGAGTCTGATTGTTTATTATTTAACAGCCGGTTTGCTCTCCGGTTTCCCGTAGAAAAAAACTTTTCTTAATAAACGGATAAAGGACGTTTCTTGAACCCGCAGAACTGTAATTGTTACAAGATTCTTGATGCACTTACCGCAACGTTTGCAACTTTTTCGACAGTTCGCACTCATCCAAGTTGGATTCTTCTGACATTCGCCATTTTGAGTCCAAAGTGGACACTGGACCTTGTTGCTGTCCTCACAGTTTGAGGGAGTTACACCTGCATGAATTATACATGATATTAGGGTACTTAAAATGCTCAAGGGCAGAGAGCTTGGATCCTAGGTTTACTAGTAAACTGTTGTTTTTATTTTCAGTGCACAATTATATTTATTGTTGGATATCGGTATTCGATATATCAAAATCTGAAACTCTATGTCACGCTGGGCAAAAACTGTTGGAATCTGTACATACTGAAAATTGGGCATTGGCTCATATATTCATTGCCATCCTCAAAACCTGTTAAAGCATTCAAACAACCGCGTAAGGGTCGATCCGCACTGAGGACAAAATCTCATTTTGTCCGGGACAAATTCAAATGAATTTGACCGACTAGACAAAAATTATTTGCCCTGGCGCGTCCGCACTATCTGCTCGCATGCTGTCACAATCTGTCACGTAACAGGAGTTGAATTTCTGTTGAATTTTTCCCCCAAGTTTTTCGGGAGTCTTTACTCTCCAGCAACTCGTGGTTTTCGACCCAGAGGTCAACGAGCAGCTTCTCTTCATCTTTCGACCATGTTTCGTATGATTTCCCTTTTGCTGTTTTCCCCTGTGAGCTGACCTCCTCGAGCTCCGTGCCATTCTGACTGGAAATCATTTGATTATTGCTAGATGGCGTATTCTGCTGTATAGCACCGGGAACAGGCATGGGCACAAGGGCATAGGCACTCCAGTTAGGATTTAAATTGAAGTAATAAGGGTAATCCATGCTTTAGTAAAGTAACAAGTAAAAACGTGGTCGTTTCTGAGATTTGATTGCGTTGTGTGGCAAGAGGTCAGAAAGAACCGGAACTTGTCATTGACGCCTGTCATGAAAACAAAAGAAAGTAACGCGGACAAAAAAATTGAAAGCCTCCGAGGCAGGACAGCGGCTCCTTTGATAAATTTGTCCGAGTCAAATTATTTTGTCCTCGCTGGACAAACCATCCGCACTGAGAAAAGTTACGTGTTGACAGATTTTTTAGCTAAAACGAACAGATTTGTCCTCAGTGCGGATCGACCCTAAGTTAGAATCATCTAATTCCTTCCTCAAGTTTTATGGCTAAAAGAAGTAGTCAAGATAATGACAGACATCTGGGGCTCTAGGTTAACTGGCAAATTGTCGGTATTCGATATCTGAAAATTTGAAAGGGCAGGGGACAGAGGTAGCCGTATTATATATGTAGGGTGTTTGATATTAATTCTGGAGTGCCGCAATTTACTACTTAGAATACATTTCACTATTTATTCCACGTTTCTAAAACGCTAGCCTTTGATCCTTCCAATTAGTTTGCAAATGGTCTAAATCTGTTGGAAATGTCAATTGTCTTTTGGACTCGAGAAAGGTACATTTTATTTTAGAGCAAGTTTGATCAACCGTTTTAAGGTTTTAAAAATATGTATACAAGACCACTGTAAACTTAAAAATTCTACCCAACAAAGATTTCTGCCATTTTGCTGGGGTTTAAAATGCCGTCTTTCCGATCAAAAGTGTCCAGAGACTGGATCGAGTTTTATCCAGATTGTGACGTCACGTTGGTTGCAAAGGTTTTGATTACACTCCGCGTGTCTCAGTGAATCTCTGTCAAACACAGATAACAATTCTAGTGACGAGTCCAAGTTTAGCGTTTTGCACGTCTCTTCGGGTAGGGAAGGTAGTAGAGAAGGAACAGACGAGGATTACGATGTAGTCTGAAACCAAAGTGGCGTCACGAGGTAGTTTGGCCGCGCGATTCGAAGACCATTTTTGAGAGCAAAATGCGGTAACTTTTATGAGTTATAAAATCATCAACTTGTCTCCCAGAATCTCAAACTTTCAGATATTTTCTTTGAGATGTCAAACATCGGAACTATGCATTAAAAAATTTCGCTTCATACGCACTTTAACTTTACATTGCATTTAAACGAGCTGATTCTCTATACGTTTGCTGAAATTTTATCAGCAGTCTCTTCGTTCACAATTCAAATCAAAGACAAGAAAAACATCTTCCTCTCGTCTGTCTCATGGATTATCATATGTGGCTTTATTGTCGAGAAATTTGATGTTCTTGATAGAATATCACTTTACCTCCGCAGACCTTGCAACTTCTCTTGCAATTTCGTTTCATCCAAACTTCGTTGGCAGTGCATTCACCTTTAGCGGCCCAAATATGGCAGGTGTAAAAGTCATCTTGACAAGCTGATGAACGATGAAAAGTTTGGTCTTTCTCTCTGATTATAAGCAGATTTTCATGTCAATGTGTAATACTTTTTTTTAACTTATCAATAACTATTAGGTTATATATATGACAGACAGCATGACCGTTTCTGTCGTTGTGTTTGTTTAGCAGTTACTTACGTTAGTTTATTCCTTTCTTGTATTTTACATATTTATGTTTACTGGGTGCATCAGTTAAATCATTCGATCTACTGTGTACCTCAAGGTCATTACTAAAGAACAAGTCATGAACCACTAATTTATTATAATTTATCACTTACTGCACAGCCCGGGGTCAATGTACACGTCATCGATCGCAATGTCTGAATATCCATAGTTACCTACTTTTCCTTGAATCGTGAGCTGAAACGGTTATTGAAAAACACATCGATTTTAAAGCAGGTATAAGTAGCGATTTGGTAAACAATTTACAATCAAAACCTGTGGTAACATTTAACGAATATTTAATCGCAAATTTTTATTGCAAAAGATTGTAAAGCAACCAGGCATTACAATGGATCATTCAATCCTTGTTTTTCAAGTCGTCCAATTAACTTATAGCACATGTTTTATCAATTGTAGCCACGGAGCCGATATATTTTTGTACATTCGTCTTTTAAGGCCAAGTATTACAAGCAACATTTTCGCCCAACTTGTGATGCAACGTTGTTGTATTGCAAGTTATAACATGCGTTGTTTCCCGTATGACTAGCGCGTGCATAACTTTTTGGCGGTAAGTTGCCGGCACCTCCGCTGGCAATACACGTTTAGTGAAATTATTTTACTACCGAGCCAAAAATTTGCCATCTTTTTTTATTTATCAACTAATTGATGTCAATGAAAGTAACCGCTATGCTCGGTTCTTCTATTTAGTGGAAAGAGGATGAATTATCGCTTACCCGATAGGACAAGCCTGAAGGGACATCAATGTTCCCTGTTCCCTTCTTCCAATCTATGCCTTGGTCTCCGTTCATGTAGAAAATATACCAGCTCTTGCCATTGGACAGTTCCATCTTGATTGATAGGCTACCCATTGTTTTACCATACATGGTGTAGTAAAATTTGAGACACTGACCTCCATTCTTGGCTGTTATCCACGGGCTTACCAGATCTGCTGTTTGACCAGGCGTAGTTCCTGAAGCTTCCACATATAGGTAATACCCTGAAACAAGAAAAAGTAAAAACTTAAGGCAGAAACCAACCGAAGGGAGCTAGTATTACTTTTCTCACGTTTGAGCGAATTCCTGACTCAGAAAGAGTTGAGACACGTTTCAAAGTTTAGTATTTACTAACATGTATCACCGCTGAATCAAAATTGGCAACCACGCATGATCATGAATAAAAATGACCTCCGCTGAACAATAAGCTGTTCATCTTTTATAATGTACTAGAAAGGCAAAAAAAAAAAAAACAGTTCATATAGTGGGCAGAATAAATCAATGGAACAATGAAAGCGAAACAGTTGTAAAATGTAGAATTTCTGATTTTTCTACGCAGTCAGTGTTGTATAAGTAACAGCTTGAATAAAACAAAGCAAAAGCTAACGCAAATTTTATTACCTCGACCACTGGTGTGATCTCTACTCGGACCTGTTTCCATGGTTTTTGTATAACCGCTATGAAACTGCCAGTCGAGCTTATCCGATTTGGAGTTCGACCACATCCCAAGGCGGGAATTCTCAAAGTCAACATCGTCGTTGTCTGTTTATAAGCAAATATCCGACAGTATTATTACAAACGCCATAACAACGTAATTATTTGATCCTTTGCAGATTAAAAGAAGCAGTCGGGCATTGTGATAAATTAATAATACAAACTTTTTAATATAAAGTTATTATTGTAGGATAGAACGTCAGTTTGCACAGGAGCTATATAATAACAATGCCCCCGGGGGGGGGGGGGGGTACTTAAAAAAGTTTTATACGGGGAGGCTCCGCCCCGAGGTCCAACCCCTTACCCTTTTATATACCATTTTTTTCAAAAAAGGCACCCCTTTCGTATACCTTTTATTGGAAAAAGGCACCCCTTTCATATACCTTCTTAAGAAGACTGTTTTCCTTTTTCTAAACGCCTGGAATGAAACAGTCATAAGTTGCGTCTGCTTGATCTGTTTTAATTCAAGGCCCTTTTTAAAACCCGAACGAAGATTTTCCTACCCTTTCATGTACCTAAACTTGTGAAATCCCTACCTTTTATATACCTGAAGACTGAAAAAGGTACCCCTTTCAGGCGGAGCCTCCCCGTATAGGCCATTATAGGGAGTACCCTCCCCCCCCCCCCCCCCCCCCGGGAACAATGCACAGCCAAATAAAGAAAAGAACTGCTTCACTGCAAATCGTGACTATTGGCATTGTTTCATAAGCTGGAAGTCGACATCTAATATTTGGTGTGTGCTCTGTCTTTTGCGAGTTGAACAAACCTTGCGCGTGAGAAAATTACGTAGTTTAATGTGAAGAAACGATGGCGTGCACGTGAAATGAGATTGTTGCAAACTGTTCCAAATTAAAAACGGCAACAGCTAAAATGCGATTGGCTACTGGTTTGCTTACCCGTGAAAGGGGTATGTTAAGGCCCATTACCGGAAGGCTTATGAACTTCTGCTATTGCTTCTGCTATTGCAACGTAGTGATTGACATAATTACGTAAAGGTGAATTCGGCTGCCCCCCTGCCCCACTTCCTTTAAAACTAGACATCATGTGGAAATGCCACTTTGGAAGAAGAATAAGCTCGGTTTCTGTTTTATATGACTGCATTAGAAATTTTATTCAGAAATAATAGGCATACGTGAAAAAAGGTAACTGATTGTGTACCTGTAACAAATTATATGAATCATAACAAAAAGGGTTAATGTTTTGTTTACATGTATATATTGTGCTTTAATTTTCTTGAATATAAAACAAAGGAAATACCAGATTGTACCAAGGGGAAAATTGGACAGCAACATATAAACAAACAGACAAAGGCAATCGATAAGACGATTCCATTACTGTGACAATAAAATGACCATATTTGATTATTTTATAAAATTAGAGATACAATTCTTGCACACCAAAATAACATCCTTTTAACGGGTCCTTAACATATCCACTACCTTGACAAACATCCCGCCATGAATGCAGGCTGGATTATTAGTCGACACAAATTATGTCTTTTAGTAGAGTAAGCTAATTTCGCTTTGCATCAATTAAACGGAAATTTATTATTTTATGATCGCTTACCAAGATGACATCTCTTTAAGATACAAGAGCCTCGATAATTTGCACTGCCTGCACAAGGTTTTCCGCCATAAGCGGGAGCTGGACTGTTGCATTTTCGGAATCTTGTTCTTGTTCCATCATTACATGTCTTACTGCAAACCGACCAATCCGACCATCGACTCCACTGTCCATCAACAGCGGCTAAAAGACAATTGAAAAAAAAACCCTTCCTAAACTAACGAAAATTGTTGTTAATGGACGCGACAGGTGCTCCTTGCTCACAGCGATCGTCGTGGCACTGGCTAGAAACAATAAATTATTACCAGTCACAATATCTTGCTTGTAAGACCAGTCCTTTTTGGATTTAATCTCATTAAGTAATAAAAAACGTTCCCAAGATGTTTTCACAACCTAAAACAAGCGCTAGGGGGGTTATCAGAGTGGATCTGATATCTCTTGTGTAAATAAAAACGGGCAAAAGGATAATTATATAACATGGTTGGTAATTGATCGCAGACCGAACGGCTGCCTTTGTTCATTATTTGTAAAGTATATAAAAGCTCATTCAAGATAAATCATATGATACCACCTTTGGCACAGTGATGCCAATATGATTTAAGTGTCGCTGGTATTACACTTTGCCTTTAGCGATCAGACATTGCTTATTGTGTTTTAATTCATCCTATCTCAAGGTAGACAATGATATTATAAGCTAATACGAGAAGATTAAGAAAACTAAGTGGGAAATAAGGCATGTCCATCCTCACCTACACACATAGAAGGGGTGCACTTCTGTTTTTGTGTTTCCACTCCATACACATTACCGTTTCCACCACAAGACTGCAGGTTCCCAGAGTTGTAGCAGAACCTTTCACGGGTACGATACGTGCAACTGTCATCACATGGTGTCCATCCAGACCATGAGGTCCAGCCGTATGATGTAGCTGAGAATAATAATAATAAAAAAACATAATAAATAATAATATATTCATTTAGCTCAGCCTAAAAACGGAGCTCCATAGCAGCGTAGCCAATTGGTTTAGGGCCCTGGTGTTGTAATTTGGAGGTCCCGGGTTCTAACTTTCCACCCTGCCACTAGCTGGATTTGTTCTCGGTCGTCCGAGTTCAAATCCTCGGTCACGCTTTTTATATAGCCAACTGGTCTGCCTTCTGCTAAGTGGTATATAAAAAATGTTCATTTAAAATATTTGTTTCCTATTTTTCAGTGGCATGCCTGCAGACTAGCTATCTCGAAGCTAAGTGCATGACCACTATAAACATTTATATTGAGCGTGGTACCGTGAAGTAAGTAACGAAATAACTTTCGTTAATCTTGGATTATGGGATTAATCTCGGGTTAATCTCGGATTATCACGTATTGTAAACAGGAAAATACTGGTAGTGGATGGTTATTTCGTCTTTTATTGCAGTTGTTTATTTCTTTACTTTACTTTGCTCTACTTTAACCCGTTTCTTTATTTTTTAACACATTGACTCATGTGTTGTTGAATTAAAACTTTCAAGCAACGGGAAAAACGGTAGACTTGATTGGGCTGGAAATAATTCAATGCTCTAATTCTAAGCCGAAATGAGACGAGTATTTTACGACCTTTCAATCCACTATTTTAGCAAGAAAAACTCGATTTTATACTGAAATTGACTTACCTGGAAGAAATTAAGATAAAGGGGAAAAATACAAGCTGGATTTTAACAAACAATTGGGCTAAAAATAACTTCAAAATAGGCTTTTTCATTTGCATTTAGAGCTTTAGAATATCCCACATGAATTGGGAACGTGTTGTAATAAGATAGAAACTTCTGGAAAAGGTGAAGCTGGCCATTTCTACAAGTAGCATTGATCACTGGTTTCAGCAAGAAAAGACTAAAATAACAAAAGCATTCATTTATTGCTCCTTTCCCTGTATGAGGCACCAGTCTGTCGCAAAATAACAAAAGCATTCATTTATTGCTCCTTTCCCTGTATGAGGCACCAGTCTGTCGCAAACCCCCACCCACCCATTCCTTACTTTATTTTGACAATACGTTGATATCATGCCGTTATATGCAGCTACGTGTGAAGAATTTTAAGCAAAATAGTTAATAGTCTTGTTTTTTTTTTTGTTTTCCTTTCTTGGTTATGTTTTGTTTCGTTTCGTTTCTCTTTTTCCTATCGTTTTTTGTTAGTTTATGTTGCAGCCTAGATTGTCTCTTTTTGGAAACGTGAATATGTTTTGTTGTTGTTGTTTAGACGCTATTTAGAACAATTGATTCGAGGCACTTTTACTTACGATTTCTTCCTGCTCATAATGGCCCTACTTTTGACTTTTTTTAATTACTTATTTTAAAATGGCACCATGGTGGTACAATCTTCATTACGGATATCTACGAAACCAATACCATATTTTGGAAGTCATACTCACTCCTACAGTCGTATAAACGGTTTATTTCCAATGCATCTAGCGTGCTGAGCCTGAAATCCTTCGTTTTAAACTCCATGTTCTCGTTTCCAATGGCTACAATTGTTGGCCTACCGTTCTTAGTAAATGCCTTTCGATTGTAGTGCATGATTGACTGATAATCATAACGCACGCCCAGATCGTCAATCGTCTCCCAACCGTACTTGTCAAACTGGTCTGAGAAACCTAACAGGAAGAAATTATGTAGTTTTTAGAAAGGAAGGGTAGCCGTTCTTGCCGGAATTGATAAAACCGCAACCTTGTTCTATTGGAAATCCGCGAACCTGAAAAGTTTTCCACTGTTTTACTTTCGCTGATAGAACGATTGCGCACTCGCTGTTCTTTTTCAAGGTACAATTATTCTTGTTATCTTTTGTCTTAAAAATAAATAAAATTGTAAGTATTCTACTGGAGTGCTCAGTTAGAGGTTCTACTGAGAGAATTAATAACAATACTCCCCTCTCGCTTTCTACGAGCGATAAGTCAATTGGCTGCGTCTGGGTGGCTATATATTCGCTCATAGAAACCTCGGGCTTGTCTTATTATTTATAAGTAGCACACCCACATCTTTCCTTTCCCCACAGTAACAACAATAATTTGTAGAATTCTGTTGCATACGAACTGGTGTTAAATCAAAATAAAAATGGAGTGCGTTGGTTTTACAAATCGTCTACTGTCCAGTAAAACTGGCGTTCTATCACACCATTTGACATCTTCAGTTTCACAAATCAGCCATGCTGGATTTCATGAATAAGAAAAGTGCATGTCTCAAATCTTCAAAATTCAATTTGAAACGAGCTTAATTCGCTTAAATTGCCAAGATATTACAAAAAGAGATATTAAATCTTAAAAATAACGTCAGTTTATCGTGTGCAAGGATCTTCCTCGGCAGAATTTCCTGCGGTAAGAAAATTTAGTCGTCTCTTCCTAAAACTATTTTGTTACAGAAGTTTGAAATAAAATAAGGAGTTAAATGAACACGTCAATTAAAAGTTGTTCAACACCGAAAGAAAATTAGTCGGTCATAAATTAAGAGTAATTACAACAAAGTAAAAGCAATAAAAATAACCTTGACAATTAACGGTATATAACAGTTGTATATTTAACAATTATTATATAAACTGCAGTGCTTTAGCGAGTGGTAGCAAATCGAGAAAAATGGTATCACACATGTGTGGATAAAAATGATATCCACACATGTGTGATATCATTTTTGACCAATCAGCTTGCAGAGTTTGCCATGTTCCAATGCTGATTAACCCAAAGTAAATCGATATTAAGTCGAAAAATCTTCGGATCTTCCTCGGCAATCTTCGGCAATCTTCGGCAATCTTCGGAAAACTTCGGAAATTCTCGGAAAATGTTCGGAAATATTCGTACAACCTTCGGACAACATTTTTAAATTTTCGGAAATCTTCGGAAATGGTCGGAAATCTTCGGAAAATCGTCAAAAACATCGTAATTAGTAGGTTTATATAATAAAAAGGATAATACATGGTTTCTTGGAGATATCTTCTCGTGTTCAAATCCGATATCTCACTCGTTCGCTGCGCTCACTCGTGAGCTATCGATTTGAACACTCGAAGATAAATTTCATATCTCCGCGAAACCATGTATTATCCTCTATTTATTATATAAACTGCAGTGGTATAGCGAGTGGTAGCAAATCGAGAAAAATGGTATCCCACATGTGTGGATAAAAATGATATCCACACATGTGTGATATCATTTTTGACCAATCAGCTCACAGAGTTTGCCATGTTCCAATGCTGAATAGGCCAAAGTAAATCGATATTAAGTCGAAAAATCTTCGGATCTTCCTCGGCAATCTTCGGTAATCTTCGGCAATCTTCGGTAATCTTCGGCAATCTTCGGAAAACTTCGGAAATTCTCGGAAAATGTTCGGAAACATTCGTACAACCTTCGGACAACATTTTGAAAATTTTCGGAAATCTTCGGAAATGGTCGGAAATCTTCGGAAAATCGTCAAAAACAACGTAATTAGTAGGTTTATATAATAAAAAGAATAATACATGGTTGCTTGGAGATATGAAATTTATCTTCTCGTGTTCAAATCGATATCTCACTCGTTCGCTGCGCTCACTCGTGAGATATCGAGTTGAACACTCGAAGATAAATTTCATATCTCCGCGCAACCATGTATTATCCTCTATTTATTCCACGAGCGTGCGTTGGATATGAGATGGAAGATAGTCAGCGAGGCGCAAAGCGCCGAGTAATGGCTATAACGATCTCATATCCAACAAGCGCGAGTGGAATGATTGTTTTATTAAAAACGCCTAAAAGAATTGCAAAATTTGAGCTCCCTAGCTCTTTCGTTGACGCGTATCGGCTACGATATTTGTGGTCGATGGTATATAAGCTCATATACTATTGCCTGTTAAGCAATCAAAACTCAGGAACTGCAATATACCATTGCTAGTTTTAATAAACACATTAATGCTCAGCCGACGCAATTGCTCAATCTGTCAAAATATAGGAATATACACTCAGTTTTATCCAGCAAAGAAAAAAAGCCACATTTCTTACCTTCTAGAATGTTCTCCCAGTATATCTTTACGTATTTATCTCTATCCATTCGTGCTTGTTCGTGAAAGAAACCTATCACAGAACGCAGTATATAAGTTCGTTGTAAGATAAAAAAGAAGAAAGCTTCCTAGAAGATGGAAAGTCTAGCAGGTAAGTTTGTTGGAGTCTAAAGTTCTTAAGTAAACTTATATTATGTTTGTGTGTTTGTGTGTTTGTGTATTTGTTAACTAAATCTTTAGTACACCTGACCCCTTTAAAAACTTTTGTTATAAGCACTAAGGATGTCTGCCCAACCTTATTAGCAAATGATGGTTATTTTGGGCAGGCATGCACTTTATTTTATTTTAATTCTTGTCTGTATTGTAATTTAAATTAATTAAGGGTGCAATAAAGTTGTTGTTGTTGTTGTTGTTGTTGGTGAGGCTCGAAATTAGGGACCTTCAGAACGGTGTAAGAAAAAGAGAACGGAGTAAGAGAAACACCGGTAATTTTTAATCGTAATTAACTTTTCTTAGTAATCTTTTTAAATTATGTACATATTTTATTATTATATATATTTTAAGGTCTTTTACCTCTCCCCCCCTCACCCAGCTTTTTATTTATTTATTTATTTATTTATTTATTTATTTATTTATTTATTTATTTATTTATTTTTATTTAATGTCTTGCAGTGATGGGAGCATGCCTCCCTTTGCAAGACCCCCATAATGTAGATGTAGATATAGACGTAGATTGAGTAAGAGTACGACTTTTCAAGCCTAGTACTTATGCATTGGATTGTCACATTTATACTAATTTCGTTCTTATAACCTCCTTTTGAACTGGTCAGCAACACGGAAGAACTGCTCTGAAAGAGTAACTTGTGTACTCGCAGTCCGATCTGAAGGTCCTTATTGATTATGGCTCGCGTTTCGACCACTTGACGTCATCTTCAGGTTCAAATGAAGTAGTAATCGTCGGCCGATGCTGTTTAATGTAAGTTATTTGTGCTCCATATTAAGGCTCGAAAACGTTTGTCGGCATTCAGTTGAATCTGTGATGAGATCCTTTCCTTACGTTTCATTTTTATTGTAGAAAGTTGCAGTCTAATCGATGACTTAATATACCATTTCTCACCTAATGCATGCATCATCTCGTGAAGGATTGTCCCCACGAAATTGCAACCATCGCCAATGGAGATCATCTGTTTTCCAGGCACAGCGTAATGCTTTCCCACCTTGGATGAGCATCTAGCATAAAAAAACGTATCAAATGAAGGAAAAGAAAAATATTATCATTGTCATTATTATTATTATATGATTGCGTTTATTATAAACGTGTTCGAAGCTGAAAGATCATTAACAGGCCGGTTAGCGGGCTTTCTCGTCCCTTGACCCGTATTCCACTCCGTAGCCGGCAGAACCAAGGGAACGATCAGGAACAAGTGGCTCTGTCGACTGTGGGTGCATTATTTAATTGGCTAGATTTTTTAACAAAGGAAACTTAAAATCTACCGATTCCAATGCAACCGTTTTCAAATCACCGGCTTACATTAAAGGAAATTTCCGATTTCGTATATAAATTCGCAGCAATGTACAAAATAACGTATGGAAAGCTCTCACGTCCTGGGTAGCTCGACATGGAGGGTAACTTCCTAGCAGCGACTGCGTTCTCCGTGTACACAGGCCCTTGGTTTGGGTTTGTCGACAGCTTAGTACTTTAGGAGAATCATTGAGATCATTCAGCACAAAACGTACACAGCGACTTACCCTCTGCTATTTCCAAACTCAATGTAGTTTTTGTGATAACCGCTGTGATAATTTACAAATCGTACGCACGTCTTACTGTGCAATTCGTTAATGGCTTGTTGGACATTTGAAGTTATATAACCTGAGTGTAGAGTGTAAAATAACATTTAAAGAAATGAAAATAAATACAAAGTCACTTCACCCACAAAAATTAGTCATGAATGCTGTTTTCTTGTTGTACTGGTATGTTTGGCAATTGACCAAAAATCCGACATTTACACTCCTAAGCGGAATAATAATAATAATAATAAAAAACGTTCCAAAACGGGCCACGGCAGAGTTGAGCCCTGTTCAGCACTGTCATCAGGGATTATAACCGGACTTTTACGGTATGCAGCGTTTTAAATAAGTACGCATGCTTTAATGCTAGAGAATCACGAATAATTGCACGTATACATACTCATGTACGAGGGAATCCGGTATGGTATTATACGACTGGTCCACAACCTCTTACGAGCTCTTATGGCATTTCTTGAGTGGCCTCCACTTCGCACGTACTCCTCCAGTTCAGGATCCAGCTCAATATCACCTTGATAGAAGTCTGATATGTTTGCTAGAAGAGGAAACAAACTGTCGTGACGATCAAGCCATAAGTTCTCTACCACCTAATGATTGTTACGTTTCTACAGTTTAACTATATAGCTGAACCTAATTCTAGTTTATAGTTAGTCGAAGTTTGTAGCTCACGTGCCAATTAAGGCCAGTTGTTGAAGAAGATTCCTAGTACTCCACGCAGCCACGAAAGTGCAAAACTTTTACCCCTATTCACACGCTAACAAAAGTCAAAGGCCAACGGTCGTTTGCCATTATATTTTGGCTGTTTCTCAGCTGTCATAATGGTCATGGTCAACTAATGATATCACAAAAAACTGCATTCATGTTCGTCTTGGTAACAGATATATCAAGCGTATTAGTATGAGGTTATGAGAGCAAAGGCCACCAGAGTTCGCCACTGCTTAACTGCATATCCGTGGCTACTGTCTCTTGAAAATTCACTAATGAAAACAATACCTCAGGGTGTCTCAGGCTGCAGCTGCAACCCGCCAATACGTTAACACTGATATAAAGCACATTTACTTAATTTGCTGGAAAATAAAAATACTTTGAAAAGAAAGTTGATACTAAAACAAATCTTACTCACCACTGTTTGCTTCTTGTATCTTATGAAAGACGTTTTCGCTCGCACTTCCGTTTTTAGCCGTTTGTCTTTTCTTTCTAATGTGCGCCATGTTGACTGCCAAGATGCGGCCATGAACGGTGTCGTACTCTAAAATCAATGTTATCGGTATTATGTTTAACAAATCGAACAAAAGCCGGAGTTTCCGCCCGAAAGGGTACCTTTTTCAGGCTCAGGGTATATATTATATAGATTTATGCATTAGTCAATTCCAGCAGTGCCCATCCCCCCCCCCCCCCCGGGCAACCGCGGGGCATTTCCTAATGTTGCCCGTCCCGAGGGTGGGGCATTTGCGTACCTCGGGTTGACCCCCGGGCATTTGACACGTGGTTTCGAAACCGTGGAGTGAGTCGCGTATTCGTGATGGAGGCGTTTATAGGCCAAGACGTGGACTACGTTGCAGATTAGCTAGTCCATGAAGGACTAGAGAAGCTCGTGGATGTTCGTGGATGTTTTTAAAGGTATATTTTCTCAATTTTAGATATTTCTTCATTGCTAAGAAGCAACAACTTGTATTATATTCTTATATCACCTATCGAGAGATTGAAAACAATCAACCCGGGAGCGGGGCATTTGCCCGGTTCCTTCATCCCCACCCCGGGGAATTTGCCAATTTTCTTTAAAGAAATGCTAATGCCCGGGGGTTAGCCCGGAGGGGGGGGGGGGGGGGGCACTGCTGGAATTGACTGATGCATTAGGCAGACCTAAAAGCGGAGCTCCGGTTCCATTTCCTAATTTTATTACTAAGCCACACTATATTTCTAAGCTTATACAGTGGCCCATATAGGTACAAAATAAATTTTAATCGCTCATGGTTAAAAACCTCTCATGGTTTTGTTGACGAAAGCGGCGTCAATATATCTCGTGGATCCGTCTGAATTTTCTTTCCTGTGACAGCCTGTTACTGACAGGTTCTAAAATTGAAATTGACGAGTGCATTTTATTGGGTTCCTCACGAACGCAACGTCGGCGCACAACAAATCTTTATAGTTAAACTTTTTATAACGTTTTCTTTACACTAATTAATACACCTCCAGGACCTCTATAAGTTTTTCCATGTAAAAAGAATCTTGACCTTGTTTTGATTTACTACAAAATTGTCAGGGCAAGAAAATCAACCCAAGGCAAAAACAAAATACAGAAAAACAAAGTGAATGAACTTACGCCATGGCAAACTGAGAAAATCACGGCAGCAAAACAAACTCTGAAAATTGATGCTGCCTGTTCTGGGTTATGTACATGTAAGTCATTTTAAAGCCGTTTTTGTGTAAGAATTGTCGCAGTTTGTGATTTGGGAAGTAGTTCACGCTAACTAAGAATGAGCTTACAATGTTGCTTTGGCTGTTTGAACCATCTTCTTTTCGTTGCGGTTTAGTGGAATGATTAACTAATTCTGTTTTTTTTTAATATCGTACCCGTTGCTAAGTACCTAAGAGAATTTTATGTAGATAACTGAATGAATTTTCTTCATTTCTAGTAAGTATAAATATGCGGTAGGTAAAGTCTGAACTCACTCAGACAAGAACAAGTATTAAACTCCCAACTAAACCGGCGAAATATTCGTTTACGCATCGAAGATATTTCAACACACTCAGTGATAAGCAGGGACATGAGAAACAAAACAAATGCAAGCGAGCCGAAATTGTGATTTTGATCCGTGAAGCTAAATAATTTGTTTTCAAAATCCAATAGTGAACATCACAGGTAACTCCACTAACTAAAACAGAAAATAGTTAGTCTAAACGAAATATTCAATAAACAATGTCTGTATAAAATGTACAAACACGAACAGGTTTGATAAATATTTACGGGAAGATCTGAAAAGCGATGTCCACAACTTCAAATTCGTTCATAAATGAAGTAAATTCTCTCAATATAAAATTAGGCTTATGCTTAGTGCATACATTTACGTTTGTTACCTCATTATTGGAGAAGGCTTGTAAATTCTGCAGGGCAAAGCTTTCAAACCAGCCCCATAATATCGGAGACGAATACTGCAATTTCGTTGTAAGCTTTCTCCAACACCACCGACACTGTCATATACATTACATGAATTATCAACGAAGGTCGATTTCTCTCTTTCCATCGGTGTAGCCTTTAACCGGCAGTCTTTTATCCTTCGCTTCAGTGAACTTGATCGGCTTTGAGTTCACTTTTATTTGAGCTCAATTCAGTGATTTTCAGCCTTGCTCACCCGCAGGTCGAACCCTGGACCTCGCTCTTTTGAATTGTAGTCCGATATATCATGTTCGTTCTTCCCGTTACAAGGTTATCCTAAATGATTTGGAATAGGTTTCCATGATGTAGATGGGTAAATAGAGCGAGAAATATCCACGAAGTTCTATGTTCTTCAGCAGCTTTCTTCGCGTCTTTCATTCATCTTTAATCGTGAACAGCGTGCCAAAGATTTTGGCGCCTTTTCATGCAATGGCTTCGTTTAAGTTGATGTGAAATGTCCAGATCATTTTTTGATGTGAGAAAAAATCTCTGAAATGATGGGGTGAAAAATAATAACGAAGAAATATTTTCTGCTGCTCACTTTCTTCACAAGTTTTCATTCCCGCGGTTGAGCAACTGGCAAAGATTTTGTCGCCTTTTCACGCAATCGGTTCGTGTAGGCGAAATGAAATATCCGTAGTCGATTATCAACATGATTTAAAAAAATGTGCAGTGTCCTACAAACTTTTACGATAGGTAACTTTTAACGAAAGGTGGTTGGTCAATATCAAACACGTAAGATGCCGAGGTCAAGCTTTTTCTGGAGTATGGCCGCCATTTTGGGCGACGTCGTCGTCGCTAGGCGCACGCGCCCGCGAGCCAGGCCCCTATCCACGATGACCATGAAAACTCAAACGCATGGTTTTCCTAATTTCTATCCTCGCACGGTAGTTATGGGGCTCCGCTCTGCGGCCCTTCGGGCCGCTGGAGAGCTCCGCTAAAAAGGTGGGATTTCACGGGTCGGAGTATACAAAAGAGTAGAAGCCCACAAATGAGTGGGAAATTTCGTCCCAAATGTTCCAGTTGCCTTTTCAGTTTCACAGCGCGCTGGATTCTGCTTTGGAAATGTCGTGACAATTTCTACGTTGAGTTGCAGGTTTTGTTTTACTGTAATTGACCATAATTTTCTACCAATTAACATGCGAGAATTCTCAGTTATTCCATGTTATATGCTTTCTCTTTTTTTCTGTGTTTTCTACGCAAAGTTCAACAACGTTATGATGTAACTCATTGTTAATAAGAAAAGAGACGTATAAAATCTCATATATATTGTTAATTGTATTCTTATCTCGTTTTAATGTCATATGGGCATTATTAAAGTACAGTCGCGCAGTTTAAAGAAAATTTATTTGTTGAATAATTTAAATAATAAACATTCTTATCACCTTTGTTAGCTATGTCCTCTATTTCTGTATCAGCATCGTATGCTTTCTTCAACCTCTCTGAAAACGAAGTCATGTACAACAGTTCGGTTACATTCAAATGAACATTTATATGGGTGATAACTTCTATCCTTAATATCTTCTATCTGGTGTAAGACTGTTCACAGCCCTCTATTTTTTCGTGTTTTTTCGATCAATGAGCGCGCGGTGAGAACGACAAGAAAACTGGACGCCAGCGCAAAACGAAAGAAGCAAGGGGGTGGGGGGCGTCGCTTCGTTTGCTTTTTTTGCGTTGAAAAATCGAGAGGCTGTGGACAGTCTAATCTGGTGTAAATAAGGAAGGGAGGAGAATATTGCAGTCTTGTTAAAACATTCCAGTGAATTGAATATTACTTTTTAGATTGAAGTTATTTAGGTAGCGTTCCAAGTAAAATCTGAATTTTGCGATCGAAAATTAGATTTACCGTCCTATTTATGTACAAACCAATCTTAGGTGGCAATCCAAACAATACTCCTCCGAAGGCGGATCATTCAGATTGGTAACAGATTATATAGCATGGTGAGTCAGCTCGGCACACGTGGTCGGTCAGCTCAATCCTTGTTTAGATTTTCGGTCCAGCTAACACGAAGATTCAAACAATCTGAACTAACTTGATCCGAAAATGGATTG
This sequence comes from Meandrina meandrites, assembly GCA_963693305.1. NCBI lineage: Eukaryota > Metazoa > Cnidaria > Anthozoa > Scleractinia > Meandrinidae > Meandrina > Meandrina meandrites. Next base: position 25,819,128 of record OY855907.1, on the reverse strand, counting down.
TTAGAAAGGAACGCTACCTTGGATATTACTTTTTAGACTGAACGTATTTAGGAAGCGTTCCTTTGAATCAATTTAAATCCGGATTTTGCGATCGAAAATTAGATTTCCCCTTCCATTTATGGACAAACCAATCCGAACAATCCACATTCTAAACTCAAGCAACCCCACGTAAATTTCTCCAAATGCCACCCCTCCCCCCCCCCCCCCCCCCCCCGTTCAAAAAAAAAAGAAGAAAAAGAAAATAACGAAAAAAATCTACTTTTAGTGTGGGTATATTCATGTAAAAACAGACAAATTTGAATATATAGAGGAAGAGTAAAAAGCACTTTAGGGGAATTTTAAGGATGATCCAAAAGCTGATACATTTCTACATTATGTAAAGTTAACAAATGTTATGAGACTATCCCACTCTGTTTGTATTCCATTGCCGTCACCAGACAATCATTGTTTATTTTGTCTCGCGCAGAAACTATTTTGTTGCTGATATTGATATTTTACACTATTTTTTAGTAAGAGTGACAGTGATTTTTCAATTTTCATATAGTGAGAATGACTTGTGATCGGTTCAGTTCGTCCTCCTGATTCGCACGTCCTGAGACAATATGACCCTCAGCCGCGGGATATCTACCAGGCCTGCGAACAAATTATGCTTGAAAATGTTCTCTCCTTAGTCGCGTGATCATCCCAATAGTTATGGTATTATTGTATTATTAGTTTATGAATCTTTTTCATTTTAATCTTGTCATCATCGCCGTCTTTTACTAACTGGGAAATAAGATGTTAATTTTGGGCATATGTTTGTTACTATTCTTTCTGTGTTTTTTTCTTTGTTTTTGGCGAAGTTGCACATCCGAATTCAATGGAACATTATACATCCAGAGCATATTGTTTCAATTAAAGAGCTGTTGCCGTTGTTTTTTTGTTTTGTTTTGTTTTGTTCTGTTTTTTTTTATTTAAATGTATAACTTGCTTGTTGCTCCTTCGCAGATGATATTTTAACAGGAAGAATGCCGACCACTTCAGGATGGCAGAACAAGCGAGAGCGAACTGATGTGAGCGATAACACAGAGCAGACCTTTAATCTTGAACCGTTCTGGGCATGTTCGTTTACTTTCCATTTCCATCACCCTGCATCCTGCGTTGCCCCCTTTTACTTCAAAGTTAATTGTACCTTTAAAGCAAAGTTCTAAATCGAAGAATCAGTTAAATTAATGCTGTATTTGGGAGAATATAAATGCACCCAACGTGGTATATTCCTAGATTTCTCAGACACTACGTAATAATGGAAGTCAAAGGTGAAGAAGAGAGCATAATATTGTTAAAACACTCCAACCACTTAAGGAGCGTTGGCCTCGCATAAGTTTAGACCATAATGGAAAAAGAAAAATCCGTATTTTGTTGTCATTTAACCCAGTGCTCACTAACCCCGGTCGATACTTCAGAGTATCGAAGATTATTAATATTAAAGTGCATCGCAATACAAGGGCCGCAGATGACCAGATCGATATATCGTTTAGTGATACATTCCAAACAATTAAAGAGCATCTCGCCTCAGTTTAGACCAAAGGAAAGACCCTTGAGCTGGTTATCATTGAAACCGGCTTTATTTATTTAAAATAAAGTGCTCAGTGTAATTGTACTGTCACTCAGCCAGCACGATTGAGCGTACGTGACCCTATGTATCGTTTAGTGCCCGGCGTGCTATTAGAGAATTCATTCTTATGTTGCCTCGTGTACACCGTAATAACAGCAAGAATTACCTCGGTGTAACGACCCATCCATAAAACTGTGTAGTTATGAACCAGCTGCAGAGCATTTTCTAGTCGGCGAACCGTCTATTAAGTATGTTTAGTTTTAGCGTGCCATGGCTTTGCTGAGAAACAGTAATATCCGCGAATTTAACAGAACTAATCATTCTTACCTGTATTTGCCTCATCAGTAATAGACCATTCACTCACAGGCTTGGCGTAACAGCGAACAAAATGCAAACAAAAGACCAAAATGAAGCAGAAGTTATATGCCGCCATAACTTGGTAGAGACGAAGATCCTGAAGAAGTTGAGAATCGTGGTAATGACGTGATTCGACTTATGACGCACTTTATAATAGCTGTTTAAAAATCTCGCATTTCATGGGAATCGTCTCCGGGGCACGTCGGGCTTAGAGGAGACATATACATACACTCATTGTCTTATTGTCAGCTGTTTAAATCTTCGTTGCTGCCCTGTTTACATAAAAAACATTCAAACGACAATGATGTAAATAAATCTTTTTTATATTTTTAGCAGATATCAACTTGTTACTTTTTTTGTATGGAAAACTTAAAGAAAAAACATCAGAAGGTGGTTTGGATCGTGTTAGCTATAAGTACTGACGTAAAGCTTAATTCTCAATGAGAATCATACATGAAGAGTGTAAAACATTTAGTCAAGGGAACTGTGGTGATGACCCTCTAGCTGATAAATTACTACATTATGTACACTTTACAAATGAACTGACGAGACCATCCTTTTTTTGTTTGTTTTCCATTGCTGCTAGAAGCCCACTTGTTTACTTTTGCAAGAAAAGAAACTATTCATTACTGACAATGCCTTCCAAAATTACATGAATGTATTGTATTGTAATTGCTCCATAATCTTTTCTATTTGAATAGAAAAGACTACAATGTGCACAAAAAAAACATGCAATTGTATTCGACGACCCCTACAAAACTAAAATTTCTAAAAACCTCTACTGAAAATTAAATCATGCGTATCAATTTCTTCAGGTGCTATGCAAAAAAACACTCGAAACACCCATTCATATATATTAGCCATATTAAGATTAAATGATTAAAAGAAACTTTCTACTTACACTTCTATAAGTTTAACTTAATATAGTTGGTGCTTTCTTTGTTTTGCGTTGTTTTCTCTACTTTAATTATTAAATCGTCGGACATCAGTTGTTTTTCAAAAAACTTTGCTAAGAGCTTTTGTTTGTGACAAGCAAAGGATGGCCTGCTATTAAAAGCTGTCTGTTTACTCAGGATTTGGTTCCCTTTAACAAATTGGTCCAGCCTTCTTATCCGTCTGTCCTCCTGTTGACAATACGTTTCCCCGAATACATTGTCAAAGCTGTTGTGGATCTACGAGCAGGCCAGGCAATAGAAGCCATTTTATCTATATGATCTCCAGCGACATGATTGGTCGATACAAAACACAAACAAGATAGTTTGAGCGGGAGAGATATATTCTACTCTGGCGGAATGCTTATGGCGGCCACTTAATTGCTATGCAAAGAGGTAACGTCGAAATTTTTACATTAAACCACAGGCATCCCAAGCTCACGGTTAAATAAAGGGAATAATAATTTATCTATTTATTAGTATTAGCGTCACGGTACACTGTGTGAGCCGGAACGTGACCTTTCAGCTGACGCGGTATTAGATTACACGACCGTTGAGAATATGAGCGCTTTATAAGACGATGAAATAACTCTGATTTAGAACGCTAAATTCTTCATAATTACTACTTTTTTTACACTAGATTAATAAAGTGAACTCACCTCTTGTGTGTCTGTTGTGTTTGATGGTTATTTTTGCCGTTTGAGGCTTCTAGCGTAAAAAAAGTAGTAATTATGAAGAATTTAGCGTTCTAAATCAGAGTTATTTTATTCCCCATTCATCGTCTTATAAAGCGCTCATATTCTCAACGGTCGTGTAATCTAATACCGCTTTAGCTGAAAGGTCACGTTCCGGCTCACACAGTGTACCGTGACGCTAATACTAATAAATAGATAAATTATTATTCCCTTTATTTAAAAGTGAGCTTGGGATGCCTGTGATTAAACTCCACGAAAGCATTGCAATTTTTTTTGGTGGCTTTGTTCTGTTTTCTTGTGCCTTTTGTGGTCCATTATTTGATTTTGATCGTCGCCGGCCTGCCCATTCCATTCAAACGCTTTGTTTTAGAGCAAAACGTAATCGTTGATGAAACTACAAACTTCACTTATTTTAAAGCCTGGCCGATGTGTGTTTCTGGTGTCCGGTATTTGGGCATCAAATCAATCGTCATATAAAAAATAAAATAGTCACACAGCCTGAGGAGGCGGGGGGGGGGGGGGGGGGGGGGAGGTTGTTGGTGGAGGATGGGGATTTTATACACAGTCCCTAAAGCACTCCCTTCTTAATCAGAAAGAAACTGAAATGAAAATGAATTGAAAATAAAACTTACGAGGTGAACTTAGAATAACGTCAACTAAAATTGCAGTTTTAAGTTATAATAATTATTAGTATTACAACTGCATTGATTAAATGTATAATACTATGACAGAACTATGTATTAGTTTTCCAAAACGAGCCATTGTTGCATTCACTGTTTATAGGACACTTTTGGTGTGTGTCAGTTGTGTTGCAACTAAACGATTGATGGGATTGAGCCGATGGGCTGCGGCTGGGAACCTCAGACCTGCTACGGTAATCTAGGTATTCTGGTAGAACTTTTGCACTATTGAAGTTACCTTAAGGTATCTTCAAAACGTACTATAATAATACAGAATGCACATATTTTTCATGGGGGACATGCTCCCCTGGAAAAGAAACTGGATTTTTATAACCTCAGGAATGCTATTGTGGTCATTCACGCAAGAGTCTTACACTGTTATATCAATTAAATAGTTATTTTCAGCGACTTGCCCGCACAGACCATATCTGTTCAGCTGCCTCACCCTCCCCCCTCCCTTTAAAGCCCCCAATCCTGACCTCATTAAAATTGAGTGGTGCGTATTTGAAAACTTTACAGTGGAAAGAACTGTCCCAATTCATCAGTTATCATGCAAGCTGATAACTCCAAATGTACATTTTTGTCCTTTTTGGTGAAATGCCATCACTTTCTAGAACTTAACTTTGACTCCAGATCCAAAAAATTGTTTGTAACTCGAAAATACCACGACGTCTATACCGCCTAACTTTTATTCCAGGTCAACAAAAGTTAGTAACTCGAAATGTGCTTTTTCTTCATTTCAAGTGAATTGTCACAGCTTAAATGAAACCTTACTTTGCCTCGACATCCACAAAAAAGTAATTTTCTAAATCGATATGTACAAAGCTGTACTTTCTGGTGAAATGTTATCGCGTAAAGCCTTACTTCGACACCAGATCCACCAGAAATTTAATTTTTTGTCGTATACAGCTATTTCAATTAACATTGTCGGATTGAAGCTTCCTTATAGCTTAGAGACAAGGCTGAAAGGAAGTATGGGCGAAGGTAGAGTGTTCCACGCGTGCTGAATACTAATTAACAATTAGATTATGAGCTCGAGATTTCTATGAGGTGATAGTTGATGAGGCCGCAGGCCGAATCAACTATCACCTCATAGAAATTGAGAGCGAATTTGGAGCATTTACCGATTACCAGTGTCAAGAAGTGATGAAACGGCCATTTTTCACGAGTTCTAACACAGGATATTAAACGTTCGTTAAAAATACTTCGCGCCGATAAAATCCCCAAAATTTGTACAAATCCAGTCAATGTTTATCAGTTCTTACTGCTGACATGTCATTTGGTTACTTTCTTGTTAAAAATCGGAAGAAAACTACAATATTTCTAGAACACCTTCAGTAATTTATGCGAACATCGCGAAAATATGGTCCTAAATCTTGCCTTATTTTTCACTTGTGGCAAATAGACCAGGCCTATATTGCCATTCTAGTTTTAGATTAAGACCTTGTCTGTTGAATTATGAAATAAAATCTGCGGCACAACGCGATATTGAGAAATAAGTTCGAACGAATTCTTGGCTATTTTCACGGGTTAAGTATTGCGTGACACACTTCACATTCCAGTCCGAGTCTTGTTGCCTGACACTTTGATGCTTTGTTGATGAATATTTTCCGCCTAACGACAAGGGAAAACGCATTGACATTCTACAAATGGCAGCTTGTTTTTCCTTGTTTCGGTAAGTTGAAACCAAATACGGTGTTTCGTTTCCTGACCATTAAATAATGAAAGTCGATTCGTGTCCTTCGTGATTATATTTACCACTCACCTTGTTGACCTTGTAGTTCCTGATGACATTATGAGAATTTACCGCTGAAACTTTCGTGGTTATCGTACACAAGCACAAGTATGATACTCAGTGGCTACAATTATAATGATCCAGTAGGTCTGTCTTGAAAGGAGAGTCGATGAAGAAAAGAGATTTGAATAAATCCTCCTGTATGTAATCATTCAATACTCGGGTTGCGTTACCGCCCGTGGTGGAGAGAGTGGGGGAGGTGGGGGAGGGGGGGGGGGGGGGGGGGGGACACTCGGATTACACCATAAATTGCGAGTGCTGCAGTTCTAAGATTTTGTCGCAATTGTAGGATAAAGGACACGATAACGAGCGGAGAGCGGACATTAAAATACGGGCAGCACGATTTTGAGGTCTCTGAAGCTTTGATGACTTGCTCCATACACCAATACAACAGTCAAAGCGGGGCTGGACTAAGCTATTATATTTTAAATCATATATTAAGAAGTGCACGATTTTGTATTCGTTTAATTTAAGGATCAAACCAGGATTGCACTCACTCCCAAAAGGAGCAAAGGGGATCCTCTTCTAAAGGACTGAGAACCTTACTTAACCGTATGCCGCGGCACATCAGGCTGTACAGGTCTACATAGCCCACAAAAACGAGAATGCCTCTGGGCGTTACCGTTTGCAGTGATAACGCAATCCACCATGCTTACCTAGAAGGCTAACTTACAAGTTTCGGACAGATACACGAAAGAGTATCCAGTAAGTTTATCTTGAAAGGAGAGTCGATGACGAAAAGACATTTGAATACATCCTCCTGTATGCAATCATTCAATACTCGGGTTGCGTTACCGCCCGTGGTGGAGAGAGTGGGGGAGGTGGGTGGAGGGGGTACTGGGGTTACACCATGCTGCATGCATGAAGTTACGGCATGTATTTACATACAAGGCGATGAGAAACCAACATTGAAATGGCCATTTGTCAACAAAAATAGAAGAGAAGGATATTTTTGTTTCTTCGTTACCTGAAATCGTGCGGTTTCGGCAAAAAGCGGCTTATGGCGGAACCAGAATTTCCATGTGGCAGGATATTTTCCATCGACACCGGCACGATCTGACCAATTCAGAATGGCTTTACCCCTTCTATAGGACGAACCTCAGCTAATAGGTAAGTTTCGATGCGAATAAGTTTCGTTTGGCTTCATAATTTTTACAATTGGCTGATTAGGATCCATATTTCATAATATCAATAAACTATCAATGTCACCAGGACCATTGGCGTTGAGCATGTCTTTGACTTCTGCCCGGTCGAATAATGAATATTGGGAGATCAGACATTGCGTCGAGTTAGACTTTTAGCTTTGATGTTGTTTATCTGCTTTATAACTTCAAGAAATAAACCCTCGCGAAATTTATAAATTCAAGATCTTTTTGGGTAGTGGCGGTTAATGTCTATGGACCGTTTTCAAAAATGATCGTTGACGCACCACTCGGATGTCAAGGATTGAATTTTGTCACCTATTGTTTAATTGAGCTGACCATTTTGGTCATTTCGGGACAAATTAAATGAAGGGTTGAGAAATAAAAAAAAATACAAGAAAACGGCCTTGTAGAGTTTTTGTTATAATCATGCTTTCCGATATTTCCTTTTTGTCTCGTGTCGTCATGACGTTGTCATGACGACACGAGAATATGCGAGGGGGAGAAGGCGCATTCCAAGGTGCATTCCATGCGCGTTTGCTTTGTGAGGCCGCGGAATTTTCCCGCCATGTCAATATTTTTCCCGCCATGTCAACATTTGCTTTGTGAGGCCGCCGGAATTTCATATCAAAGAACAGATAATGTTTCTTTAACAAAGAGGTCGCAGCCCGCTGGTTTATCAAACTGTAGGTTAGGAGTATTTATTGTAAAGGGCTTATTATGTGAAATACAGGCACGCTTTACTGTTCTTAAAATTGATTTCTTTTCTCTTACGTTTATTGCTGTAGTTAGTTCACAGTCTTGTGCGGTTCTTCTGATCGGTGTATCAAGCGCAACAAATGCGAGCTAATTCGGTGCACTCGCACGATGAGAAGCGTTGACGTTATCTGTAAACAAACGGCACGCAATGCACGCAGAAGAGATGGCGTTTTTTAATGAACTTGCAGCGAACGAGCAAATTCGTAGCTGTCCAACAGTGCGTTGAAAAGGGTTCAACAGAAAAACGAGACCCTAAAAGAAGACTGTGCAGTGTTGCTACGTGAGTATTGCACAGCATTTGTTTTGAAAAGTGCGACCTATGGCACGGATAACAACGATCCAATAACAGAAAATAAACGATTAGATAAAGACAATTATGTTGATGCTAAATCTTTAAAAATGTCTTTTAAGCCAGCGCGTTTGTTTGTTCCATTTGCCTGCTCTGGGCGTCACGGAACATTTTCGTTCAAATCTTGCGTTGTCCTGTTCCATACTCTTTTCAAACATTTCAATAAAAGAACTCTGCCAGTCTGGAGTCGTACTTTCTCGCCTTTCTTTGCTCAGGCGGTTGTGATTCATGGAGAGAAACATTTACACTTTCGATTTGCGAAGCCTCGTTAACACTCGGCTCTGAGGTAAAGGTAGTGACTCATTTGATTGCCGTTTTGGATGGATCGATGTCCCACCACCGGCACCTCAACAAAGATGTCGAAATAGGGGAAGCCTTCTATAATTTTCTGAATTCCAGCTTCTCCAGTCGAGCGAGACCGCTGCTTTAACTGTTTGAAATCCTACTCTAGATTCTGCTTCCGTTACTTCACCTGCTGTAGCATTCTCTGGCTTTCTGGACACCTTTCTTCATACAAAGAATAGATATCGTTCCAGAGTTTGATTTTTTCTCTTTGTGAAACTCCCCACAGCTTACTAAATTTTGGCGCCTACACTTCAAGAACTTCGTGCGTTTCTTCCTCAGTCCAGTCAGCAGACTTAACGCGAGGGTTTTTCGTTTGTGTTTGCCGTAGCAAGTACTTCGACATCACTTGGAACTGAAGACCGAGGCGATGGCGTGCTTCTCGCTAGTCGTAGCTGGACGATAAAATATGGCGCTTGTCGATGGAAATGGACAATGTTGACCACCATTCATTGGCTGATCTGGATTTGCTACTCTTGCAAACCGTCGATTTAATAAGTTATCGCTAAAGGAACAAAATGCATGGTTTGTGATTGTGTGAATTTTCTTTTTACAGAAAGAAATGTACGTGTCGTACAAGTCTTGCGTGTTCTGATACCTCATCGAAAACGCATTTGATTGACATTTAATTTCCTGAAATTGTTTTGATAGTGCGTATTAATGTAGCGTGGCATCCGACAAGGTCAAACGGTCAAACGGTCTCAGTTAGTCATTCAGTTGTTTACACTTTTTAAAAGAAATTTCTGTCTACCGAATCTAATAGAACTCGTCAAATATAATTTATCTCTTTCGTCTATACTTTGTATTAGTCCTTTCTAACTGCCGGGGAGTAGTTTGCTTTGTGTTCTACGCGGCGATAACTTGATTTCTGTTCGCATGTGAAAAGTAGCCGGGCAGTGGCTTTGCCGTGAACATGGCACCTATTTTATTAACTTTTATTTAAAAAAACCTTCCTTTCCAAATAGACCCATGCGTTTTATGATTTTACTTCCAATCATTGCGCAATGTTAGATTCTTAGTCAACTTTTATTTTAGAAGTGAAAAAAAAAAAACATACAGACCACGAAAAACTAGCCCTCTGATTATAGATTTTGATAATCGAGAAATGTTTATCAGCACACTAAGATAAAATCAGTCAGCTGCGTTATTAGTAAACGAAACGCGAGAATAAATATAGACATTCCTTAAATGTTTCTTTTTCCTTTCGCGTGACAGTCAGGACGTTTCTCAAATCAGTTTCTTTTTCCCCTCGCGCGACAAGAAATCCGCCATGGATCCTGAACGCGTGATCGCTTCGATTGTAGCTCTCCTTTTCCTGATTATTGCGCTGAGGATTGCGGTTGCGATGCGAGAATCGTTACCGAAAGGTTTTTCGTGACTGCATAAAATGTAATTAACAAGAGTTGACTGGAACAAAGTCAACAAATTACTTGATCTGTGTAGAGTGCAGGTTTTCAAGTACGGAATAGCTTAGTGTCAAGTGTAGTGTGTCAAACTTCTACAGTTGCGGTTACACATCGTCCTTTTACCGTGGTAAATGGGCTCTTTACCTCGGAAAACTCACAAATCGTGTGTGACTAACATTTCCCAAGGTAAATTTATCGCGGTGTATTTCCATGGATACATCAAAAAGAAGTACCCCAAGATAAAATGACCGATTGCGAGGCAAACCTCAAAGATAAGCAAATAAAATAAACAGAGAAATTTGAAATTAAATATGGTTTAGATTTCCGGAGGTCAACTTTGCGTGTTCAAGGCAGCAAAAGCGTGGTCTTTCTTAGAATCATGGCTGGATGGCTTGCTGATTTGTAAGTATAAGCTACTTTTTTTGGAAATTTGGCGTTTAAATACAACACAAGTCAAGGAAGATCTATAGTGCATTTTCTTATATGTATTTCGATTTAATCTCTAGGCCTAGAAACATCCACCAAGGAGATTTATAAAAACGGAGTCTTCGCCTTTTAATTCTTCGGTGACTGAAATACTGACATAACAAAGCAGTAGAGGACTGTCGAAACAGTATAAATAATAAAAGCGAGATGATGCTAGCAAGCACCCTCGAATTATCCATTTTCGCATTTCGCGCCGAAAACAGTATGAAAGATTAATGACCTTGGTAAAGTATTTAAGTGCCCCTGTGATCAAATTTTCGATTTGTATTTTTTTACATGTTCGTGTACAACTAGACGTCCTTATTCATCTTGCCAAATTTCAATCCATTACGAACATCAGAAGTCATTTTATTTTAACATTTAACATACCTCACGAGTTGAAATTTTAATAACAATCAGCATAGAAAATTGCACGAAGAACACGTCCAAAGTTTTTGTTCCTTTTCGCGTGATTTTGAACACTTATTGTTATTCTCATTTCAACCCGTGAGGTATTTTTGAGCCTTTGACGTCACTTTCTCTCATTTGCAACCAAGCCTTGGAACAGGGTTTTGTAATGGCGGCCGTAAATTTTCGGAATTAAATGTTAAAATGAAATGACTTCTGATGTTCGTAATGGATTGAAATTTGGCAAGATGAATAAGGACGTCTAGTTGTACACGAACATGTAAAAAAATACAAATGGAAAATTTGATCACAGGGGCACTTTAAGTCTGTGTCGGCAAACACCCCGGTAACGTATTCCCGCGGTGAGTTCACCCAGGGTCTGGAAGGGGTTTCGCTTGATCCGTGAATTGACCGAAAAATAGAGCGTGAATCGGGAAAACTCATGGAATACGGCCGTGATTTGTGAATTATATATTCACTGTGACGCGTGATCATCTAAAGTTGTTGTCCGTGAATCGAGATTTCTACCAATATAATGTCGTGAACATCAAATAACCCTACACGAATACATGTAAATTGCCTGTCAAGATGGTTCAAAATAGGTCTTCTGTCATTGTTATGTAACGTAACCGACCATTGCCAAAATGAAACAGTTACCTGTGAAAACGATGCCAAAGAGTGACTAACGTATTATGAGGGATTTGGCCCAGGAATATCGAAAGACTGTGCGGTTGACAATGAATCAGACAGACCAACACAAAACATGCAGCAGAAACTTTGCCATTACATATGTACCGAAAAGAGTTACCAGTACTAGGCGAACGGATTCCTACAGAGTGCGCAGTCTTTTAAAAATGCACCGATTAAACCAAACCAAAACATTCTCGTGTGATCAACAATCGGAGTATGACTCCACTCCTGAAGAGGAGGACCACCAGCCAGGGGAGGACCAAGAGAAAGAGAGTGGAGTGGAAAACTATGAGATGCCAGTCACTCCCGTGAACTTCTTATCGAAAAACAATCGATTTCATAGCAATGAACTTCATTGCTTTTATACTTTATCGTCTTCAAACAAAAAGCAAAGAATCATCAGTTTGATCACCATACTTTTTGTTTCCTTCCCATCACGGGGTCATTTAAGTTCAAAAACTCTTGCCTATATATAGCTGTTCAGCAATTGGCTAATGGCTTGTTTTGGTCGAGGTTATCAAATCTGATAACGATCCCGGACTGTAAATAGATATCTGGAACAATCGAATAGCACATAGTCGCGAATAGTACGAATACTCCTGAATAGTCGCGAATAGTATGTGATAAGTCATCCATGTCCAATATACACGACCTGATACGAGTCGTAAGTCGTGAATGATGAAAACTAGTAGCGAACAGTAGTTGAATAGTGGCGAATAGTAACGAAAAGTGACAAATACTATAGTTCCAAATACTAACGAATAGTTGCAAATAGTGACGAATAGTCCTAAATAGCGACGATAACAAATAGTGACAATTCGAGACCAGAATACTCTCTACTACTGATCAAAGTCAATATCTTACATTGATCTTACACTTTAGCATATACTACGGACAAAGAAAGGGGGTTAGCTATTTTTTCCTAATTTGGAATGCCCCTTCTTTGTAATCCTCTGCACCCTTAGCGAATTGCAACTGTAAGGTTGAGTTTAAGACGAAACAAAACTACCTAGTAGAAACTAGCCTATGAACCTGAGAACTTTACAAAAACAAAAGAAACAAGGCATCAATACATCAAAAAGAATTATAAAAGAACAGTCATTTTAAATTTAGCACCAAAACGACGCTATACCTTGTGGTTTAACGTTTTAACACTGAAATCACAAATTACACAAAAATATTGAAAGAGACACGAGACAGCCCAAAGGGCCTTTGATTTCCTTTCATTTAGAGTGAGTTAGAGAGACTAATTGCAGCTAATTGCAGCTAATTGCAGTTAGATCAGGGAAACGCTCAGTCATGAACAAAAACAGCTCAAATTGTGTCTTTTACTATCTTAGATTAACACTAAAACCAAAATAGCCATTCTAACCTGCTACCAAACCCAAGAACCAATTGATCTGAACTTTAAGCTGATACACTGAATGTAGTTTACATCATCATTATTATCATTGTGCCATCTCTGTGAACGTCAGGAATGTTTAGGTTGCAATGCTTACTGATTGCGAACCTCTCTCGTCATCTAAGGAAGCCACAGCTGTTGTTTCCTTCAGCGCAGCATATTCGGTTTTCTTTTTTGCATTAATTATGTTTGAATTGGTATGTCTTATTCTATTCAAAATTATACAGACAAGATAGAGGATAACCAAAGGAAAAGAGCACTACTTTTATGTCGAACGCTAAATGCTTTTTTAAGCAGAATCCATTGACTCTGTGATGGAAGCAATTACAATTACAGAGTGATAAACATAAAAACGTATTGGATATTTAAGGCCGATGTTGTTCTCGAGACTCGTGTGCGTGCCAACTGATTTGTAGACCTCTGGAAGAGCTATGTGGTCGTTCCTACAGTGCAGATCCTTAATGGACAACCAGGCTGCCAGAAAGAGACGCTCGTGAAAATTGGCCCCATATCCAGCCTTATTGACGGTATTAAAATCCATCTGATGATTTTTTTTTTCTAAAAAAAAAATGGTCTCGCAGGTTAAAAATCTGGCAGCCGTTGGCTGATGTGAACCTGCGTTACTAATTTACAATATTTACATCTAATTGTTTTCGTGGACGTGACAGGAGACCGAACATCAAATCAACTGTTAACAGTTTTAAACGGTTTGTAGGCGACTTTAACCTGTCGTTTAAATCTTTTCGGAAACATCTTGAACATAAAGAAGTACCGCGAGGCCAATAGTTTGTTAATCAGTTAATGGTTTAGACAGCGATCAGTCGCATTTGTTTATGAAGGATGATGGATAGTTGTTCTCGTGGAATACGGTCTTATGTTATCACCTGACTACAATTGCACATTTTTTAAGTGCCAGTGTTGTCAAGCCACAAGTCGGTAACATTAGAAAACCGAACTTGATAATTTTTCACGAGTTTCCCAATCATCCAAACTAAGCGACACGACAAGGCCCCCGTAGGCGAATATCGTGCACACTACTGCTACTGCACAAGCGATATGTTATTTTAGCTCCTTGCTCCTAAAAAGCTATTTACAATGTCGCTCAAGGGTGTTCGCAACGAAGTGAAACTCAAGCGCTATCACAATTGCACAGTACTCTTTCGTGTATCTGTTCGAAACTTGTAAGTTAGCCTTCTAGGTAGGCATGGTGAATTGCGTTATCACTGCAAACGGTAACGCCCAGAGGCATTCTCGTTTTTGTGGGCTATGTAGACCTGTACAGCCTGATGTGCAGCGGCATACGGTTAAGTAAGGTTCTCAGTCCTTTAGAAAAGGATCCTCTTTGCACCTTTTGGGAGTGCAATCCTGGTTTGATCCCTAAATTAAACGAATACAAAATCGTGCACTTCTTAATATATGATTAAATTTTAAAATATAATAGTTTAGTCCAGCCCCGCTTTGACTGTTGTATTGGTGTATGGAGCAAGTCATCAAAGCTTCAGAGACCTCAAAATCGTGCTGCCCGTATTTTAATGTCCGCTCTCCGCTCGGTATCGTGTCCTTTATCATATAATAGCGGCAAAATCTTAGAACCGCAGCACTCGCAATTTATGGTGTAATCCCAGTAAACCCCCCCCCCCCCCCCTCCCCCACCTCCCCCACTCTCTCCACCACGGGCGGTAACGCAACCCAAGTATTGAATGATTACATACGGGAGGATTTATTCAAATCTCTTTTCGTCATCGACTCTCCTTTCAAGACAGACCTACTGGATCATTATAATTGTAGCCACTGAGTATCATACTTGTGCTTGTCGGTACGATAACCACGAAAGTTTCAGCGGTAAATTCTCATAATGTCATCAGGAACTACAAGGTCAACAAGGTGAGTGGTAAATATAATCACGAAGGACACGAATCGACTTATCATTATAATATTTAATTGTCAGGAAACGAAACGCCGTATTTGGTTTCAACTAACCGAAACAAGGGAAAAAAAGGCTGCCATTTGTAGAACTTTAAGAACGGCTGACTGTTAGCACCGAGAACTCTCCGTCACCGACCTATTTGGCTAATCGCTCATATTTTGCTCAAAGATACCCTTTGGTGATATATATTCAAAAATCGTATTTAAAAGTTCCAGCGATTTTTTATTTTTCAGAAATTCACGAAAAATTGAAAACGCGGTCAAAGTGCGGTTTTCCTTCCGATCAAATGCCCGAAATATGGTGCACGGACGAAGCTACGGCAAACTCATGAAATAGCTTCAATTACCGCCACATTTTACACAAAGACGGAAAAACGACTAACAAGCATCCCTAACTTGTAAAAGATCCGAAATTTGTTGAAATGGTGATTTTGCGAGCCATTTTATCAACCTCCTTGACGAGCGATTAAAATGGCGGCAAAATATAGGTCATGTTCAACAGCATAAAAATACCCCTGGTACCTCATTTTTCGATAATTTTACTTTACAGCCCTGAAATATCATTATTAAACATTCACCATGCCAAGTTTCAGGGTCGAACTCGAAACGCTTCCCGCTGAGAAAATAAAAAATATCTGCGATACGATCAGCTCAAATGACAGAAGATTTATTGGCGAATTTGAGGCTACTCACCTTCAACTTGCCGATAAAATTCGAAAATTAATTTTATTTCCGTCGATTTATGTTTTAGACCTCAAGAAATATCCACTGGTATGTCAAAAAACACATTCAGAAGTTTTAGAAGCCATTAAAAGTCAAATTTGAGCGGAAACTGTCCTGCCATGTCTGATCTTATCGTCGCATTTTATACCCCTAATGTAAACAAACGCTTTGACATGTCAAACGTGAGATTATTTCCCAAAACCTTTTTAAACATTTCACAACAACATTAAAGTCATTTTAAGATCGTTAGAAAAATAGAGGTATGGTGTTCTAGATTAGCAATTCAAAGGACTGTTTTATCCAGCTGAAAGTATTTGAGATTTCAGCACGCCGTCACCATCTTCATGCATTATCGTCGCTCGAGGGGTCAAGATGTCGAGAGGTTAATTTGGTGATGTAAATTGTCATATACTGGAAGAAAGCAACATCGAACTTTGGTGATAGCAAGTGTTAGTGTTTATACAGTGTAATAGCAAGTTTAAAACAAATTTCGCCTAAATAATTTGCGAACAAGAAGCGAAACTGTCCGACCCCAAGCACAAAATGCATTGCAAAATAGTCTCAAGAATACTCAAGAAATAGTCGTAAGAAACATACCATAAATGGGCGCACATCCATCTCAGTGCCACATCATTATTGTTTACACCATCTCAAGCTTTCTGTTATTGGAATTTAGGGCCATTTAGTCGATTTTCCACACATTTTGCTATCGGTATCAGCGTTGCGGATTGACATTCGAAACTCGAATGAAATGTCACGCAACCAGATGACCAGTCATGTCACGTGGACAATTCCCTCGCGAAACTTTTTTTTTTATATATTTCGCAAGTCTTGAAGTAATGAAACATAATAGAGAACTTTCTCATTAGTTGTATTCCTAAGCGATTGTTTCCCGTTCCTGAATGGCTTTTTGTATATAGCCTTCATCGCAGACAGTCTAAACAGCCGGTATAGACTATATCCCTTGGAGGACTCCCATATGAAAAGGTTGGGGATGTTCATCGTCTCGCTTCGGGGGTGTAAATTTCGAATTTTTGGTCTTACTAAGGGTTTTCCTGGCAAAACGCCAATATTTTAGCAGGTCTCGTTTAGGGTTGCACACGAAAAAATATTAAAGTATGTAAATCCTATTTTTAATACTTTGGTATGTTTTGGGGGTCAAAAAAGCTTAAGCCACACTCAGATTAGTCTCCTTTAGGTGTTCCCCGCTCTCTTCATGTGGAAGCCTCCGCGGGACTATACCAAGCTGGTTTTGTGTCAAATCCGGCTGCACGGCAGGCTATGGCTATAGTGCACTATTTAAAAGGAATTGCCTTTTACTGACCTCCATCTTTTGATCATCCTCGTCGTAATCTATTTGCATGTGTAGGTGATTTGTACTAAATTATAAGAAATTATTTTCAGGGGTTTTGTTAGTGGAAGAAATACATCATGACAGCTATGCCAAAAGAAGTATGGGCTCTCAGAGCAGCCACGACGACTTATGTGATAACCAAAAATGGTCAATTTCGCATTGGCTAAACGGCGCAGCGAAGAGGCGGGGGCGGGGGGCGGGGGGAGGGGTTTCTACCTTCATATGTCCCGCTAGATGTGTTCCAATTTTTCACCTTCTAGGTATGTCATGGGGTTCCAATTTCGGCCTTTTACTCTAATTTGGGGTTAATGAATGGAGGAAAATTATGCCGTCATATTTATATTCTGTTGCGCATCAACATCAAATTGTTTCGAAATGTGCGTAAATACATAGCGATATTTTAGCATTGTGGAGAGATGAGGCAGCAAATTTGAGCTTTTTGAGGTCTGAGAAGGGGTATATGTAAAGCTAGTCAGCGAACTTAGTTATACAATGCCCGTACTTGTTGACACAGCCTTTGTATGGAACGATTATTTCGATCCCATGTCAGCGTTCTTGGAATTGTTTTAGCCCGTTTGACTACAGACGTATCTAGCAGGTGATCAAAATGCCGTAAAATTCCGGTTACAAGCCTCCCCCCGATTATAGGCCCATGTACCTGGAAACAGAAAAAATACATCCGGTTATAAGCCCCCTTCCCCCCCCCCCCCCCCCTAAAATAAGCCCCCCTCTCCTGGGTGCCAGTAATGAACAGGGCTAAATGTTGCTTTATTATGACTTTCTAACTTAAAAGCGTATTTCGATCAACACTGCCGTGGTTCGTTTCGAAGCGCTTTTTTTATTCCGCTTGTAAGCCCCCCCCCCCCCCCCGGATATAAGCCCCTCCGGTTATAACCCCACTCAAAACTCCTTACGAAGTTGTGTAAGCCCAGGGCTTATAACCGGAATTTTACGGTAGTAGCGTTATAGTGTACAAGTAGCTTTCATATTACATTAAAGAAGCAAAACTGTCCGACCCAAATTATGAAAAGTGTCTGATATTTTAATGAGTTAGGTCTTAATGCAAACATTTTGTTTCTTTGTAACACCATTGATCCTGCTGTATGTCGATCAGTCTGTTTCATATGAGAGTCCTTTCCCCCTCTCCACTCCCTGATCTTGGCGAGGGAAGAAGGAGACCTGAGATTCAGTTGTCTGGAAAAGACGTACACCATAAGCGCCTCGGGAACATTACATTTCCCGCGCTGCGCTGGTGTCTAAAAACCCATACCTGTTCTTTTACGCAGACACTCTATTCAAAACGCGTGACAAGCGGAAGGAACGTCTGCACAGGAGGCTGAACCCTTAGCTTCCTCGTCTGAAAAGCTCAAATTTGCTACCCTATATCAGGCTAAGTTAAATTGTAAACCCAATCTCACACCAGAAGTGACGAGGGTGTCTTGTTTTTGTTGTTGTTGTTGTTTTTTTTACCACAATATTACAATATGGCTATTTATGGCTATTTATGTACACACATTTCAAAACAATCTGATTTTGATGTGCAACAAAAATATAATTTTGACATTCAACGATCCCAGGTTAGACTTAAAGACCAACATTGGAACCCCATAACATAGGGGCTGCTCGTAGTCTAACGGGATCCCGTTCGACGGGACATATGAAGGTAGCACCGCCCTTCGCTACCGCGTTAAGCCAATGCGTGATCAATCCGTGATCAATTTTTGCTTTAATATCACATAAAATGTCTTGACTGCTCTGAGAGCCCATCCATCTTTTGGTTTAGCTGCCATAATATCTTTCTTCCACTAACAAAATCCCTAAAAATAATTTCTTACTTTTTAGCAGAAATCATCTTCGCAAAGGCATAGTTTTGCTTCTGGAAAGGTATTTACTCAAAGACAAGGCTTGTTTTGAATAGCGCACTGTAGCCGCGGGAAAAGCCACTTAAAACAAGAAACATGCAGTTGCTGAGGACAAAGAATGATCTAAAAGCCCTCTATATTATTTCATGTCTTCAAGACTTGCGAATTTCGCAAGGGCAGTGTGTTCGTGACATGACTGCTCATCTGGTTGCGTGACATTTCATTCGAGTTTCGAATGTCAACCCGCGACGCTGCGCTGAGCTATGCAAAATGTATGGAAAATCGACTAAATGGCCCTAAATTCCAATAACAGAAAGCTTGAGATGGTGTAAACAATAATGATGTGGCACTGAGATGGATGTGCGCCCATTTATGGTATGTTTCTTACGACTATTTCTTGAGTATTCTTGAGACTATTTTGCAATGCATTTTGTGCTTGGGGTCGGACAGTTTCGCTTCTTGTTCGCAAATTATTTAGGCGAAATTTGTTTTAAACTTGCTATTACACTGTATAAACACTAACACTTGCTATCACCAAAGTTCGATGTTGCTTTCTTCCAGTATATGACAGTTTACATCACCAAATTAACCTCTCGACATCTTGACCCCTCGAGCGACGATAATGCAAGAAGATGGTGACGGCGTGCTGAAATCTCAAATACTTTCAGCTGGATAAAACAGTCCTTTGAATTGCTAATCTAGAGCACCATACCTCTATTTTTCTAACGATCTTAAAATGACTTTAATGTTGTTGTGAAATGTTTAAAAAGGTTTTGGGAAATAATCTCTCACGTTTGACATGTCAAAGCGTTTGTTTACATTAGGGGTATAAAATGCGACGATAAGATCAGACATGGCAGGACAGTTTCCGCTCAAATTTGACTTTTAATGGCTTCTAAAACTTCTGAATGTGTTTTTTGACATACCAGTGGATATTTCTTGAGGTCTAAAACATAAATCGACGGAAATAAAATTAATTTTCGAATTTTATCGGCAAGTTGAAGGTGAGTAGCCTCAAATTCGCCAATAAATCTTCTGTCATTTGAGCTGATCGTATCGCAGATATTTTTTATTTTCTCAGCGGGAAGCGTTTCGAGTTCGACCCTGAAACTTGGCATGGTGAATGTTTAATAATGATATTTCAGGGCTGTAAAGTAAAATTATCGAAAAATGAGGTACCAGGGGTATTTTTATGCTGTTGAACATGACCTATATTTTGCCGCCATTTTAATCGCTCGTCAAGGAGGTTGATAAAATGGCTCGCAAAATCACCATTTCAACAAATTTCGGATTTTTTACAAGTTAGGGATGCTTGTTAGTCGTTTTTCCGTCTTTGTGTAAAATGTGGCGGTAATTGAAGCTATTTCATGAGTTTGCCGTAGCTTCGTCCGTGCACCATATTTCGGGCATTTGATCGGAAGGAAAACCGCACTTTGACCGCGTTTTCAATTTTTCGTGAATTTCTGAAAAATAAAAAATCGCTGGAACTTTTAAATACGATTTTTGAATATATATCACCAAAGGGTATCTTTGAGCAAAATATGAGCGATTAGCCAAATAGGTCGGTGACGGAGAGTTCTCGGTCCTAACAGTCAGCCGTTCTTAATGCGTTTTCCCTTGTCGTTAGGCGGAAAATATTCATCAACAAAGCATCAAAGTGTCAGGCAACAAGACTCGGACTGGAATGTGAAGTGTGTCACGCAATACTTGATCCGTGAAAATAGCCAAGAATTCGTTCGAACTTATTTTTCAATATCGCGTTGTGCCGCAGATTTTATTTCATAATTCAACAGACAAGGTCTTAATCTAAAACTAGAATGGCAATTTAGGCCTGGTCTATTTGCCACAAGTGAAAAATAAGGCAAGATTTAGGACCATATTTTCGCGATGTTCGCATAAATTACTGAAGGTGTTCTAGAAATATTGTAGTTGTCTTCCGATTTTGAACAAGAAAGCAACCAAATGACATGTCAGCAGTAAGAACGGATAAAAATTGACTGAATGTGTACAAATTTTGGGGGTTTTATCGGCGCGAAGTATTTTTAACGAACGTTTAATATCCTGTGTTAGAACTCGTGAAAAATGGCCGTTTCATCACTTCTTGACACTGGTAATCGATAAATGCTCCAAAGTGGAGAGAAACAAACTTTCTGATCATTTTAACTGCATTTTAGTAGTAAGGATAGATAGGACTACCTGTGACAGGAATATGAAGGAGAACTATTTTGGAGTCCAAAATCGAGTGGAACGGTTTAAGGGAGACGGCCTCTTAAACGCTTTAACAAAATCGCACGCATTGAATTGTCCTTGGTAAATTTGCGTTTGTTTACGCGCGTGCACCCGTTTTTCAGTAATTTCAAGCTTTTAAAGTCAAGAAACAGCTAATGTCCTTCTTTTAGTCTTCTCGGGGAATTTTTTTATCCATTTACATCTAAACTTTCTTCCAAAACTTCGGAAAAACGATGAAAACGTCGCATTTTGTGGACGACCTTCGGCAACTGCACACTAATGGCTGATAGTGTTCAATAGCTCAGCCAATCACATTGCAGCATTTGCATTAGTGTACTAGTAGAATTCTACTAATGAGATATAATGATATAGAAAACGAGACTTTTTTCGTTCCTTTCTCTTCAGACATGTGAAGAAAAGATCCTTTTTCGCCGCATTTACATTTAAGAACAATAATTCAATCCACATAACAGCGAAAGGAATGATACAAGAAAGGTCTCACGGAAAGAAAAACAAATACGCCACATGCAAAAATACAAACTTGTAGATTTCCTGAACGCTTATATGCAAATTCCAGTAAACACCCATGCCACCATTCGGTCTTGTCTCGTAGGCTTGAAGCTTTAATCCGAGAACATTTAAAATTGAAATAGCTGTATACTAATACTATTCAGACCCACTTCGGTGAATAATTGTTAACTATTTTGAAACCCTCCGCCCAATTTCGGGAAAACGAGAAAAAGTTTAACTTGACATTTTATAGGCAGCCTCAAGCTACTACATTCTATTGTAGCTGATAGTGTGCAATAGCTCAGCCAATCAGATTGCAGCATTTCCATTAGTATACCAGTAGAATTCTGCTAATACGATCAGGAGTACATGACGGGCACCTGATTCAATATATGAAATTGTAACCTCTGAAAGGATCAGGGAATAAAAGAGAAATCATCTTGGCCCAAAAGTTCCATAATGGAAAACAAATCGGTTCAGTGTAACTGATGTTTATTTATAATCTACCCAGATTGATTTTCTAAACATTTATGTTAATGACAGCAACACTTCTTGTGATCTTCCACTGCAACCTATAAAAAGAATAAATGGTAAAAGTTTTATAAACCCATAAATTGCTCTGTCTCATGAAACATACATTTTTTTTTAGTTTAAACGTTCTATCTTTCTCGTTATCCCTGTGAATGCTTTCTGAAGGTTGGCACTCCCTTTTAATAGAAAACTGAAACAGGCAAAAATACAAGAATCAAGAGTTTCACGCTTCCGGTTGGAACGTAATGTATCTTGGGATTATCGACAAAAAGTGAACACTACCTCAACAAGAAGTCAAATATCAAAGAAACAAATCAGGGAATTTACTGAGGAAAATTACGGCTGGGTTTCCAGAATACCAGAAAAATATCAAAAACTGAAAGGATCTAGCACCTAAAGGACATCTAAAAATTGTATTTATGGAAGTTGACCTCAACAAAAGGTAATTATAACATTTGCGATTAGGTTCGCGATGTTGTTGAAATCCAATGCGATTGTACATTTGACTTAACTGAAGCACCAAACCTTATTTCAGAAGTAAGAGCGCTTATGGCAAGAAGGATGAAGCGCGAACTTCTGCAATTTGCTCATGCACGCGGACAATCGCTTTCAGAGGTTTTGTAGCAAGATCAGGCAAGATACTGTGGAGCCCGTTGAATGATGAACAGCATCAAATTGGCAAATGAAGAGCTAGCCGTTTTACCTTGGAATTTGGCGTATTAGGCTCCAAATGAATTTTTGAATGGCTCTGTTTTGTTTTTGAAGAGTTTGCCGATTAATTAAAATATGTGGTCGTGAGAATATTGACTATTTCCGCCGTTCTGTTGGACTTTTTCGCAGCAAGAAAAGTAAACGCTTCTCAAACTATCGATGCTATCACTTTGGTAAAGTGAAAAACGTGTCTTTTAACCGATTATTTCATATACTAGGGTCAAAACTAATTGAGATTTCGCGTTCTTGTGATTTAAAGTAAGTTTAAATGTGTGTTAAACGGGGAATCAGCTACAAGTACCGGGACTCTGGTTACTTCTTCTTCTTCTTTTATTAAGCAGAACTATGTAGGTTAACAACTAACTGCTGATTGCCGACTAACTACAACCTTGAAGGTACGCCAATTATATAGCCAATATGTAGACATGTTTGGGTACAAATTCCGGTGACCTTGGAAAACTCGAGACGTACTAAAGAAAGCGAATACAAACAGACCTACAAGAAGAACCAACACAAGGAGTAAACGACCAATGACAACTTTGGAAGAACTTAAACTATATCAAACTCGAAACTAAACAGGAACCTAGATGGTGGTCCAAACCAAGGTGAGCAAGAATCACCAAGTGCATCTTCCGTGGGAAAGTATCCCTTAAATACAAACACTCGACAAAATAACCAACACAACCTAAACTTAGATATCTCCCGTGTGAGCTAAACCTTGAATAACCAAAACTATCAACTTGAGTAACAAAGAAGGACTACATTTCCAAAGTACTAACCCAAACATGTCTACTGATGAAGACTATCAAACCGAGCCAAGGGCTCTTGAAAAACTAAGATAAACAACATTAAGACTCTGGGCGAGCTAGGGGCGCTCAAATCACAAGACTTACACGATAGTCACAAAATTACAAACAACCAGTTTTAAATTAAATTACTCAGTCCTAAAATAATAACACGCTACATAACATGTGTGCCAAAACAGCGCGAGATCTTGAGTGAGAAATTCGAATATTACTCAGAAAAACAAACAAGTAATTACTACTTTGTTTCAAGTTCCCTT
Source organism: Meandrina meandrites (assembly GCA_963693305.1). NCBI lineage: Eukaryota > Metazoa > Cnidaria > Anthozoa > Scleractinia > Meandrinidae > Meandrina > Meandrina meandrites. The sequence continues at coordinate 25,795,203 of OY855907.1, read as the reverse complement.
GTAGAGTTTTTGGCAAAAGTAACTGACAAAATAATAAAAAAAAGATTAGCGTAATCAGTTCAGCTTTCCTTTATTCGCACAGTTGTAGTATTTCGCTGAAAACCAGTTTTGTAAATGGAATTCTTGTGAGTGTATCTGCTTCATTTTGTGGTGAGTTCGTCGATTGAAATATAAAAAGGCAAAAGAATTTGAATGCAATTATTGTTTGTTGTCTGTATATAAAGCATTTTGTTCTTCAGTTAAGTCAGAATGATATTTAATCACAATCAATTAAAACAACATTGAGGATATTACCGGGTTGTAACTATAAGCATAAATATACTCGCACTCTCCCAGTTCTCCCGACAATTCATCGGTTCTGCCAGTTCTTTTTATGGTTTTGTTTGGCACTGGTATCCCTCTAGCCTTCAGATGTCCTTTAGGCGCTAGATTCTTGCAGGTTTAGAAATTTTTCTGATTTTCTAAAAACCCAGCCGTAATTTTCTTCAGTAAATTCTCTGTTTTTTGTTTGAGTGTTGACTTCTTGTTGTGGTGGTGCTCACTTTTGTCCAAACATATCCCAAGATACATTGCGTCCCAACCGGAAGCGCGAAACTCTTGATGCTTGTATGCGAGGGCGAAATTTGACCTCGCACGCCGTTGTAATCATAAAGATTTTCACCAGTGAGAGTAAGCTCTTCAATCAGTTTTCTGTATAAAAAGAACAACCTCCTGCTTTTTCACGCCTCTCCGTCAACCAGCTGGCGGGAATCCATCTGCATTTGCAGGCTGGCAGTTTATTTGTTTTCCAAATAAATGCGCCATGCATTTTTCCTAGGAATTGGCTGAAGGAGAAGTCGGGGAAAGGTGCATGTGGGGCTACCATTTACCATCATCCCATCTAAAATGAGCTGTAATTGTTCTTTCGACGCTCCTTGCTAAAAAATAAATACACGAAACTAGATCCCAAAGAGTCCCTTTGGCTTGGGTGGAGACCTGATCTTTTATATAAGTAGTGAGAACAGTTTTTCGCAATCAAAAATAGAAAAAAAAAGAACACAGGAAAACGGGACTTATCAAAGTGTGGAACAAACTAATAAAATGCTGTTCGGTAAGCCTGGAATGTTCCTTAATTGGCCGGAGCCGTATATAAATATGGACCTTTTAATTTTAAGTTGTTTCAGACGAATAGCTAACTTCATGAAAATGTTGATCACGAAAATGAAGCAATTCGATCCAAGCTGTAGTGACAATCTTACCTCTTTTAGCACTGTTTGCAACTTAACTTGCAGTTAGAATTCATCCAAGCTGGATTTTTGGTGCATTCGCCAAGTTTCGCCCACGTGGGACAATAGCTGTTGGAATCCACACACGTAGACGCTGTTGGACCAACAAAGAAAAGTAAGGTCAATACTGATACCTATCGTTTCAGATTACCCAATACGTAAAACGTGCAAGTAAGACCCTTGCTGATGTTATATCAAATAACATTATCAGTTTCTTTGAAAGAAAGAAGGCTTGTTAGAAGGTAATGCAGTATTCCCAAGCTAGCTTTTGCGTCAATAATCATAAGATTATGTGTTAATCAAATTTACGAAGGAACCAATCCAAACCTAAAATGCTAGCTGGCCGACCGCCGATTTGCTTAACCGTGTGACCCACTGCCAGTTGGGTGTGAAATCTAACAATAGTCTTTAGACTGTTCGCCCATAGGAAACACGGCTCAGAGTCTGATTGTTTATTACATAATACCTGGTTTGCTCTCCGGTTTCTCGTAGAAAGAAAAAAAACAAAAAAAAACTTTTCTTTATTACAGGATAAAAGACGTTCAGTTTCCCTGACTCGCAGAGCTATAATTGTTACATGATTATTGATGCACTTACAACAACTGGTGCAACTTTTTCGACAGTTCGCCTTCATCCAAATCGGAATCTTCTGACATTTACCAGTTTTAGCCCACTGTGGACAATAGCTGTTAAAATCTACACAAGTAGATGCTGTTGGACCAACGTAGAAAAGTAGTGTCAACACTTATTCCTGTCGTTTCAGATTACCCAATACGTAAAACGCGCAAGTAAGACCCTTACTGATGTTATATGAAATAACAGGATCAGTTTCTCTGAATCGTCTCTGACCGTTTTGATGAAGGCTTGTTAGAAGGTAATGCGATATTCCCAAGCTAGCTTTTGCGTCAATAATCATAAGATTGTGTCTTAATCAAATAGACGAAGGAACCAATCAAAACCCAACATGCTAGCTGACCGACCGCCGATTTGCTTGACCGTGTGACCCACTGCCAGCAGGGTGTGAAATCTACCAATGGTCTTTTAGACTGTTCGCCCATAGGAAACACGGGTCAGAGTCTGATTGTTTATTACATAATACCTGGTTTGCTCTCCGGTTTCTCGTAGAAAGAAAAAAAAAACAGAAAACGTTTCTTTATAACAAGATAAAGGACGTTCAGTTTCCCTGACTCGCAGAGCTATAATTGTTACATGATTATTGATGCACTTACAACAACTGGTGCAACTTTTTCGACAGTTCGCCTTCATCCAGATCGGAATCTTCTGACATTTACCATTTTTAGCCCACTGTGGACAATAGCTGTTGGAATCTACACACGTAGATGCTGTTGGACCAACATAGAAAAGTAGTGTCGATACTTATTCCTGTCGTTTCAGATTACTCAATACGTAAAACGAGCAATTTTGTTAATGTGAGTTTGATACAGCAAAACAGAGAAGTACTTCATTAATTTTGCGTCCATTAATTTAGGTTTTAAGAGATGTCTCAGAAACAACTGCTAAAATATACCCACTGTGTTAGCTTAGACCCGAAGGCTTAACTTTTTTTGCATTTAAACAAGCTGATTCTCTATACGTTTGCTAAAACTTTATCAGCAGTCTCATCGTGCACAATCCAAGAATGAAAGACATCTTCAACTCGTCTGACTTATGTATAAATCTGTTGGAAATGGCAATTGTCTTTTTGGACTCAAAAAAGGTACATTTCTCGCTTACCATCGGGGCACTTGTTTGAGTTGCACGACCCCTGATCGTTTGCATTGCCCGGGCAAGATTTTCCGCCATTAGCGGGTGGTGGATTGGCACACGTCCGGGATCTTGTTCTGACCCCTGAATTGCATGTCTTGCTGCAAGATCCCCAGTTGGACCAGTTACTCCATTTTCCATCAACAGGAGTCATTGCTAAGGAATTTATACCATGAATAACTGGTTAAACTGGAACAAATCGTCATATTACGAGCGCTCTGATTGGCAGTCTATAATGGAGTGCTTTGTATGGCATTATTTACTCATTGTTACCTGACGTTTCAATTTAGAGCAAGTTTGATCAAGTCACTAGTGTTATCTTGTACCCTAATTGCACGAAATGGTGTTTCAAGTTTATTACTATTGAATAGTTTTCGACGTAAATTTGATACAGCAAAACGGAGAAAAAACTTCAACAACTTTGCGTCCATTAATTTAGGTTTTTAGAGTATTCTGAGGAACAGGTTCTAAAGTATACCCACTGTGTTAAGTTAGGCCTGAAGGCGTAACTTTACATTGCAATTAAACAGGCTGATTCTTAATACGTTTGCTGAAATATTATCAGCAGTCTCCTCATTCACAATCCAAACCAAGGACATTCAAGAAAGATATCTTCCTCTCGTGTCGTCGTCTCGTACAAGTTAAGCTCATATGTGGGTTTATTGTCGAGGAATTTGATGTTCTTGATAGAATATCACTTTACCTCCGCAGACGTTGCAACTTCTCTTGCAATTTTGTTCCATCCAGACTTCGTTGGCAGTGCATTCACCTTTAGCGGCCCAAATATGGCAGGTGTAAAAGTCATCTTGACAAGCTGATGAACGATAAACAGTTTGGTATTACTATTTAATTATGATCAGATTTTCTTGTCATTGTGCAATATTTTTTAATGCATATTTTATATGCATATGTTAGACAGAGAGAAACCTTGTTTCAATCAAGGTTGCCCAATCAGCATGAGCACAGTGTACTTTTTTTAACAGGCAGAAAACGCGCATTATCGGGGCAATCTCGCATGCCAACCGACACTCAAAGAAACTCTCAGGACACGATGTTCATAGACCTGGATCCTGTGATGCAACCACAGAACCACAGGACCGCAGAACTGCATTAATTACTTTTTGATTACCTATATATTTACCGTTTCTGTCGTTGTGTTTGTTTAGCAGCTGCTTACGTTAGTTTATTTCCTTTCTTGTAGTGTATACAGTTATGTTTATTGGGTGCATCAGCTCAATCATTCGATCTACTACATACCTCAAGGTCATTACCACTCTATCGAACAAGACATGTACCATTAATGTATTATAATTAATCACTTACTGCACAACCCAGGGTCGATGTACACGTCATCGATCGCAATATCTGAATATCCATTGTGACCTATTTTTCCTTGAATCGTGAGCTGAAACGGTTAGTGAAAAACATTGATTTTAAAGCACGTATAAGTAGCGATTTTGTTAAATATTTTACAATCAAAATTTGCGATAAAATTTAACGAATATTTTATGGGAAATTTTTATTGTAAAAGGTTTTAAGCCACCAAGCATTGTATTGTTTCATTCAATCCTTGCTTTTAAAGGGGCTTTGTCACGGATTTTAACAGATTTTTGAACAGTCAAAATTTATATTGTTTGTGTTTTCCCTTCCAGCGAGTCGTTGATAAAAGTTCATATTTTCAACGATGTATAAATTTCGTTTACCATCAAATCTAAAACCAATCAGCTTCGGCCTTTTTTCTTATCGTCATAAAGCGCTACCAGTCATGCATTAAAGTGCCCCTGTGATTAAATTTTCGAGTTTCATGTTTTTACACTTTCGTGTACTATTTACCCTTACTCATCTCGCCAAATCTTCTCAACATCAGAAGTCATTTTATTTTAATATTTATTTCCAAGAATTTACGACCACCATTAGAATGATTTCACATAAACAACGTGTGCACCTATGTTCCAGATATACTAGATATGCCAAACAGCACCAAACCAAAAAAATGCCGTTCTTGAACATTTTTTTCTACTGCTGACCAGCGTAGGAGGACAATCTGTCCGTCTAACAGTCCAATCTTGCTATGCTTGCAGAACTTAAAAGCAATAGATTTGTATAGAAAAATACCAAGAAATCATATTTCAGGTGCTAAAAAAACGAAAAAAAACATATTGTATTGGCTATCCACGGTGTGTGTGGGACATGCATGTGTACAAAATTACAGCAGTACAGAATTTTATAAAAGTTGTACGCTTATTTCATCGCACGTGATTCTATTGTTCTCCCTTATTAGCATTTAAAGGGATCATTAACATATAAAAGTCGAGCTATGCGAAATCGTTCTATTAATCAACCTTGTTCCAAGGCTTGATTGCGAATGGGAGAAAGTGACGTCAGAGGCTTAAAAATACCTCACGGGTTGAAATTATAACAACAATAACAAAACTTTGGAGTTGTTCCTCGTGTAATTTTCTATGCTGATTGTTATAATTTTAACCCATGAGGCATTTTTGAGCCTTTGATATTTGAATCCCAGATGACGTTGACAATCGATTGCGAATAATGGATGTCGTGCTTATGATTTCGTTCACCCACAAGATTTCCATCTTCCCTCCTCCTTCCCATTCCTACCTCTCATTGTATTAATTATGATTGGCGGCTAGTTGCACGCACCTTCGCCGGCAATACACGTTCAGTGAAATTATTTTACTAGCCAGCTGAAAAATTTATCATCTATCTTTATTCATCAACTTGTTGATGTCAATGGAAGAAACCGTTGTGTTCGGTTCTTCTATTTAGTGGAAAGAGGATGAACTTTCGTTTACCCGATAGGACAAGCCTAAAGAGACATCAATGTTCCCTGTCCCCTTCTTCCAATCCATGCCTTGGTCTCCTTTCATGTAGAAAATATACCAGCTCTTGCCATTGGACAGTTCCATGTTGATTGACAGGCTACCCATTGTTTTACCGTACATGGTGTAGTAAAACTTGAGACACTGACCTCCATTCTTGGCTGTTATCCACGGGCTTACCAGGTCTGCTGTTTCACCAGGCCCAGCTGGTGAAGATTCCACATATAGGTAATACCCTGAAACAAGAAAAAGTAAAAACTTAATGCAGAAACCAACCGAAAGGAGCTAGTATTACTTTTCTCCAGTTTGAACGAGTACACGCTCCAAAGTTTAGCATTTACTAACATGTATAACCGCTGAATTAAAATTGGCGGCCACGCATGACCATGATTAAAAATGACTTCCGCTGAACAATAAGCTGTTCATCTTTTACAATGTACTAGAAAGGCAAAACAAACAGTTCATATAGTGGGCAGAATAAATCAATGAAACAAAACGAAACGGTTATAAAGATGTGGAAGTTTTAATTTCTCTACGGGGTCAGTGTTGTATAAGTAAAAGCTTGAATGAAACAAAGAAAAGGCTAACGCAAATTACCTTCACCACTTGTGTGATCACTACTGGGACCTGTCTCCATGGTCTGTGTGTACCAACGATGAAATTTCCAGTTCAGGTTATCCGAATTGGAATTCGTCCACATTCCAAGACGGAAATTCTCAAAATCGACATCGTCGTCGTCTGTTTAAAAGCAAATATTATCCGATAGTATTATGCAAAAAACCCATTAAAATTTAAATATTCCCTTTGCACTTTCAAAGAAACAGTCAGATATTGTGGTAAATTCATAGTTAGGTTATTCGTTTATAGGGTGATAAGAGCATAGTTTGTAATAAAATCGTATTGTGTAAGATAGTGCGTCAGCTTGCAAAGGTGCTATATAAGAACCACAAACAGGAAAATAATAATAAAAAAAAAATAGAACTGCCACACTGCAAATCTTGAATATTGGCATAAGCTAGAATTCTACATCTAGTATTTGGATGCGTGCTATGTCTTCCGCTGCAGGGTATTTTTAGAACAACCCTTGCGCGCGAGAAAATGACGTAGTTTAGAAATGATGGCGTGCACGGGCAGTAAGATTGTTGCAAGTTGTTGCAGATTACGAACGACAAATGCTTCAACACAATTGGCTATTGGTTCGCACTTGATTTTGTAGTAACTGCCGTTATTTTCTGCATGTCTGTCTAGTAAAATGGTGAAATCCAAGATGGCGAGTCTAATATGATGTTACATGACGTCACAGTGGACAAAAATTATGTCATTTTGTAGAGTAAGCTAAGGGCTTTCTACTCAATGCAAAATAACTTTGCTTTGCATTAATTACACGGAAACGAAAACGTCCAAGCGTTAAGGCCGCGCATGATCCTTCCTTCCATTATGTATATATTTATTTAAAGAGTATGCACGAACTGCAACGACTGAAGACGACGGCAAACGAAAGATTCATGAACACATATTTGTAAAGTTTTTTGTATAAGTAATTATGGTTTTCAGCTTTGAATCCGGTGCGCTGGAAGGAAGCAAATAATGAATAGCCTAAATTCACGGTTGTAAACAGCGACTCGGAAGGTCTTCGGAAGCCTTAAAATGCTGCAATTTTGTGTCCAAGTTTTCTCCGCCGAAATAGAATTTCAAGCCTTGATTTGCCAGGAACATAAACTTGGTGTATTCTATTGTGCTCTGGCAAAGCGAATTTTAAAATTCGCTTTTCAAAAAGAAGTTAACACGTTTCAAAGTTTAGATTTCGCATTTTTACTCTCTTAAATGCTATTTATTTCTAGAAATAAATAATTTTATGCAACTTGCGACGAATGTATCTATCAACTTCCGGTCTGTGTGTTACTTCCGGCCAAACGGGATATTCTTCATGTGTCCTTATATAGAATCAAGGCAAGCGTGGTAAATTCTCTTTCGTTACATTTCTTAAACAAGCGACGACAATTTTCCCCTGCCTTCACTCCCTGTTTTCGGTTACACTTTTCAATGGTATGGCGGTTTTCCCCTCACCTTTGCTGGGTTGATGCTTTCTATGTTTTTGATATGTGATCTTTCGTCACTGTTATGTAAATAAAAGGCCAAACCTGTGGCCAAAAAGATCCCAAAATAGGTGCGCTATTCTAGCTGCATTATCTGCAGTTAAACTTTAAGAGCTTGTAACATCACACTTAACGGTGATCTTTCAGTAAAACGACAATCATCATACAATTCCATCATTACTTAAAATCTTTGATAACTTTTAGGGGAATCGATGTTCAAAATTAAGAGAATTACAGCTTTACAAGATAACACCCCTCAAGAAATTGTGCTAATGAATTTATTAATATGCAAGGGTCCTTCGCGATCTTAACATGACCATATTCTCTATATTTATTTAATGCTCACTCACCAAGATGACATCTCTTTAAGATACACGTGCCTTGATCATTTGCACTGCCTGCACAAGGTTTTCCGCCATGAGCGGGAGCTGGCCTGGCACATTTTCGAAATCTTGTTCTTGTTCCATCATTACATGTCTTACTGCAATCGGACCAATCCGACCATCGACTCCACTGTCCATCAATAGGGACTAAAAGACATGAAAAAAAAAATGCTTAACTATCTTAGTTGCAAAACCATCCCTTTTATTGGTGTTTAGCAAGCTACTTTTTTAGTTTATATTTCAAGATTTAATCTCATTAAGTAATAGAACATGTTCCCAAGATGTTTTGACAATCAAAACAAGCGCTGGAGCGTAATCAGAGGGGATCTGACATCTCTTGTGTAAATAAACCCTCCCAATAATTATATACCATGAGTGATTACCAAAAGTGACCATAAACGGGCTAAACGATAATTATATAGCATGGCTGGTAATTGATCGCAGACCGAACGGTTGCCTTTGTTCATTATTTGTAAAGTATATGGAAGCTAATTCAAGATAAATCATACGATACCACCTTAAACACAGTAATGCTTGCTTCTATGACCTTTATGTCGATGGTATTACTCTTTGCCTTTAGCGATCGATAGACATTGATTTTTTGTGTTTTAATTCATCCTATCTCAAGTAGACGATGATATTATAAGCTAATACCAGAAGATTATTAAAACTGAGTGAAAAATAAAGCATTTCCATCTTCACCTGCACACATAGAAGGGGTGCACTTCTGTTTTTGAGTGTCCACTCCATACACATTACCGTTTCCACCACAAGACTGGAGGTTCCCAGAGTTGTAGCAGAACCTTTCACGGGTACGATACGCGCATTTGTCATCACATGGTGTCCATCCCGACCATGAGGTCCAGCCGTATGATGTAGCTAAAAATAAAGCAAACATAATAAATTCTTTTAAACCTCTATATTGGTTATTGGTCCAGCCGTATGATGTAGCTGAGAATTAAATTCTTGGTTTTCACGTGACGTCATCAAAATTCTAAAATCCACAATCGCAAGACCCCAGAGTTTTTAGCCGTCACTGTATATAGCCAACTGGTGTTTTAGTGGCATGCCTGCAAACTAGGTATCTCGAAACTAAGTGCATGACCACTGGAAACAAAATTTACATTTTTTATAGCTAGTTATTTATTGTGCGTGGTATCGTGTTCTAAGTAAGGAAATAACTTCAGTTACTTAATCTCGGATTATCGCGTACTGCAAACAGGAAAATACTGGTAGTGAATGCTTATTTAGTCTTTTATTTCAGTTGTTTATTTCCTTACTACATTTTACTCTACTTTAACAGTTTCTTTATTTTTTAACACGTTGACTCATGTGTCGTTGAATTAAAACTTTCAAGTAACGGGAAATTCCAGTAAGACACTACCTCTCTGGAACCTCTATTTTCATTCGCCCGTTGTAAACACTACCTCAATTGTTATTCAGGGCTAGGGGCATTGTTATGACCTGTTATTTATTGTTTTAAGAACCAATGAAGTAACTCGTTCCGAGAGGTAGTGGACGACCCAGAAATTCGGCCGGAAATAATTCAATGTTCTAATTCTAAGCCGAAATTAAACGAATATTTTACCACCATTCAATCGACTATTAATTTTTAGCAAGAAAAACTCGATTTTATACTGAAATTGACTTACCTTGAAGAAATGAAGAATGAGCTTAATTATAACAAATAATTCGGCTAAGAATAACTTCAAATAGGCTTTGTCATTTGAATTTAGAGCTTTAGAATATCCCACATGAGTTGGGAACGTGTTGTAAACTTCCGGAAGTGGTGAATTAGCTGACCATTTCTACAAGTAGCATTATGGTTGATCACTTGTTCCAGCAAAAAAAGACTGAGTTATTCACCTGTATGAGGCACTGGTCTATCGCAAACCCTCACCCACCCATCCCTTACTCCATTTTGACAATCCTTTGATATCATGCCGTTATCTACAGCTACGTGTGAAAAATTTTAAGCAAAGTAGTGGATGGTCTTGTTTTGTTTTGTTTTTTCCTTTCTTGGTGTTGTTTCGTTTCGTCTCTCTTTTTCCTGTCGTGTTTTGTTAGGATACGGAAAAACGTAAATATGTTTTGTTCTTGTTGTTGTTGTTTAGACGCACTTTAGAACAATTGATTGAAAGCACTTTTACTTACGATTTCTTCCTGCTCATAATGGCCCCACTTTTGACTTTTTTAAATTACTTATTTTAATATGCACCATGGTGGTACTACAATGGAGGTCAAAAATACTTGGGACATTTCTAAAAAAAGCATTGAATAGTGCAAGAGATCCTTAGAGGATTTAAAAAAAGAGCCTATACGCTCCCAAGTCCCCGTTCCCCACTCCCAAGCGCCCCCCTTCCCCCAAGCAATGTTGAAAAACATAAATGCCCTGAACTTGCTGTGTGGCATAGGCAAATCTCAACATTGCTTGGGGGGAGGGGGGTGCAAGCAGTCGTTGTGCCCACAATTGTGGCACATGTCCCAAGATTTATGTCCCGCATTGTCTGAAAACTACTATTTCCACTAAAATGCTCCTAGCGTCGTAAACAGCAAATAAATTTCAGATATTGCGTTAAAGTAAAACTCTCCAGCATTATGTGACATTTTTGGCGTGACAAAAAATGCCGTTACACTTCTTTCGCACGCGCGCGTTCGATACAGCTATTTTTGTTACTGTTACGTAGTTTATTAGTCACGCGAAAGTATTCAACAATTTATCTGAAGACTCGTGAAACTTTACTTTCTGCGTCTTCGGAAGAAGAAATATCAGTAGCAATGGTATTCAAGAAACAGATACCACCAAGGACAAGAGCATTAGCCTTGTATTTACATAAATACGGGAAATTTTCCCTGAGAACAACGGCAAGAGAATGTGGAATCTCCAAATCATCTGTTGAAAGGATATGCGCCACTGAAGTCGAGAGTTCTTCAAACAACAGAGGCGGTAAGCAGAAACCTGGTCGACCGAATAAATTAAGCACACGCGATATGAGAAAACTTATTCGCACATTGAAAACTTTCAGAAAGAATAATGTGCACGTAACAGTTAAGAGTTTAGTCGAAGAAAGTGGACTAAGCTTTTCACAAGCAAGTAGAAGAACATATTCCCGTTATCTAAATCAGTTGGGGTACGCTTACTTCTCAGCTAGGAGGAAGGGGGTACTTACAGAAAAGGACAAAAAGTTACGCTTACGATTTGCTCGTACGATGAAACGAGAAGTTTCCAGGAATCAAGATTTCTGGAAGAATGAAATTGCTTTTTATTTGGATGGCGTATCGTTCGTACACAAGTATAACCCTCGCAGTGGTCTAGCGGCCAACAAAGCAAGAGTGTGGAGAAAACGGGAAGAAGGACTTGAAGTCACTGCTAAAGGTGCCAAAGATTTGGCTGGTGGAAGAAGGTTACACGTTGTAGTGGCGATTGCGTATGGCAAGGGAGTCATTTTGAAAGTTCCCTACGAAAAAATGACAGGTCGCTTTTTTTCACAGTTTGTCAGGGAGCATTTCAATAGGACTTTCGCCGAAGCTGGTCCGAAAACAAATGGACGACGATTATTTGTTATGGACAACGACCCATCCCAGACCAGCGTAGCAGCTAAATTAGCCTTTGAAGAGATTGAAGCAGAGTTTCATGAAATCCCGCCGCGTTCACCAGACCTAAACCCAATAGAGAACATTTTTCACCTGGTGAAGCTTTTCTTAGAAAACGAAGCGATATCTAGAAATATCACATGGGAGTCGTTTGAGCAATTTCAAAATCGCGTTTTCAGAGCTCTGGAAAGTGCTTCCATTGAGACTATAGATAAAACAATTGCAAGTATGAGCAACAGGATACAAGCTATCCTTTCTTCTAAAGGTGCTAGAACAAAATATTAATCACGCGTCACGCAATGAAAAATGGATATGGACTTGCACTACGTATGGTATTAATTTTATGTTTTCATTATTTTGCTCTTTGATTTCATAGCGTGAAAGTTTCATATATCTTAAAGAAACTACTCTATGTATTAGAAAAACAGATGGATTGCTAAATTCTCTTGTATAAAGAAGTTCATTTTTTCGTTACGCTGTGTTAGTATAGAAACAGATAGTACTGCGTTACACTGAGTTACACTACTCGCGTTCAGTTCTCGGCCATTTAAGTTGTTATAGCTTAACCTTGAAACCCTTTTTTATAGTTACAATGTGTGAAAACTTAATTTAACCTTTTTCTGCAATCTGTGTAAGTGCTATATGTGTATGAAACACAATTACAGTATGATTTTCAACAGTACTCGGCCTAAACAGCTCAAAAGGAATATAAGATTGTTAGTTCATTATTTAACAATAGCCGAGTACTGTTGAAAAGAGCACTTTTTGCACAAACCTTCCAAAAATTAGATATGCTTTGGACGAAGGATATGATACAGAATACTCTAAAGCTTTTCTTTAGCGAATTACTTCAAACAAAGCAAGGAAAACTCACTTTTCCTTGGTGAGAACTGTGCATGAGAGCTGTGGTGATATAAACAACATTTCACATCGCGCGCCAGAATGACTAGTCATGGCCATGTTAATTGGTTTGATCTTTATCGGCGTTTTCCAAAATAAATTTGGAGAAACAAAGGCCACATGGCTGTAAATATAGCTGGTCATCTTGTGGAATTTGCTTCCAGAAGTTAAAAAAAAACATCTGCAGTTCATCATGGCTGTGTTTACACTGTCCACAGATCCCGCCTTTTGGACAGGCGTTGGAAAAATCCCTCAATTAAAATGTTCACGCGGCCAATTACTAAGATGCAGGACGTCAACTAATGTATGCGTACTTATGCGTTGCCCGTTGTTCAGTAAAAAAAGTTACTTTGTACCTCTGCAAATAAAGTTTCCTCTGAAAAACATTTTTTTCGTTGCACCGCCAAATAGTTTTCAATAATTCGTGCTGAAATGTAATGTAATTCTTGTTTTCTCTATAAAAGTCAAATTCAGACAATGGAGGTCAAAAATACTTGGGACATTTCTAAAAAAAGCATTGAATAGTGCAAGAGATCCTTAGAGGATTTAAAAAAAGAGCCTATACGCTCCCAAGTCCCCGTTCCCCACTCCCAAGCGCCCCCCTTCCCCCAAGCAATGTTGAAAAACATAAATGCCCTGAACTTGCTGTGTGGCATAGGCAAATCTCAACATTGCTTGGGGGGAGGGGGGTGCAAGCAGTCGTTGTGCCCACAATTGTGGCACATGTCCCAAGATTTATGTCCCGCATTGTCTGAAAACTACTATTTCCACTAAAATGCTCCTAGCGTCGTAAACAGCAAATAAATTTCAGATATTGCGTTAAAGTAAAACTCTCCAGCATTATGTGACATTTTTGGCGTGACAAAAAATGCCGTTACACTTCTTTCGCACGCGCGCGTTCGATACAGCTATTTTTGTTACTGTTACGTAGTTTATTAGTCACGCGAAAGTATTCAACAATTTATCTGAAGACTCGTGAAACTTTACTTTCTGCGTCTTCGGAAGAAGAAATATCAGTAGCAATGGTATTCAAGAAACAGATACCACCAAGGACAAGAGCATTAGCCTTGTATTTACATAAATACGGGAAATTTTCCCTGAGAACAACGGCAAGAGAATGTGGAATCTCCAAATCATCTGTTGAAAGGATATGCGCCACTGAAGTCGAGAGTTCTTCAAACAACAGAGGCGGTAAGCAGAAACCTGGTCGACCGAATAAATTAAGCACACGCGATATGAGAAAACTTATTCGCACATTGAAAACTTTCAGAAAGAATAATGTGCACGTAACAGTTAAGAGTTTAGTCGAAGAAAGTGGACTAAGCTTTTCACAAGCAAGTAGAAGAACATATTCCCGTTATCTAAATCAGTTGGGGTACGCTTACTTCTCAGCTAGGAGGAAGGGGGTACTTACAGAAAAGGACAAAAAGTTACGCTTACGATTTGCTCGTACGATGAAACGAGAAGTTTCCAGGAATCAAGATTTCTGGAAGAATGAAATTGCTTTTTATTTGGATGGCGTATCGTTCGTACACAAGTATAACCCTCGCAGTGGTCTAGCGGCCAACAAAGCAAGAGTGTGGAGAAAACGGGAAGAAGGACTTGAAGTCACTGCTAAAGGTGCCAAAGATTTGGCTGGTGGAAGAAGGTTACACGTTGTAGTGGCGATTGCGTATGGCAAGGGAGTCATTTTGAAAGTTCCCTACGAAAAAATGACAGGTCGCTTTTTTTCACAGTTTGTCAGGGAGCATTTCAATAGGACTTTCGCCGAAGCTGGTCCGAAAACAAATGGACGACGATTATTTGTTATGGACAACGACCCATCCCAGACCAGCGTAGCAGCTAAATTAGCCTTTGAAGAGATTGAAGCAGAGTTTCATGAAATCCCGCCGCGTTCACCAGACCTAAACCCAATAGAGAACATTTTTCACCTGGTGAAGCTTTTCTTAGAAAACGAAGCGATATCTAGAAATATCACATGGGAGTCGTTTGAGCAATTTCAAAATCGCGTTTTCAGAGCTCTGGAAAGTGCTTCCATTGAGACTATAGATAAAACAATTGCAAGTATGAGCAACAGGATACAAGCTATCCTTTCTTCTAAAGGTGCTAGAACAAAATATTAATCACGCGTCACGCAATGAAAAATGGATATGGACTTGCACTACGTATGGTATTAATTTTATGTTTTCATTATTTTGCTCTTTGATTTCATAGCGTGAAAGTTTCATATATCTTAAAGAAACTACTCTATGTATTAGAAAAACAGATGGATTGCTAAATTCTCTTGTATAAAGAAGTTCATTTTTTCGTTACGCTGTGTTAGTATAGAAACAGATAGTACTGCGTTACACTGAGTTACACTACTCGCGTTCAGTTCTCGGCCATTTAAGTTGTTATAGCTTAACCTTGAAACCCTTTTTTATAGTTACAATGTGTGAAAACTTAATTTAACCTTTTTCTGCAATCTGTGTAAGTGCTATATGTGTATGAAACACAATTACAGTATGATTTTCAACAGTACTCGGCCTAAACAGCTCAAAAGGAATATAAGATTGTTAGTTCATTATTTAACAATAGCCGAGTACTGTTGAAAAGAGCACTTTTTGCACAAACCTTCCAAAAATTAGATATGCTTTGGACGAAGGATATGATACAGAATACTCTAAAGCTTTTCTTTAGCGAATTACTTCAAACAAAGCAAGGAAAACTCACTTTTCCTTGGTGAGAACTGTGCATGAGAGCTGTGGTGATATAAACAACATTTCACATCGCGCGCCAGAATGACTAGTCATGGCCATGTTAATTGGTTTGATCTTTATCGGCGTTTTCCAAAATAAATTTGGAGAAACAAAGGCCACATGGCTGTAAATATAGCTGGTCATCTTGTGGAATTTGCTTCCAGAAGTTAAAAAAAAACATCTGCAGTTCATCATGGCTGTGTTTACACTGTCCACAGATCCCGCCTTTTGGACAGGCGTTGGAAAAATCCCTCAATTAAAATGTTCACGCGGCCAATTACTAAGATGCAGGACGTCAACTAATGTATGCGTACTTATGCGTTGCCCGTTGTTCAGTAAAAAAAGTTACTTTGTACCTCTGCAAATAAAGTTTCCTCTGAAAAACATTTTTTTCGTTGCACCGCCAAATAGTTTTCAATAATTCGTGCTGAAATGTAATGTAATTCTTGTTTTCTCTATAAAAGTCAAATTCAGACAATGGAGGTCAAAAATACTTGGGACATTTCTAAAAAAAGCATTGAATAGTGCAAGAGATCCTTAGAGGATTTAAAAAAAGAGCCTATACGCTCCCAAGTCCCCGTTCCCCACTCCCAAGCGCCCCCCTTCCCCCAAGCAATGTTGAAAAACATAAATGCCCTGAACTTGCTGTGTGGCATAGGCAAATCTCAACATTGCTTGGGGGGAGGGGGGTGCAAGCAGTCGTTGTGCCCACAATTGTGGCACATGTCCCAAGATTTATGTCCCGCATTGTAGTCTCCTTCGCAGCCATTGTTTGGGCTCGTCACGCAACGCTCCCTCCCCCACCAACGGCTGCTTAAACCAGAACCGCATTCCTTTCCATAGTTTAGCCAATCACAGCTTCGCATACATTTTACTGAACCAGTCGCGCCAAAACTTGCCGACTAAACCAATCAAAAGCTGTGTATTGTCGTGACCCTAGCGTCGGCAAAGTCAAACGGACGGCAGTTCGCCGCCTTTTGAATTTGACACACACCAGGCATCGAATAAAACAAAGATTTACCTAAATAAAACACGTCTGATATGAAACCTTATGTCCACAAAAATTAAGATGAGTACAACAGGAATCTAAGCTCAAGATGTGAAGCGATATGACAGCTTTTCGGTTAACAACAACTGTCACGTTTTTGCCGATAGGTGTCAAAGCAGCTGGGGTCGAAACAAAAGGAAAGGAATGTGGTTCTGGTTTAAGCAGCCGTTGGTGGGGGAGGGAGCGTTGGGTGACGAGCCCAAACAACGGCTGCAAAGGAGACTATGGTGGTACTATCTTCATTCGAGATATCCAGACTACGCAACCACCAATACCATATTTTTAAAGCAATACTTACTCTTACAGTCGTATAAAAGGTTTATTTCCAATGCATCTCGCGTGCTGAGCCTGAAATCCTTCGTTTTAAACTCCATATTCTCATTCCCAATGGCTACAATGGTTGGTTTGCGGTTCTTAGTAAATGCCATTCGATCATAGTGCATGATTGATTGATAGTCATAAGGCACGCCCAGATCGTCAATCGTCTCCCAACCGTACTTGTCAAACTGGTTTGAGAAACCTAACAGGAAACGAAATCACGTAGTTTTTATAAAGGAAGGTTAGCGATTCTTGCCGGAATTAGTAAAAGTCAGCCGTGTTCTTTTGAAAATCCGCGAACCCGTTTAATTTTTCCGTCGTTTTATTTTCGCTGATAGAACGATTGCGCGCGCGTTGCTATTTTTGAAGGGACAATTCTTCTTGTTATCTTTTTCTCAAAAGTAAATGCAGTGAGTTAGAGTCTCGCCGTCGCTTTCTATGAGCAACAGTCAACACGGCTGCCCCTGGTTGATTGAGTCTTGGTGACTATTCGCTCACAGAAACCTCGGGCTCGTTGCCTAATTGTTAATTAGCACACCCATATCGTTCCTTCCCCCACAGTAGAAAGTTATTAACATGCTCATTCACAGTAAACAGGCAAGCAAGAAAGTAGGTGTCTTAGTACGCCTTAGAAAGATGATCCCTACAGAAGCCAAGCTCCAACTATACATAGCAGCAATTCTACCTAATCTCACGTATTGTCATACAGTGTGGCATTTCTGTAAAGCATCTGATACTAGAAAACTAGAAAGGGTGCAAGAGCGGGCACTACGTGCAGTATACAATAGCAAGACGGCAGCGTATGATGAACTATTAAGCAAGGCAAAGCTTCCTAGTTTAGTCAATAGACGTCTACAAGATATACTGATATTAATGTACAAGGTTAAGAATTTAATGGCACCTAAACACATTTGTGACATATTTTACATACATACATACATACATACATACATACATACATACATACATACATACATACATACATACATACATACATACATACATACATACATACATACATACATACATACATACATACATACATACATACATACATACATACATACATACATACATACATACATAACTTTTGTTTTTATAAGCAACTTAAGAATTATGACTTGCGTAGTAGCGATTTTCCTATACCTAGATTTGACACTATAAACTATGGTAAACATAGCAAAAGATATTTAGGTCCCTATCTCTGGGGAAAAATGGACAAAGACCTCCGCAACAAAACAAGCCTTCATGAATTTAAAAAAGCAGTTCGGGCCGTTTATCTAACACAGATGTGTTGGACGGAAGATGCAGCTGCCATGCATGCTCAACATAATAACACAACTAATTGAAGTAATCTGAACTTATTCTTAACTAATTAAACCTATAAAATATATTTAAATTCTTAACTCCTATTTATATATCTATTTAACATAATATTATTAGTATTTTATATTTTTATATTTGCATGTATTTATGTTAGTGTCCCCAATTAGCTATCCTTAGCTAAACACCCTGACACTTAAATAAAGTATATGTATGTATGTATCCCAGAGGGGTACTCGAAGTATACATGACGGGGGGGTCCGACGGAGCTTCCTATAGCAAACCCAAAAAAATACACAAGCCTGAAATTTTAGACCCAAAAAAATACCAGGCATCAAAATTTCCAATTGAACCCCCCAAAAAATACCAGACTTAAAGACCTCAATAATGATTTATTCAATTAAGCAGAACTTTCTAATGCATGATTTTGCATCAATGAGCTTATGAAATTAGTATTTCCGTTATGTCTCTTCATCCTCCCTTCTGCTCCACATTTACAGAAAATGAAAACCCGAAAAGAAAAGTTCGCTTGGAGATAAGACCCAAAAAATACGTGACAGATCTCTTGACCCAAAAAAATACCGAGCGTGTAAATTTTCAACCCAAAAAAATACGTCGGACCAGGAGCCATAATGGGAGGAGACCGTAAGCGCGACATCCACGCACCCTATGATACGAGACAATTTTTATATTTTTAGAATAGGCAGACACGCGCGGATGCGTGGGTTCTCGCGTCGATGTTGCCGGAGTTGCGTGACTAGTATCATGTGATTCGCAGGTAAATCTGCCGCAAAAGACTCTGAGAGAACGACTTGACTTGAGAACGAAAAATAAATCAGTCGTTCTGTGAACCATAAATTTTGTACGGACGCTATTTATACATTAGGCTGTGCAGCTTCCGTATCGTGCTAAATTTGTCTCCTGGATTTTTTGTCAGTTAAGCACAGGACTAATCTAGAGAAGTTTTCTCAGTAAGATAATTCACCATGACTTGTTTACATTTGGATTGTACTTTGGTTAAGATGGCCCGCGGCTATTTCTGGGGAACGGAGGTGCTCTTTTCTAAATCAAGCTTTGGGCATGTAAACCTCACCCGATTTTTCTGATTTTTAGCAATCGAAAAAAAAACAAATGTTCAAATTTTATAAAGATTTAAAATAAAGAGCAAACAAGGCAAACGATCACGAGATATTAGCGCTTTTGAAAAAACTATATTTATGAAAAAAAAAACGCGAATATTTTCTAAACGGGACGATAGATTTTTTCTTATCAAAGTCAACAAGTTCAAATTATCCAATTTTTAGTGTAAGCAAGTTTCAACGAAATCGGCTGAGTAGAAATTGCTGCACAGTTGACTGTTGAACTTTCGCTTCAAAATATTATGCTCGTGTATAATTGGGAGCTACAACAACGTTCAAGCTATGCTAAGATCCCATAGATTATTTGAAACCTTAATGCCAACTTAAACGTTGCTGAAAAGTATGGAAAGATCGGAAACTCCTAGCAAAAGTTGTAAACAAATGAGGAGGAAGAGGTTTACGGTGCGGAAATTAGAATTAAAAAAAAAACTATGGATTTTTTTTCTTATATTTTTAAGTATGAGAAAATACAGTTTATATGCAAACGGCTTTGTCTACTTTCGTGAATCTAGTCTCGATGAAATGCGTCGAATTTTACTTGCCAAGATAGCTACTCCGCGTCTTCCATTTGAAAACCCTCGGGTAACAGTAAATTATTCAAACTTGCCGCATTCTCAAGATTATTTAGCACCTGGAATTGAATATGGCACGCCACATACCACATTCATTGCTAAATAAAATGCATGAATACAAAGCTCAGCCGCAATTTTAATCGTGGCATGTTTATTTCCAGGTGCTAAATAATCTTGAGAATGCGGGTAGTGTGAATAATTTACTGTAACAAGAGCGTTTTCAAAGCGCTCCAAAATTGAAGACGAAAGGTAGCTATCTTGGCGAGCCAAAGTCGAATCGGTTTCATCGAGACTAGACACACGAAACTAGATAAAGCCGTTTGCACATATGCTGCATTTTTTCATACTTGAAAATAAACGAAGAAAAATAGGTAGATTTTTTTAATTCGAAAAAAAATGAATCCTCTTCTGCTTCATTTGTTTACAACTTTTGCTGGAAGTTTCCGATCTTTCCACACTTTTCAACAATGTTTCAGCTGCACTGCGAATTATAATACAGGATACTAAAAGAAATATTTTGGAGCAGCATTAGTCGGATAAGTGACTTAAATGAAAATATTTTCATTCTGCAATATATATGTAATTTTATATGATATGAAAGTCACATGTAACTTACAACAAAGCATCAAGAAAAGGTCGAAATGGCGTATACAATCGTATTTCGGCAAAAATATGTTTTCATCCTTTTTTGCTGTCATTCTGTATTCTTTGGTTGCCCATATCGCTGCGCTGTGAAACGTTTAGAAAATTGTCTTGACCACTGTGTGATTCCTCGTACGACATGTTTAACGAGTCTTCGCGACTGGATTTGTCCGAAAAAAATACTACTGCAGACATCCGAATCACTTGAATCATCCTCACTTTCATGGCTACATTCAAAGAAGTGCTCAAGGAGACCTTGACGTAAATTAGGAGTAGAAACTGATGAAAGAAAGCCAGTGTTTACTTCACTTGCAGAGGTTATTTTGGACGCCATTTTGTTTGTATTTCTCCGCGCGACGTCCTCGCGAAATCCTCGCGGCAGTACGCGCGCGCGCCTCGCGGGATGACACGATTTGTTCTAAAAATAGAAATTTTGACCCATATCATAGGGACAAGGCCAGATCTCGCGCTTACGGTCTCCTACCATTATGGCTCCTGGTCGGACACCCCCGTCATGTATACTTTGAGTACCCCCCCTGGGGTATGTATGTAACTTCAAATTTTCTTGAGTGGAACGGTTTTCAGAATTATTCAAAAAGGTTCCAGGCTTCAATAGTATCTCATCGATTTATTGCTACAGCTCTGTTTCGTATGGTCAAAAGATGACCACACTCTTCAGGCAATTTTTATGTATGTATGTATGTATGTATGTATGTATGTATGTATGTATGTATGTATGTATGTATGTATGTATGTATGTATGTATGTATGTATGTATGTATGTATGTTGTAATAACAATAACTTGGAGAAGTCTGTCGCATTCGAACTGGTGTTAATGAAAATAAAATGAAGCGTTTTGCCGACCTTCAAGTAAAAGTAGCATCCTATAGTGCCATTTGACGTCTTCAAGTTCACAAATCAGCCATGCTGGATTTCGCCACTTACAAAAATGCATGCCTCAAATCTCCAAAATTCGTTTTGAAACGAAATTAATTCGCTATAGTCGTCAAGATCATACAAGAAATGGAGCAAAATAATATTGTCTTAAAATAGACTTCATTTAATCGTGTGCAAGAATCTGCCTAGGCAAAATTTCCTATGGTAATTCTAAGAAAAGTCAGACAGATTAGTCGTCACTTCTTAAAAAACAATTGTTAGATAAGTTTGAAATATAGTAAAGACTTAAATCAATAAAGTAATTAAAGGTTGTTCAACAAAAAAAGGAATCGGTCAATCATGAATTAAGTGTAATTTACAAGGTAAATTCAATAAAAAAGAACTTGACAATTATAAAACAGTTGAATGTACACATAAACCCTATCCAGACCGGGGGGAGGCGGAAAGTGCCCGCGCTGATTTTGAACGTTTATAACTTTTTTTAAGATTCAACCAAACGCTGCCAAACTTTGCGACTTTATCTAAAATTTATCTGGGAATAAATTGGTAGGATAGGTTGTTGTGTCTGGAACTTGGCGTTACCATGGTAACGTCATTTTGACAGACATGTTTTCCCAAATTTGTAATTTTTGTCTTTCCATTAATGAAAATTAACTTTATTTCAATTATTTTCACCTCTTTAAGCTTTTTTTTTTGCACTATTTTATATATTTTGAGTATTTTTCAGTAATTTTGGGCGGTTTTCTGACGCTTTGGAAAAATTTTGAAATCCAAGATAGCGGATCCAAGATGGCGGCTTTTTGACATCATGATGTAATTGTCACGTGATGTGACATCATCATCCCACTTGACGTATATCAAAAGATAGATTTTTGCACACGCTATATATCCTCTAAGTTTCATTGTGATTGCTTAAATATTCTGGAAGTTACGGATGGGGGGGAGGGGAGGCGGATCCCCCCCCCCCCGGTCTGAAAAGATCCAAAAAAGCCCGGTCTGATTAGGGTTAATGTCCAGCCGACGTAATTTCTCAATCTTTCAAAATAGTAATACACACTCAGCTTTATCCAGCAAAGAAAAAAAGCCACATTTCTTACCATCCATAATGTTCTCCCAGTATATC
The DNA here is from genome assembly GCA_963693305.1 of Meandrina meandrites. Classification (NCBI taxonomy): domain Eukaryota; kingdom Metazoa; phylum Cnidaria; class Anthozoa; order Scleractinia; family Meandrinidae; genus Meandrina; species Meandrina meandrites. The sequence continues at coordinate 25,772,560 of OY855907.1, read as the reverse complement.
TTTACGTACTTATCTCTGTCCATTCGTGATTGTTCGTGAAAGAAACCTAGCACAGAGTGCAATATAAGTTTATTTTAATAATAAAATAGCAAGAAAGTTTCCTACACATTAGAAAGTCAAGTAAGTAAGTTTTTTTGTGGTTGTCCCGGTGCGAAGTTTGGGACCGTAGATCGAAGTACGAGAACGAAATTGAATACGGGTACGACTTTTCAAACCTAGTGTGAATGCTTTCAATGATTTCATTTTACACTAATCTCGTACCAATAATCTCCTTTTCACTGTTCGAGGAATAGGGGTTCTGGGAACGTATTCGGGTTGAAAATACTCGTACTCCAATCTAAGCTCACTAATTGTTTCTTGCTGGCGTTTCGACAACTTGACTTCATCTTCAGGTTCAAATGAAACACTGATCGTCGGCCGATACTGTTTAGCTTTATTGAGATGATTCGTCAGTTTTGTTACCGTGACGAATGCTGTCAAGTTGCCAGTTCTGTTCTGCATCGATTTGTAAGAATTAGTGTGAGTCGTTTTATTTTTCTCTTTATTTGTTTCTTGCACATCATCAACATTTGTCATAATCTAACTTTGTTTAACTTTTTACAATTGTCTCTTACTCTTACTTTACATATTGCAACTCATTTTTCATAGAGTGGTTTAACTTAACCTGTGAAATAGTAACTAAACTTTTAGATAGTACTACACACCAATTCCATTGTTTTCTTTTGTTAAGTTTGGACTATTACGCACTAATTGTTACATGTCGTTTCACAGGTTAAGTAAAAGTTAGCCTCGAGCTAATGCGGTCTGCCGTCTCCCCCTTTACTGTACGTGACCTGCGGGGGGATCACATGGAGCGTGTTGTGTGCCTCGTGACCTGCTTTGTTCTGGGTCATTCTACATGCTGATTTTTGCTGATCAGTAGCTTTTCTGATCGTTGCGGAACAATTGCTTACGGATCGTTGCAGATCACCAGCCTTTTAACTTCTTTCCTGTGGAGTTCGAGCGAATCGTAGCGGGTTCTTGCTCCCACCCCTCCCTCCCTTTGTGGTCTGTGGATATAGGTAAGTATTCTTGGTTATCACGTGACGTCATCAAAATTCTAAAATCCAGAATCGCAAGACCCCTGAGTTTTTATCGTTCACTGGCTATTAGAGATCATTAATATATATCTTGTTGAAGGTTTTTAGCTTGATAGCAGCCGCCGTCTTTAAGATAGACCATTTTGAATTTCGGAATTTCACGCCACACGACATCAAGATGGCCGCCAGAAGGCTGTCACGTATGCTTCAAAATAATGCCTTATCCTACGATTTTTAACAATCTGAACAGTTGGGGTTTTGTGAGAAGTGTTTATGTGAATGCTTACTTGTTCATGAGAGTGATATAACTGCCTTTTACATCAGAAGTGAATTCCATATGTTTTCATTGATTTCCGGCCGCCATGTTGGTGCCCAACTGCATGGGCACCAACTTGAAACATGTGAAACATTTTGACGGATAACTCGAGTGCGGATTACCGTACAAACTCGAGACTTGGACAAACAGAATATCTGGTAACTTTCTACAACCTATAATATTCTTGAGTTTTTTTACTCAATAGTTTTGGATATACTTTTTTGTGGCGTGACAGTGAAAACCAGCAATAGGGTTTTGGTAAATATTGTCCACTGAAGCCTTCTCAGTGTGACGGTGCCAGTTGCCGGCCGCTCCATGGGGTGGTTCCTGCTTGCAGGGTTGCCATGGGTACCCCCTGCTGTGTGAATTGTTCGCTTCCCACCCCCCCCCCCCCCCCCCCTCCACCAACAGGTAAGGCACCTGCTCCCAAGCTCATCTTTTGCAGTCTAATCGATGTTTTAATATACCGTTGCTTACCTATCACATGCATCAGTTCGTGAATTATTGTTCCCACAGCATTGCAACCATCGCCAATGGAGATAGGCTGCATCCCAGGCTTATAGTAAGCCTTCCCCACCTTGGATGAGCATCTAGCATATGAGAAAAAAGTCTCAAATGAAGAAAGGAAAAATATTGTCGTTATTATTATTATTATTATTATTATTATTATTATTATTATTACAAGTAAAAGCGGTAAAAACAATATATAATTATATATCCCATAGAAAACAGGTGAATGTGAAAAGGTTAACGAAGTAGATAAGTGTGAACCAATCTGCAGCTTACTTTTATAAGCAACTGTCTGCATTGTGCGGTTCCAGAAAATATCCATACCAATGTCAAGGATGGTCATTGGAAATTCCGAAGAGGGAGGGGGTGATCTCAATAGCCCAAGTTTTTAAAAGAAATTCCAGGGGGTGGGAGGGTCCAAACCAAAGAACCATCCTTGGGGGAGGTATGGATATTTTTTGGAACCACACATTATAATTAGACTGCCATTAAACTATTGAAGACACTTTAGCCTGTGCTGAAAAAAGAATTGGCGTCTTTACTTAACCTGGAGCAAACTATGGTCTGTGATAATAATTACTTAAGTTATCTGTAATTTCATTATTTTTATTGGAACAAAATATTTTTGTCACGAGTTCCAGAATGGTAATAAATGTAATAAAGTGCCAGTATTCACATTTAGCCTAGTTGGGTTCTGGGATGCCCATATTACATAATCACTTACTTATCCTCATCGGGCCCATGAGAACTCTTGAGGCCAGGTTCATATTACATAAATAGCTTTAAATGTCACTAAAGTATATTCAGGCTTAAACCTGCAACATGTGGAAACCAATCATGTGACAGTTTTATTACATCAACACAATGTGTATTTTTGAGTTAAGTTGACTGGAATGCCATTGCAAAGTCGATCTTCAAGTCACCTGTAAATAGAAACAAACCAAACAAAAACTATTTATAATAATTGCTATCTTTCCAACATGCAGACTGCATATTAAAATTAAATGGCTTTTTTCAGTGTGTGAAAAAAACTGACTGCTTTCATGTTGGGCTATTGGATCCAATAATTTTTTACACTTGCTTATTTTGTTGTTGTTTCCAGAGAAACATCAGTCTTTGGATAAGCATAGAATGGTTTCACCTTGCCCAGTCTATCTGTGTCGGGCAAAGAAGAATTCAATTTTCTTTGCACCATTCCTTTCAGTAATCATTGCAGAAAAATGTCAGATTATTAAATGTTTTGGACCCTAAAGCTGAATTTTTGTAATCTGTTCATCTCAAAACATTATGTCACAGAAATCTTTGTTTGGTTTTCTTGTAGAGCAAGTTGTCAACAAAAACTAATATAGAGTTTATTTAAATCAAATTTACAGCTACTACATGGCTTAAATTCCCAAAAGTAAAAAAAAAAAAAAAAAAAAATTACAAAGTGCGAGCCAACAAGTCATGAGAGGCATTCCAGTTAATCTGAATAGCACACTGGTTAGCCTTAATAGCTCTCTGGTTAGCCTAAACAGTACTCCAGTAAGTCTGAATATAGTTAGCTTATGTGGCTTGGGGATAGGCTATTATTGGGTTAGGAATTTCTGGCTTGTATGGCACTTATGTGTCATGAAACATGCGAGCCATTCCAGTTAACCTACATAAGATTCCAGTTAGCCATCACTTTGCCTGTTGCCAAACAGTACATTATAACAGTTAAGAGATCAACAACTACCAGAACTTGTTATAATCCACTCGGTCAATATTCTGACAAACATTTCCTCACGTTTAAATAATGAAAGGATGCGATTCTTATTAATTTGAAGTAGCTTAAAATTCAGATGGCAAGCATAAATACAATTACATGCCTCGACGAACTGACTGACACTCAAAATCGAGCTCCGCTTTAATTCCAGTTACAGTAGCACGATTGTATCGTTAGCACTTTAATATATGTTCACGTCGAAGACATAAGCTTAAACCAGTATTCAAAATAAAATCGTTGTACAATGAGAAACGCTTACCTCAGGTCCCTGTAAGTTTCTGTTACTGTGAAAGAAATGTTTGCGAAACGTTTCCCTAGCCGTTTCTCCTCATACGAATAGAAGAAGAATACCCCGTGTTTGGAAACTCGTTGTGATCGCGTCAAGAACAAAAAACATCGGCAAACTATCCTATATAACTCAAACGATATAACTCGTCGCCATTTTGAACATTTTCTTGTCGTGAGCCCGCAATACGGACCACCAGGAATCCCCCAGCAGCGGGGAGGGGGGAGGGTTTCACCGCGGTCAAACGTCTGAGGCTGGTTTTGTTTTCTTATTTCGAGAGAAATCATTCACGTTAACGTGAAAGTATCAGTAAGGATATGATAAAAAGCTGCTAAGGGTAAATATATTTTTCAGTTCCCTCAAACGAGATTCTTTACTCTTAAAATGCTCGATCCGCACTCGAACAAAATTGCTTTGACAATGGCGCCGACAGTCGGCATTTCGCCGTTTTCAAACACTTAGATTTTTTTTAGTAAAGTTCCAAACAATTTAGTAAACCAGGAGAATAGTTGTTAAGTATCAAACTTTTAACAGTGAAAATGAAAACCTTATCTTTGAAGGAGTTTTCTTATTTTTTACGTTTTACCGCGGTGAAGGGGAGGGTAAGGGGGACGGGCTACTGCTAAACTTCTCCCCAGGCTCCACTCCTTTCGTCTGAAAGAAAAAAATCCATCCTCGACAAAAGCAATTAAAATGAGAAGAAACTGACAATGCCATCATAAAGAGCATACACTCAAGCCTTTGGCAATTTTATTTTTATTTCTACCGCAAATGGTCGCTGAGTAGGAAGCCAACAAACTTTTCAAGTGTACTTTTCACTGCCGAACATTTTTAGGAAAAAGTAATCATGGCCATTTTTAAAAACACTATTTAAAAAACTATAACTTCGCTTAAAAATATCCTAAGAGAAAGATTCTAGTAAAGTTTTAAAACGAATTTAAAATTGTGGTCCTTTCTGGTCACGTGACCGATGACGTCATAGCGATGAAAGTGATAAAAATGGATTTAGCATGGAAATACCTACCAACTTGTACTTTGTTGTTTCTTTACATTCAATGCAACGCCAGATACGCACTTGTATCCAGACTCCCACATTTTGAAAATTGTACATAGCTCCCTTAATATTTATATTTTGTTCGGTTCCTGGGCAGTCCGAAATGCCTCACGCCAATGTGCTTCAAGCTGCAATGACTGCTTTTGAGTAGCAAACTATTTTCGTCACAGTTAGCAAAAACGAACTTCTGAGCAAAGTCACGTGACGTATGACGTCATCACCCTATGTCTCATATGAGAAGTAGTTTATGGTAAGAGTTATTTCTTTACGACATAGCACTCCTGCTGGCTTCAAACTGACCAAGTTATGAGGCATTTACGATTTTTCAGTTGAAAAGGATTCTGGGAAGGTTTTTATTATAATTATATATTGTTTTTATAATTATTATTAAAGATTCGCACAGCTATTATTATTATTATTATTATTATTATTATTATTGAAAAGGCAACGTGAGGATGCACAATGAGGTTGTTTTCTTGGAAACAAGGTGGCTGCGAACAGATTTCAGTGGAAAAAAAGGCTAATTCGATGCCTAGCTTATTTCAAAGCTAAAATTGAATACAACAACAGTGACTTCAATGCAGACAAGGTAAGGCAGTATGAAGCTGTTCGGGAAGCCATGGCTCGAATAAATGAAGACGAATCGACTTTGTTTAGGCCTCCTGTCATCACAACATCATCATGATAAAGAAAGGTTATACCCGTGTTCAAGAAAAGTTGAAGGAAATACGACAATTCGTACTAAATTGAACTCCACTTTTGCCTGCATTCGGAGGAGTAGTCATCGTACCACTTGTGACGTCATCAGTTTGCTTCTCAGCTGATTTTTTAGGACGAGTAACTACAGTGAAAGCTAGTGAAGATAAATCTTTCCGAGTGGACGGGAACTGTTATCTGCTGCAATCGACCGATCTGTAGAACCGAATAGGACTGGGAAAAGAAATCAAGTCAACTCAACAAGAAATCGTCGCGTTGAACTCAAAGCAAAATACCCCTGGGCATTTACATAGGACTAATTTAAAGCATAAACGAAGGAGACAAATTATATTTGATGCGTTCTATATGATTTAGTAAACAGAAATCTTTCCATTCTTTTAAAACAGAAGGTGTACGTAATTTCAGGACAGCGTTGGTTTATTTAATATTGACTGCAATCCGATAGAGCTAATCGGAAAAAAAATTGTTGCGTGAGAGGTCCCTTCTATATGAGCCAAATGAGTCTATGTGCCATGAGTCATAAAGCAATGAGCCAAAGCGACTTTAACATAAAGTAGGTTATATCTACTGTACCAGATTAGCTTTGAAGCGCTCCCCTTTGCTTACGGTTTATTTTACTCTGGTTTGCTTGATTTGCACGAAGTTCCTCTTCACTCCCGGTTAATTGCCTGCAGTTAGTCCCACAATGGTTTGCTGGCGGTTAATTACAGCACTTTATTATATGGCTACAATAGTACGCGCGCTCTGATTGGCTGCTGAGCGGGCAAGATTTTCTTGTAATGACTGGGCATTATGAATTTTTTTCTCGGCTCGACGGCTCTTTTGAGTTGTGAGGCTGCGAAGGTTACGAGGGCGAGGGGGAAAACAAAAAAATACCTAGATCTTGGCGTAATGGAGACAAAAGTTGCCTCATTGTCAAAGAAACCGTTTCTTCTGGTTTCGATCGCATGGCCCGGTTCGTTTCGGTTCACTGAACATGAGCTCGAATGACCTCTTGCGCGCGCAAGCGGATTGAAAAACGTTTCCCTTTTTTTCAGCGCTAAAAAGGCCATATAATAAATAACTTATTAACCTCGTCCGTTCGGTCATTACAGGGAAATCTCAGACCTCTGCCTTGATGTATTGACCTCGCTATCGCTCGGTCAATACATCAAGGCCTCGGTCTGAGATGTCCCTGTAATGACCTCACTCTCGGTTACTAAGTGGTATTTATTTTAAAAATAGAAGAGTAACCAGGGTTTATGATAATTAAGAAATAAAACGTTCTCTGGTTAAAAATTTGGTAAAAAATGAGCTTTCGGCTGCCAAACTACAGCCTTTAACGAATGATAAGAAATGGCGCGAATGAATAATTATATAGGCTAAAAATGTGTGAAAAATTACAGAATAAAAATGCATAATAAGGTGACAGTAAAAAGAATTCGATGAATTAAGAAAAACTATTTTAAAAGAATGGAATATTGTCGGGGTAATGACCTAGCATTATTGTCCGCCTCGGTTGTCATGGCAGTGTGCCATGACTCGAGAGTTTTTCTCACACGATAGTTTCCTTTGTCGATGACTTTTGCATTTTCAAAATCAATTTGATGGTCGTTCATCCATGCATGGTCTGCGACGTTCGATCCTTTATTACAATATTTTACGTTTCTGATATGTTCTTTTCTTCGCGTGTTTAGGCATCTGCCGGTTTCTCCAATGTAGCTCCAATTGCAGTCGTTGCAGGGAATCTTGTAAACCACATTTGTTTGAAGGTGGCTGGGTGGCCTGAATTTTGGCGAAGGGAATTCCTGATGTAGGGTTCTGTGGGGTCTGGTGACAACTCGGATTCCATTATTTCGAAGTAATCTTTGAAGTGGCTCAGTAAGGCCATTGATGTAAGGTAAACAAGCCAAGTCAAAACTTGTTTCTGATGGCTCAACCCACTTGAAAAACATACCAACCAACTCTTCTGGCGAGGGAATTGTTTCCGCTGCACGTTTTTTCTTAAGGATGTTAGAGATGATCGATTGGGGGTAACCATTCGTTTTTAGAGCATCGGAGACATGTTTGACTTCTTTCGATTTTCCATCTGCGGTGCTTGGAAGGTTGCACGCACGGTTTAGAAGAGTGGAAGCTGTACTGATTTTGTGTTTCTTCTCATGGTGCGAGTTAAAGTCTAAATACCTGTCTGTGTGTGTTGGTTTCCTATACACTTCGATGGTGATTTTTCTATTGGCAGCCGAAAGCTCATTTTTTACCAAATTTTTAACCAGAGAACGTTTTATTTCTTAATTATCATGAACCCTGGTTACTCTTCTATTTTTAATCGTATCCGCCAAGAGGCCGGGCTGGATGCCCTAAAGCTTGCGCGAATTATGGAGAAGACAACTTATAAACTGGAAGCGCATTACCGCCACCTTCACTTCACGCACAAAGCAATCGAACAGCATTGGATTCCGAAGTCTCTGAGATTTAAACCTCCTGGTAACCATGCTATCTTCAACCGCATTATGGAACGAGCAAGTCGACAATGTATGAGGGCTAGAATCTCCATTTGTCATAAACAAATCCGAGCGTCGAAACAAACCCTCATTGAATCGAAACAACAATTCTCAAGCTTAGTCACCGACGACATTTCAGCCGCTTTATCTTTATTCCTTAAACGACGATCTCAATCCGTCCGCTCCACCATCGAAGCAAGACATGCAAAGAAATTTGCAAATCTTAGTGCTGAATTCGAGACGGAACATCCTAAGAATATCAACAAGGATAACTGGGTCGTCAATTTATCTGATAAACCGCTCACCTCGGCCGAACGCTCCATCCTTGAGAAAGGACCGAAATTTGCTCCGACTCCGGGTTGTAATGAAAGCTGATAAAGGGAATTGCTTTGTTGTCTTAGACAGAACAGACTATGATGACAAAATGGAGTCTCTTCTTAGCGATCGCTCCACCTATCAACTTGTCCAAAAATCACCGTTCTCAAAGGTTGAAAGGGAATTAAACAACAGGCTTCTTGACCTCAAGAAACAAAACAAGATCAATGATTCAACCTACCGCAAATTGCGTTCAACCGATGCAGCTCCTCCTGCAATCCGTGGTTCAATTAAACATCATAAATCTGGCTACCCTCTTCGTCCAATCGTTTCCTGCATCGGCTCTGCCCTCTACAATACTTCTAAATTTCTCACTGATATTCTTTCGCCCATTCAGAAAAGTAACGGCCACTCCGTCCTCAACTCTTCGAACTTTGCCAATGAAGTAGCTCACATGGAAATTTCTGATGATGAAGTTATGCTCTCGTTTGAGGTTGTCTCCCTTTTTACAGCAATCCCCGTCCAGAAAGCTTGCACTTACATCCGCGACAAACTCAATAACGACACTTCGTTAGCCTCCAGAACAAATCTCGCTACCGATGATGTCATCTCCTTGTTAGAATTTGTTCTTTCAAACAACTACTTTGTCTACAACGATTCTACTTACAAACAAATCCACGGTTGTGCCATGGGCAGCCCAGTTAGCCATGTTGTAGCTAATCTCTGCATGGAGGTAATTGAAGATTCAGCTCTAATTAATTCCACGGTACCACCGAAAGTTTGGAAAAGATATGTGGACGACAGCTTTGTCATCATCAAGAGAGACGCTATTTCAGCCTTCCACGACACTTTGAATTCCATCGACCCTAAGATCTCCTTTACGATCGAAACTGAAAGCAATGGCCAAATCGCCTTCCTGGACACCCTCGTCAGCAGGAACAATAGAAAAATCACCATCGAAGTGTATAGGAAACCAACACACACAGACAGGTATTTAGACTTTAACTCGCACCATGAGAAGAAACACAAAATCAGTACAGCTTCCACTCTTCTAAACCGTGCGTGCAACCTTCCAAGCACCGCAGATGGAAAATCGAAAGAAGTCAAACATGTCTCCGATGCTCTAAAAACGAATGGTTACCCCCAATCGATCATCTCTAACATCCTTAAGAAAAAACGTGCAGCGGAAACAATTCCCTCGCCAGAAGAGTTGGTTGGTATGTTTTTCAAGTGGGTTGAGCCATCAGAAACAAGTTTTGACTTGGCTTGTTTACCTTACATCAATGGCCTTACTGAGCCACTTCAAAGATTACTTCGAAATAATGGAATCCGAGTTGTCACCAGACCCCACAGAACCCTACATCAGGAATTCCCTTCGCCAAAATTCAGGCCACCCAGCCACCTTCAAACAAATGTGGTTTACAAGATTCCCTGCAACGACTGCAATTGGAGCTACATTGGAGAAACCGGCAGATGCCTTAACACGCGAAGAAAAGAACATATCAGAAACGTAAAATATTGTAATAAAGGATCGAACGTCGCAAACCATGCATGGATGAACGACCATCAAATTGATTTTGAAAATACAAAAGTCATCGACAAAGGAAACTATCGTGTGAGAAAAACTCTCGAGTCATGGCACACTGCCATGACAACCGAGGCGGACAATAATGCTAGGTCATTACCCCGACAATATTCCATTCTTTTAAAATAGTTTTTCTTAATTCGTCGAATTCTTTTTACTGTCACCTTATTATGCATTTTTATTCTGTAATTTTTCACACATTTTTAGCCTATATAATTATTCATTCGCGCAATTTCTTATCATTCGTTAAAGGCTGTAGTTTGGCAGCCGAAAGCTCATTTTTTACCAAATTTTTAACCAGAGAACGTTTTATTTCTTAATTGGTATTTATTTGTTAGTAAGGGCGGCATTATTTTCCAATTAACAACTGTAATTTAAAATTTGAATCATCGACTCATAAAAATGTTAATTCTGTTGCTTGTATAAAACAAAACAACGAAACATTTTAAACCATTTCTATAGCTTGTCTGTTATCTTGAGACTGTTTGCATAAAATCAAGTTGCCCATGGGAAAAGGAGTACCCTCTCCTCGAGCCATTTTTTTACCGAACGTTTATTTGAGATCAGCTGCCCCTGCCAATCGAGTCAAAAATTTCCCTCGCATTTTCTGTTTAGACTTGCTCCTAGTAGGCGAGATCAAAATAGCCAAAGTGTTTGGACGAAAATTGTTTCCCCTACCACTCCTCCCCCCAAAACGAATTTTGCATTATTTGCCCCTGGTAAAGGCTGGCTTTGTCCAACCGTTATATTGGGCCAAATTGAATATAGTATAAAATACTTAACACATCAGTTTCTTACTGTTCGTCCAGCCCTGCATTTAAAAGTTCCCCCCTCCCCATGAACACCCTACCTTGCAATACCCTACCCTCCAACAAGGACCACCCTACCTGCCGACTCCATCCCCCTTCTCCGAGCCAAATTTGTGATTTCTCATACGAATTCGCAGTTATGTATAAAAAACGTATGAAAAGTTCTCACGTCCTGGGTAGCTCGACATGGAAGGTACTTCCTACGAGGGACAACGTTTTCGTGTACAGAGTCCCTTAACGACAGCTAAGTACTTTAGGAGAATCATTGAGATCATTCACGACAAAATGTTCACGGCAACTTACCCACGAATGTTTGCAAACTCAACGTAGTTTCTGTGATAGCTGCTGCGGTAATTTACAAATCGTACGCACGTCTTTCTGTGGAAGTCGTTAATGGCTTGTTGGACATTTGAAGTTATATGACCTGAGTATAGAGTGTAAAATAACATTTAAAGAAATGAAAATAAATACAAAGTCACCTAACCCACAAAAATTAGTCATGAAAGCTATTTTCTAATTTTACGCATATGTTTCGCTGTTGACTGTTGTTTACTTGACTGTTATTAAAAAAATGAGAGAGAAAGGGTTTTTCATCATATTTCCAAAAATCAGGAAGAGAGATTTGAAAATACATCTCGCAGCTGTTTTTGACAGGCCAGGTGTTTGGTAGTGCGATTGAACAATCTCCCGGTATTTTAAACGTCTTCGCAATCGAAACTAACACTTAGGAGTAGGCGGAGAGGTAAAATCGTAAAGCTGCATGTTAAGGTCATAATTCCAAGCTACCGTTGCGGTTATGCATGGCTTCCTTTGTTTTAACTCAATGAAGTATTAATGAGGTGAGAACTATATTTGTCGCTTGAAGCCACTGGATTGAGCTCTACCGATTTGTTTTTGTCTTTAAATTACCTTTGCTTGTAAATAATGTACCTGACTGATCGACCGACCGACCGACTGACCGACTGACCGACTGACCGACAGACTGACTGACCGACCGACCGACCGACTGACTGGTAGTTCCGAAAACTGAGTGTTTTGTTCCTCTTTTACGTACGTTTTCTTTACTCACTACTATTTAGCCAAAGGGTTCCGGGTTGCAGAGCCCGGAAGAGAACTCCCATAGGAAAATGGGGTGGTTTCTTGTCGGATATTTTGAAAAGAACCATTAAAGGAGACCAATGTGGGCGTGGCCCAAGCTTTTTTTTTTACTCCTAAAAGATTCCAAAAATACTTAAAACAGAACTTATATTTCGATATTTCTTCGTTTGCAACCCTCAAAATTTAACGTCATTTTCCTTCCACCTCCCCATATCTTTACCTACTTAACCCACTGATTTTAAATAGTGGGGATTTGCATGGGAACCCGTTTTAATTTGAGATTTTATAACTTCAGCACCTGGTATGCTACAAAGGTTGAAACTACAATTGCTGGTCCTAAATAAAAACCTCAATGCATCTTGAAGAATTGTTTAAGTTCGTCAGGATTTCAAACTGTCTAAACTCATTGATTGTAATTGTCCTTATTTATTGTTCGTTTTATTAGTATCGAAAAATAATCTTTTAAGCCAAGGGATAGCTGTAAGTTCTTTTTCACTTTTATCACAATTTTCATTCAACGTGTCCTAGCTCATCGCCAATCGTTTTATGTAAGAGAACTTCAAGACCTTGCGAAAGATGGAAAGGTGAGAGGAAGAGAGAAAAGAGGCAAACTGTTGTCTCCTTCGCAGCTGTTATTTGTGCCATCCCTCGACAATTCTCTTTACTGAAGTATGGTGGCCGAAAACTGCCAATCAAAAATTCCGTAGTTTTGTTTTATTTTTTAACTTTTTTTTATTTTGATTTGTAATTATTTTTATTTTTTCCAATTATTTTTAATTTTAAATCTAAATTAAGACAATTTAAAGTTAAATCAATTGAAATTCAAATAAAAATGAAACGAAAGCAAAGTAAAATGAAATGAAATCAAAATTAATTTTCTACCCAGCCGAGAGCTGCCACTACCAGCATGCCTTGTAAGATAGAGCTTGGCTGTCACGCTGCCACATGTTCGAGAAATCATCAAAAATCGATCGATTCTTCGCGTTTCAGGCCTTGTTTGACGCATGTTTTCATCGCTCCGTTGAGAAGGTCATCTTCTTTCTACGATGAAAACCTATTATCCGCCGTCTTCGAGAGAAAGAGTCTCTGTCTTGAACAATAAACACAACATTGGTCAAACTCCCGCCATTTTTAAATGTTTGCTATGTACGCAATGCATGTAGCGTTTCCAATAAGTACGCATGCTTTAATGCTAGAGAATCACGAATAATTGCAAGTATACATACTCATGTACGAGGGAATCCGGTATGGTACTATACGACTGGTCCACAACCTCTTACGAGCTCTTATGGCATTTCTTGAGTGGCCTCCAGTTCGCACGTACTCCTCCAGTTCAGGATCCAGCTCAATATCACCTTGATAAAACTCTGATATGTTTGCTAGAAGAGGGAACAAACTCAGAGTCGTTCCCAGTCCCTACATATTTGTTCTTCAAAGGCAATGAAAGACTGGGGAGAAATGATGTCAAGGTCGCGGGGCAGGCTGGGAAGGGCGAAAGAAAAGTGCGTTCTAGTCAAAACCGCCTCAGGAGTGACCGGGAACGAGTCTGGAACAAACTGTCGTGCGAGCAAGCCGTGTCTCGTTTTCTATTAGCTTTTTTTTTTGTTCGGAATTTGTCATTGGACATTTGCTCTTTGTGGCGTTTATCGTGTAAGTCTGCTTGTATTTACTTTCTTGATTCATCCAAGGTCACCAAGAATCTTACCCCCAAACATGTCTACAATTTCACTATATAGCTGAACCTTCTAGTTTATAGTTAGTCGAAATTCGTAGCTCACGTGCCAAGAGAGGGCAAAACTTTTCCACCCTTTTTACACGCTAACAAAACTGTCATAATGGTCGTGATCAATTAATGGCATCGCAAACAACTGCATTCATGTTCTTATTGGAAACATATATATCAAGCGTATTAGTATGAGGGTATGAGAGCAAAGACCAGCAGAATTGGCCACTATTTCTCCGCATATTCGTGGCTACTGTCTCTGGAAAAAAGCACTACTGAAAACAAAGTACATCAAGGTGCCTCAGGGTTTACACTGATATAAAGCACACTTACTTGATTTGCTGGAAAATAAAAATACTTTGAAAAGAAAGTTGATACTAAAAGGAATCTTACTCACCACTGTTTGCTTCTTGTATCTCATGAAAGACGTTTCCGCCCGCACTTCCGTTTTTAGCCGTTTGTCTTTTCTTTCTAATGTGCGCCAAGTTGACTGCCAGGATGCGGCCATGAACTGTGTCATACTCTGAAATCAATGTTACCGGAATTATGTTTAACAAATCGACCAGAAGGCCAGGGGTGGGTTAATCCCCTATGTGGACTATACATGGAAATTTCGCCCGAAAGGGTACCTTTTAAGGCTCTGGGTATATAAAAGGGTGGTATTTCACGGGTCTGAGTATAAAAAAAGAGTAGAAGCCTTAAGAATGAGTGGGAAATTTCGTCCCAAATTGCCGGTTCGAGTTGCCTTTTCAGTTTCACTGACAATTTCTAAAGTTTTCCGAAAGTTGCCTTACATTGAGTGGCAGGTTTTGTAATTTTTATGGTGTTTACTGTCATTGGCCATAATTTTCTACCAATTAGCATGCGAGAATTCTCAGTTATTACATTTTATGTGCTTTCTCTTTTTGCCGATATTTTCTACGCAAAGTACATCAGTGTTATGACGCAACTCAATGTTAATAAGGAAACAGACGTATGAAATCTTATATATACATATTGTTAATGTTTTTCTATCTCGTTTTAACGTCATAGGTGCATTATTTAAGTATAGCTTAAAGAAAATTAATTAAAATTAATTTGTTGGATAATTTAAATAATAAACAATTTCATCACCTCTGTTAGCTATGTCCTCTATTTCTGTATCAGCATCGTATGCTTTCTTCAGCCTCTCTGAAAATGAAGTCATGAACGACAGATCAATATTACATTCAAATGAACATTTATATGAGTTATAACTTCTATCTGTAATTTTGGTGTAAATTCTCAGGTACTGCACAATTACAGAAGTCAAACGTAAGAAAAGGGGAGAGGGGAATATTGTAGTCTCCTTAAACTTATTTACTTGTAATAAAACCCAATGTAATTTAGAATATCAAAGATTGTCAATAATTAATCCTGGTTAGAGTATCTTGCTACGACATTATTTAAGTTATGACGCACTTCAGGTATAAACATTCTAGTATTTCATGGGAATCGTTGCCACCGCACATCTGGTATGTAGAAGACATGGGTGCACTTCATTGT